>CM077506.1:35013505-35484831 GCA_039654745.1 Houttuynia cordata
ACTTTGTCTGCAACAGCTAAGCAGAACTTATTTTATTGCAATCTTTGCAGCGGCTAGAGTTTCGTCAAGTAATTCCACAATTGGTAGCAGTCCATTGGGCAGCGGACCATCACCTGTGGTAATTAGCATGGCAAAAGCAGAGTGGTTCCTTATGCTCCTCCACCCGCTAAAGAAAAGGGTCTTGCTGGTACCCAACTGGCTGGGACGTTGGAAGTCAACTAACTTATGTACTTGCTTCTCTCGGGTTACTCCTTCGTGAAATCAATTAGCGCGGTCTTTTCTTAGGGAGCACTTCATTACTTGGCCGCCTTGAGGACAAGGCGGAAGCGGAAGCGTGGTGGAGTGTTGTGAATGGCAGTACGCAGATCCGTATCTTGGTAGCTGAAAGATTGAGGAAGCTGAAAGGTCATATGCTTTAATTATTCTAGGAAGCTGAAAGGTTATATCTTGTAATCAACCTAGGAAGCTGAAGGAAGCTGAAAGGTCATATGCTTTAATTATTCTAGGAAGTTGAAAGGTCATATCTTGTAATCAGGCTAGGTAGACGCGCCCTCTCTTTCTTTATAAGGAGGTCTTCTTCCTCCTTCTTGGGCATGCAATATTGAATCCAGTTTTCCTTATTCTCTTTCTTCTTCTTCTTTTCTCCCTTTTTCACCATGGCATCTGTTTTGTTCGTGTTCCATACGGGAACACAACAGTATATATAGCGTATGAGAAACAATCATGAGTAATATAAGGAAGCTGAACATTGTAAACTCGATGTGTTTTGGCGCTCAACTCCTAGGGATGCCATAGTTGGTTGTACATGACTACATGTTTTTCTAAATTAGGGGTGTCTTGACTCTTGAGGACCCGATGAGAAGGGGCAAGGAAATTGGCCTCTCAGAGCACTATCCCATTGCCAATCCCCTCAAGCATGCACAAGGTTCACTCACCATCATACGCACCTAGGTACATAGGGGTAATCCCAAGTAGGTAGCCAACGGAGTAGGGGATTGAACTTCGGAGTTCCTGAGCTGAGTGCTGTGTTCCGCAGGGAACACAAACGAAATCAAACACCATAGTGAAAAAGAGGAAGAGAAAGGAGAAAACTAGAAAGAAAAAGACAACTTTGTTATTCCGTACCCTAGAATAAGGAAAACGACCCCTTTATAAAGAGGGCGCATTTCCCAAGATGGTAGGCCAGATTGTGGCTTACTGATGAGCCACGATCCATGCCATAGATTACAATCAATTCATCCCTAATGCCAATCATGGCTTATTACAATAATTCATAAAAGGAAACTAATCCTAATAATTGAATACTAAGATTATGCGTCATGGGTGTGTGACGTTCACAATAATCCACCATGCTCTGCTACCGCATTGTCCTCAATGTGACCAAGAAAGGATGTGGAGACCGTCGCCAAACATCTCGGTAGACGCGGCCACAGTGGTGGCATACGCAAGCGTGCAGAAGAGGAGGAATCCCTTGGACGAGACGCCACTGGTCGGGCTCTCGATTTGAGGAGGGATGGATGAGACGCCGCCGATCGGGCTCTCAGTTCGAGAAGGGATGCGGCGGAGTAGAGGCAGTTGGGGCATAGAGACTGCCGGGACGACGGTAGCAGCGATGGGGGCAGTCGAGGCGGCAATGGCAGACACCGTGCGAAAGCCATGGTGGCAGATGTCACGGCGGAAGCCGAGGTGGGCGACGCAGAGGTGGTGGAAGATGATGGTGTCGGTTCGGTCGAGGCCAAGTTGGGCAGTGCTGAGTTGGCAGCCATGGGCGGCGCACAAGGTGGGGCCGACAAGGCAGAGTGGTTGGGGCAAGGCATTGTCCTGGACCACCCGCACAGGCTTGGCGTGGCAGTCGGCAATCATCCGGATCCGGTTTTGCTTGAACAAGAAGTAGGAGGCCTAAGGGATGTCGGTGGCCGGATAGTGGAGGCCTTGGAAGGGCTTGCCGGAGTTGGAGGCGCGGAGCCAGAGGGGGTTGAGGAGGGTGATCTCACGGGCGCGGGTGGCCTTCTTGAGTAGGGTAGTGGAGGAGGAGGTGAAGAGGAACCGGATAATGGAGCCGACGATGAGTAGGGAAGGGCGGCCATCGGAGTCGATGGCATGAACCGACTGAGTGGAATCTTGTGGTGTGGACTCAGACAAGCTCCAGAATCCGCACACCATGTTGGGCTGGGCTGCTGTTACCTCCGGTCCATTTCAATCCGACATTGTCACAAGACTTGGCCAAGTCTTAAGAGAATTCAGCCAAGTTTTGGCTTTATCCTTCAAGGAAAATGGAAACAATTTTAGCCTGATAATGTCCTCACTACAAGCCTGCTCGAACGTTGCACATACTTCCTCAAATTCCATTAAATGCAAATAAGGATTTTTAGACTCTAGACCATAGAATTTGGGAAGCAAGTTTATCATTCCAGGCTTAAAAGTAAAGTGATGTGCCTGTAGAGGCAATATAATACATGAGGAGGATAATTTGAGTGCTCGGATAGCCGCCTTGGCTAGGAAGGTAGAGGCCATGGAATTAGGGAAAATTAATGCTGTTAAGTCTATTGCTACAGAAGAGGTCTGTGGAATTTGTGATGTCATGGGACACCCGACTAATGAGTGCCCTACCATTCCTGCTTTCAAGGAGGTGTTACATGACCAAGCAAATTCCATGACCCCTTTTAAGAGGCAATCTCCTTATGGAGACACATACAACCCAAGATGGTGGAATCACCCTAACTTTAGTTGGAGGAATGATAGTGTTGCACAAACACCACCTCCTCAAGCATCTTCCAATCATACTTTATATGTTCCACCTCATAGGAAGACACTTGAGGAGACACTACAAATTTTTATGCAAGGGCTTGGAACCGGAAATAGGTTGAGAGTATAATACAACCTGGACCTGATAAAATTGCTGGAAAATATGAATGCTAATGAGAAAAAAAAATGATGAAAAAAATTGAAAACAAAAAGACAGAAAGGGGCTGCTTGACTTTATAGGATTAACTTAGGCTGATGCTCAGGCCCGGAGCAGTCTCTTAAAACCTGATGCCCTAAGCTAATTGTGCTGGGAGTCATTGGCCTGAGTCATTGCTAAACCTAAGCATCTTGAAGTCAAGCCTTACACAGTCCTATTGAAAAAAAAAGTCTATGGTGTATTATCCTCTCAAATCTAGAATGTTGGACCCGAAGGAGGCGTGCAGATTTGTGCTATCATGAACCTAAAGATTACGATAATTATGTAGATTTTGATGTTCTTTGGTTAATGGGTAACAATGGATTTGTGTAAAATAGAAATTTAGGGTGTATTGCTACAATGTTCTACACTTTTACTATTAAATTATCATTTCATATCATATTGAGCAGAAATTTCCAAGATGAAAGTGTAGAATAAAACCACTTACTTGAGGGCTTCTATATTCCCATTGATTATGAACCAAGTACATGTGGTTGATTTTCTTAAACATTGTGGTTTGCATTTAAGGGATAATAGGTTTGATTGTTTTGAAGTATTTATTTTGTTTTTGCACTTAGATTAATAAAGTTAATTTCATAAGTACATGCTTGTCGATAACATGGCTGTAAACCCTCACGAGACAAAACTCGTCCTACTAGGGACACCTATAGGTTTAACGGCTTGTTGCATATGCTCAATGCAATCGTGTTCCCTACGAAAGTGGCATTTACTTTTCTAGTTTAATTTACTTTAGTTTTTGTGTGATTTTGTTTTGTTTGTTTTGCTCGGGGACTAGCAAAATATAGGTTTGGGGGTATTTGATATGCATAAAATATACACATTTATATGCTCTATTTACCTATTTGCTAGTGTAGTTCTAATGATAAAACATGAATAAAATGGGTTATTTGTGATTAAGATAGTAATTAGGGGATTAGTAATTAAATTGCTCTAATTAACTATTTTGGATGCATTAAAGACTTTTAGGAATTATATTTTTATTATGCATCTAATTTTGGTTTGGTTTTATTATTGCAAGTTTAAAAATGCGGATTGGAGATCGACAGCAGAAGAGCGCATTAGAAAACTAGTTTATAATTGCAAGTTTATTATGCATCTAATTTTGGTTTGGTTTTATTATTGCAAGTTTATTATGCATCTAGTTTCCGGCGGCGATGCTTTCACAGAGGAGTGATGACGGCGACCCGCAACAGCCATAGATTCCGACGACGGCGCGATGGCTCAGGTGTCTCATAGAAGAATGAAGCAGAGCTTGTTCGAGCTCTGCTCGAGCGACGACGGTGACGATGGTCCGACGGTGATCAAGAAAGGCGGCCATAGTGACGGAGGAGAAATCAGGTGAGGTTGATGGCAATGTTGACCTCGACGGCGGATTTGGACGGTGTATTCAACTCGGAAATGCCTAAGGATCGAATGAGGCATGCTCGATTTGGAATGTGAAGAATCCAATCTGATTTGGAAAGTTCGGATTTTTCAAACGGATTTGGGCTCATCTCAAGGTGGATTCGGATTGGAAAAGGACTCTCTTTTGAATTGCCTATAAAAACCGAGATGACGGACAGAACTTGGGACGGTTTTCTGAGAAAAAGAACAGAGCTTCTGCAGAGAGTTGGGTCGTGTTTTGACAGGATTTGGGTGGTGATTTTGGCCGAAAAACGTAGAGAATTGATCAGGAGAAGAAAGGAGAAGAAGAAGAGAGGAAAAAGCATCGATTTTGAACTAATTTTCGGTTTACTACAGTAACCTGCGCATTGCTACAGTAACTGAGCTGTTGGGGAAGACGATGAATAGTGCCGATCTGTGAACAGTAATCGTGAATAATAAAACTGCTATAGTGATTTCTCCAATGCAATTTCTTCCAAAATCTGATTTTTCTTTTCTCATGAATATGAATAGCTAAATCTTTTGTCAAAGCTAGAGGTGACATTATTTGATTAGTATTTTTATGCCTATGAAAGAGCGCTTATTGCTTATTTGGTTGAATGCAATGTTTTGGAAAAGTCATAATCTATATAATTATTTGATTTGTCGTTAACATAAGGTATGATGAATGCTTATAATTCTCTGTGATTAGTAGACTATGCTCGTTAATGATGAATGTTTGGTCAAATATTTATGAGAATTATTATGATGAGTTTGAATAAAATATCTTCTGATTAGGTCAAATCATTATTTAAATCTAATTGAGAAGTTAAATAGACATAGAAGTATTAATTAAATAATTGATCCTTGAAGCTTTGATATTTCTCATCGATTATATTTGCCTGTCTTTAGTTAGTTTTGATTAAATTTTTACTCATCGTTTAAATTAGTAGTTAATTCAATTACTACTTCTCTGCATAATTTCCTTATAAGAATCTTAATTTGTTAAGCTAAGTAGTATTTAGATTAGTTTGGAGTAGAATAATCCTACATCATTCCCTGTGGTTTAACACTTGGATTCACCGAGTATATATTACAATTTGTCAACCTTCTCATGGGTTTGATCAAATTTTGGTGCCGTTGTCAGGGACTAGCAATTTAATTACTAATCCCCTAATTACTATCTTAATCACAAATAACCCATTTTATTCATGTTTTATCATTAAAACTGCACTAGCAAATAGGTAAATAGAGCATATAAATGTGTATATTTTTTGCATATCAAATACCCCAAACCTATATTTTGCTAGTCCCCGAGCAAAACAAACAAAACAAAATCACACAAAATAAAACAAAAGTAAATTAAACTAGAAAAGTAAATGCCACTTTCGTAGGGAACACGATTGCATTGAGCATATGCAACAAGCCGTTAAACCTATAAGTGTCCCTAGTAGGACGAGTTTTGTCTCGTGAGGGTTTACGGCCATGTTACCCACAAACATGTACTTATGAAATTAACTTTATTAATCTAAGTGCAAAAACAAAATAAACACTTCAAAACAATCAAACCTATTATCCCTTAAATGCAAACCACAATGTTTAAGAAAATCACCCACATGTACTTGGTTCATAATCAATGGGAATATAGAAGCCCTCAAGTAAGTGATTTTATTCTACACTTTCATCTTGGAAATTTCTGCTCAATATGATATGAAATGATAATTTAATAGTAAAAGTGTAGAACATTATAGCAATACACCCTAAATTTCTGTTTTACACAAATCCATTGTTACCCATTAACCAAAGAACATTAGAATCTATATAATTATCGTAATCTTTAGGTTCATGATAGCACAAATCTGCACGCCTCCTTCGGGTCCAACATTCTAGATTTGAGAGGATAATACACCATAGACTTTTATTTTCAATAGGACTGTGTAAGGCTTGACTTCAAGATGCTTAGGTTTAGCAATGACTCAGGCCAATGACTTCCAGCACAATTGGCTTAGGGCATCAGGTTTTAAGAGACCGCTCCGGGCCTGAGCATCAGCCTAAGTTAATCCTATAAAGTCAAGCAGCCCCTTTCCGTCTTTTTGTTTTCATTTTTTTTCATTATTTTTTTTGTATTGATATTTTCATCGCATCTTATTCTGTCCAGATTGTATTATACACTCAACCTATTTCCGGTTCCAAGCCCTTGCTGTAGCCAAGTAAATGGTCTGTCATGATTTTTTAAGCTCAACAGACAACCCTATATCATCTAATAACTATGACTAAAGACATCCCACTGAAGATTAGTATTCAACAAATCTCTAGAGGGTATTACTTTATGTACTAGTGTGTGTGAGTGAGTTTTATTAGCTCAAGCACATGATCCAAGAGGACTGCAACAGAAAGATATGCTCAGTTAAGTGTTTCTATCCTCCAGTATACTTACTCACACTTCCAATGTAAATTAATCTCTTAAAAATTTGAGTATACATCAAGAAGGGATAAACTACCAAAACCTATAAAAATATTAACAAACAACCTAAAAACAAATCAAATTTTTATTTATTTTTCTTGTTCTATTTTTTATTTTTTATTTTTTGATGGATTTTTTTTAAAATAAACAATGTTATTCCTATATACCCCCAAACCTAAACTCAACATTGTCCTCAATGTTAAGAATGAAATGAAGGATAAAATAAATAAATAAATAAAATCAAGGATAGATGTTTCCTGGAGAACAGCAAATTGCTAGAATCCCATGCGAGTGAAAAACATCAACAAAGAAGAAGATAAGAGCAATCATAATATCCAACCAAAAAAACATCATCTAACTAATAAACATCCTAAAACAAAGAAAAAGCTGGGCTGCCTCCCAGGAGTGCTAAGTTTCACGTCTTCAGCCAGACTGAGTGTAAGAGTATTCAATCATGATAAGTGGGATCAGACAAAGGTACACTCTCCACTTCTGATGGAATAAATTCCAGGAATGGCTTAAGTCGTTGGCCATTTACTTTGAACACATTGCCATTCAATGGATTTTCAATTTCTACAGCTTCATGAGGATAAACAGATTTAACAATAAATGAGCCAGTCCATCTAGACTGGAGCTTACCAGGAAATAAATGCAATCTAGAGTTATACAAAAGAACTTTTTGTGAAGGTTCAAAAGTTTTTCGATGAATGTGTTGATCATGCAAAACCTTCATTCGTTCTTTGTAAATTTTTGAATTCATATATGCATCATTCCTAATTTCTTCTAATTTATTTAATTAAAGCTTACGCACAGAACTGGCGTCATCCAAACTAAAATTAAACATTTTTTTAGCCCAATACACCTTGTGCTCCAACTCCACAGGCAAGTGGCAAGCTTTTCCATAAATAAGTCTATAAGGGAACATACCAATAGGAGATTTTAACGCTGTACGGTATGCCCATAGTGCATCAGTTAACCGCAGAGACCTCTGTTTTAAGACCCGGTTTGGCCCACCCGGCCAATTTTCCGGGGCAGAACGGCCGGGCCAACCAGGTCAGTTGAGAGGGGGGGAGAAAACAGAGAACAGAGAAGAGGAGAGGGGAGGGGAGGAGAGGGTTGTCACCGGGGCCAGGGGAAGGGAGAGGGGTCGCCCGGGGGGAGGGGGGGGAGGGGAGAGGGGGTCATCGTCGGGGCGCCGGGGTGTCGAGAGGGAGACCGGGTCAGTTGGGGGGGAGAGAAAACAGAGAAGAGGAGAGGGGGAGGGGTTGTCGCCAGGGCCAGGGGAAGGGAGAGGGGTCGTCGGGGGGGGAGAGGGGGTCGTCGCTGGGGCGCTGGGGTGCCGGGAGGGAGAAAAACCGACCGCGGAGGGCGGGGGGGAGGGGGGAAACAGAGGGCGGAGAGGGAGGAAGGAGGGGGGAAAGGGAGGGAGAGGGGGTCGTCGCTGGGGCCAGGTGGGAGAGAAAGGAGGGAGGGGGAGGGGGAGGGGGCTTACCACCGGGGCCAGGGGAGGGAGAGGGGTCGCCAGAGGGGGGAGAGGGGGCTGTTGCCGAGGCACCGGGGTGCCAGGAGGGAGAAAAACCGAGGGGGGGGGGGGGAGAAAATAGAGGGGGGAGAAGAAGGAGGGAGGGGAGGGCTTGTCGCCGGGGCTAGGGGGAGGGAGAGGGGTCGCCAAGAGGAGAAGAGGTCGCCGCCGAAGCGCCGAGAGGGAGAGGGGGCCATCGCCGGGGCACCAGAGGTGGAGAAAATAGAGTGGGGAGAGGGGAGGAGGGGAAGAAAACAGAGGGGGGGGGGAGAGGGAGGGGGGAGCCGGGTCGACCCACCGGGTCAAACCGGTTGGCCCGACCCGGTCATCTAACCGGGTCAATGGCCGAACCGGGTCTTAAAACACTGGCAGAGACCAATCTTTGTAATTTGGGTTAACCGTTTTCTCCAAAATGTGTTTAATCTCTCTATTGGTAAGTTCAGCTTGGCCACTTGTTTGTGGGTGATAAGGGGTAGCCACCTTATGAGTAATTCCATATTTTTTCATTAATGCCTCAAAAGGTTTATTGCAGAAATGAGAACCCCCATCACTTATGATTGCACGGGGTATACCAAACCGTGACATAACATTTTCTTTCAAAAAGTGTATAACAGTTTTATGGTCATTATTTCTACAAGGGCCTCTACCCACTTGGAAACATAATCAACAGCCACTAAGATGTACAGATAGCCAAAAGAAGGTGGAAATGGGCCCATAAAATCAATACCCCAACAATTAAATACTTCAATAACTAAAATGGGGTTTAAAGGCATCATATTCCTACGGGTTATTCCACCAAGCTGTTGACAACGCCCACAAGTACGACAAAAATTATGAGTATCTTTAAATAGGGTAGGCGAATAAAATCCACATTGTAAAATTTTAACAGCAGTTTTTCTAGCAGAAAAATGTCGACCACAAGCTTCTGAATGGTAGAAGGAAATCACACTATGAATTTCATCATTTGGTACACATCTCCTAATAATTTGATCCGGACAATATTTGAAAAGATATGAATCATCCCAAAAGAAATTTCTTACCTCCACCATGAATTTTTTCTTGTCTTGTGTTGTCCAATGAGAAGGAGTTTGACCGACAAGAAAATTAACAATATCAGCAAACCATGGTAAATCAGAAAGAACAAAAAGTTGCTCATATGTGAAGGTGTCTTTAATTGGCAGTGCCTCATTGGAATCATCTACAGTCAACCTAGATAAATGATCGGCCACCATATTTTCTACTCCTTTCTTATCTTTAATAGTAATATCAAATTCTTGCAGTAGGAGTATCCAGCGAATCAACTTAGGTTTTGCATCTTTCTTTCGTAAAAGATATTTCAAAGCAGCATGATCAGTAAAGACAACAATGGGATATCCTGTCAAGTAAGCCCTAAATTTATCTAAAGCAAAGACTATAGCAAGTAATTCTTTTTCGGTTGTTGAATAATTTATTTGATCATTGTCTAAGGTCTTACTTGCATAGTAAATAACATAAGGCTTCTTGTCTTTCCTTTGCCCCAAAACAGCCCCTACAACAAAGTCACTAGCATCACACATTATCTCAAACGGTAAAGTCCAATCTGGGGGTTGCATAATAGGGGCTGAAGTAAGCATTCCCTTCAGTTTAGCAAAAGCTTTTTCACAATCAGCATTCCATTCAAAAACAGTATCTTTAGATAGGAGATTGCATAATAGTCTAGAAACAGAACTAAAATCTTTGATGAATCTCCTGTAAAACCCTACATGACCCAAAAATAATCTAATATCTTTAACAGTCTTAGGTGTAGGCAAATGGGTAATTAAATCAATTTTTGACTTATCAACTTCAATTCCCTTAGAGGAAACAATATGACCCAGAACAATTCCTTTAGAGACCATGAAATGACATTTTTCCCAATTAAGCACAAGGTTCTTCTCTTCACACTTGCTCAAAACTTTCTGCAAATTAGACAAACAGTCATCAAATGAATCACCAAATACAGACTAGTCATCCATAAACACTTCAAGATAGCGTTCAACCATATCACTAAAAATACTCAGCATGCATCTTTGAAATGTTGCAGGTGTATTGCATAAACGAAAAGGCATTCTCCTGTAAGCAAATGTGCCAAAAGGACATGTTAATGTAGTTTTCTCCTGGTCTTCTAATGTAATTTCAATTTGATTGTACCCATAGTAGCCATCTAGGAAACAATAATATGTGTGGCCTGCTACCCTCTCTAGAACCTGATCTAAAAACGGCAATGGGAAATGGTCTTTCCTCGTGACTAAATTCAGCTTCCTGTAATCAATGCACATTCTCAGCCAGATGTAACTCTAGTGGGTATTAATTCATTATTATCATTCTTGACAACTATTACACCAGATTTCTTAGGCACTACTTGAGTAGGACTCACCCACTTGCTATCAAAAATGAGGTAGATGATCTCTACATCCAAGAGCTTAAGAACTTCATCTCTAACCACCTCTTTCATGATTGGATTTAACCTCTGTTGCATCTCCCTAGACGGTTTAGCATTGTCCTCCAAATAAATCCGATGAGTGCATATTAAAGGGCTTATTCTTTTTAAATCAGCAATTGTCCATCCTATTGCACCTTTATGTTTTCTAAAAATATCAAGCAACTTACTCTCTTCGATAAGATTAAGATGAGACGATATTACCACCGGAAGAGTTTCACCATCACCCAAAAATGCATATTTGAGGATAATTGACAACTTTTTCAACACCAATTTGGGTGCTTGAATGCTTGATGGTGTAGGCAATTTATCTCTCAATGGTAGCTCCTCAAACTTGGGTTTCCATCCATTCACTTCCAATACCTATAGAGAATTCAGCAAAGAACAAATCTCAGCCTCTTCAAAATCCACTTTAGATTCATCATATAAGGAATTAACTAAGCAAAATTCTAATGGATCAGAAAGAGATGAAACATGAAATTGATCTCTAACAACAGTATTAACCCAATTCATTTCTTGAACATCAGTATCATCCCCTGGTTGTTTGCAAATATTAAATATATTCAATTCCAAAGTAATATTGCCAAATGAAAGTTTCATCACATCATTCCTACAATTAATCAAAGCATTGGAAGTAGCAAGAAATGGACGACCTAATATGACAGGAATATTTGCACATGCATTTATAACAGGATGTGTGTCCAAAATAATAAAATCAACAGGAAAGTAAAATTTATCTACTTGAACAAACACATCTTCCACTATTCCCATTGGGATTTTAATAGAACGATCAGCAAGTTGAAGAGTAATGGTGGTGGGTTTAAGTTCCCCAAGACCTAACTGAGTGTACACTGAATAAGGCAAAAGATTAACACTAGCCCTAAGATCAAGTAAAGCTTGGTCTACCCTAAAGTTCCCGATCACACATGAAATAGTTGGACATCTGATTGATTGAATTTTTAACTATTTTACTCGCAATCGCACGAGACTACATATAGACTAGTGGAAACGAGGTCGAACCCAAAGGACTTGGACTGATTCAACTTAATTCTAATGAAAGATTTGATTTTTTTATGAAACTAGTTATAACAGAATGAAAAGTTCTAATTTAACAAAGCAACGGAATTTATGTGAAAATAATATGATGAGAAATATACTAAGGCTTCGAATCCACCCAAACTAAATAGCTATCCTCTCCGTTAAACCCGTACAATTCCAAGTGATCAATTATCCGTGCCCCTCTCGAAGTCACGAATAATCGTAATGTGTGCAGCCCTCTCGAACATGCAACTAAACAATTAAATCTAACTTAATTAATCTCCCTCTCTCAAGCAAAGATCAATCATAAAACTGCAATTTTTATTCAAATAATACCTTGGAATTCGCTAAGACCTCTCGAACATTAACAAACCCTTAGTTTAATTTCACTAACAATTACTCTACCCTCTCTCGAGCAACAGAATAATCGTAACAAAATATTAAGCATATGGAATAAAAATCACTACTTTAGAATTGCAAATAAATATTGAGAGTCAAACAATTCAGCAGAGCTTCATCTAGTCTTAGTACAATAAAATTTAGCTAGACATGGATGAAAAGGAAGAAAAAGCCTGGTTCGTCGAATTGGTCATATGCAGGAACACTGTTCACGCGCATTGTTCACGGATTTGTAGCACTGTAGCACATGACACTATTCATCGTCTTCTCGGCAAACTCGCGGTTACTGTAGCAGTTCGAGACTGCACTGTAGCAGCCCCAAATCCGACCCAAAATCAGTCTGGCGATCGACTCCTCCCTCACTTCTCTTCTTCCGGCCAAAGACCCGCCTGATTATCACCGGAATCCGGCCTAAACACGCTGAAGAAAGGCTCTGTTGTTCGCTCCGCTCTGTTCTGTTTTTATAAGCCTTCGAGTCAGTCCTTTCCTTCCCCCCAATAAGAAAACCTTCCAATCAATTGCACGTGCAAGATCGAATTCCCATTGCTGCCTTCCCAATCAAACTATTTGCAGTTTGATTCCCTTTTAATCTCACTCAATTTTTCCATCTTTAACATTCTGAGACAACTGAAATTTAAGCTTCCCGATTCAGCTTCCTCTGTTTCGAAATCTTTCCAAATCAACACATACAACTCGAGCAATCTCTGCTATCTACCAATTGTGAGCAAACCCAAGCAATCTGGAAGTTCCAATTTTGGATTCCAAATCCCGTATCAAAAATCCATACTGACCCTTCGATTATGAGCCAAACTTCCATTTTTAAACTTCCCAAATTGAGACGCAATCAGCCTTCCTTTGCCATTTTCATCTCTGTCGACCGCTCGAATAGAACCACCGTCGTCTTCCATGGCCGTCGTGAGCTCGTTGTTGGCCGCCGTGAAGACCAGGTTCATCTCCCTCGTCGGTTGTGATCATAGTCCGCCATCAAGCTTGACACCGCCGTTCTTCGTGGTCGACCGAACCTGCAACCTCGCTCCACCACCATGGCCGTCACCGTCTCTCGACCCTTGCCGGCCTCGCCTAGCTCAACCCGCCATGAGACCCAACGGCCTCTTTTGCCGGCGAGCTCGAGCAAACAGAGCATCGCCTCTGTTCTGAAACAGACGCCCGAGCTTCGGCTCGGGCTGTCTTTCCCTTTTTTTTATTTGAACCAAACCGGCAGTGAACCAGCCGGTTCAGTGCTCCTTTTCCTTTTTTTTTTCTTTTTCTTCTTTAAAACCCGTCGTCATAATCTCAGCCGCCGGATATAATCTGAACGGATCTTCTTCTCAAAAACAAAACCCGTCTTCTTCCTTAGATGTACGCCAACGGCTTAAGTATTTTATGTGCGTGATGTCACTGTTTTAACTAAATAGGCTTTTCAAAACCCGTCAGTGTCTCCTTAATCGTTGGATCTTCGATCTTTTCACAGAAACTGTTTGACGTGCGTCACTTTTGGCGATCTGCAATTGGACTCTGAAAACCTGCATGAACAAAGTTAAATATAATTTAGACGCATCATAAATTATAAATCCAATAAATCCAATTAATGCATCTAAATTAATCAATTAAGCGCATTTTTTCATTAAACTATTAATTACTCACCTAACCATGATTAACCGTTAATTATCCTTACTTTCACTAAAATTACGACTAACAAATAGGCAGAAAGGCATATAAAATGTATATATTTTATAGATATCAACATCCAGGATCCTTATATTTGGGAGGGCTTTTGTATTGAATTATAGAACTTACCTGTTCAGTTAAAAAAACTTTTTTTTGCACATTCAACTTATCCTTAATAGTACATAAATCTTTCAAGAACTTAGCATAAGAAGGTACCTGTTTGATTGCATCTAACAAGGGAATATTAATTTGCACCTGCTTAAAAAGTTCAAAAATTTCAGCATTTTGGTTCAACTTTTGAGGTGGTTTCAACCTCTGTGGAAATGGAGCTGGAATAGTACATCTCACATCTTCACTTGACCCAGACTTTTCAATTTCCTCATTATCATGTTTTGATTCATCACTCTCAGAAGATTTCTGGGCTTTAAGTGGAATTATTTTGTCAATTTCTTTTCCACTACGAAGTGGTAATTGACTTAGCATGTTCCAATTGTGAATCAGAAGATTGTGTGACCATTATGTGAACTTGCCCCTGCGGGTTGGGTTGGGGTTGAGCAGGAAACCTACCTTTCTCTTGAACAGCTAGAGAAGATGTCAATTTAGTGAGAGAGCTCTTTATGTCATTAATGACTTGCGAGGTTTGTTGATTAATGGTAGCTTACCCTTGCATGAAAGTTTGTAGTGTCTCCTCAAGTGTCTTCCTGTGAGGTGGAACATATGAAATATAATTGGAAGATATTTGAGGAGGTGGTGTTTGTGCAGCACTATCACTCCTCCAACTAAAGTTAGGGTGATTCCTCCATCCTGGGTTGTATGTGTCTCCATAAGGAGATTGCCTCTTAAAAGGGGTCATGGAATTTGCTTGGTCATGTAACACCTCCTTGAAAGCAGGAATGGTAGGGCACCCATTAGTCGGGATCCTATGACATCACAAATTCCACAGACCTCTTCTGTAGCAACAGACTTAACAGCATTAATTTTCCCTAATTCCATGGCCTCTACCTTCCTATCCAAGGCGGCTATCCGAGCACTCAAATTATCCTCCTCCCTAAGATGATGTGACCCCCACTAGTTGTTGAAGACTTCGGCTTATTAGAAACATCAGAGGGATCAGTGGGATCCCAAGAATCTAAGTCTTCAGCTATTTGATCTAGAAAATCAAGGGCTTCATTAGGGTCTTTATCAAAGAATTTCCTATTACACATTGTTTGCACAAATTGTTTCATTGAGGGCGTCATTCCATCATAGAAGAAACTGATGGTGCACCACTTCTCATACCCATGATGTGGACAAGAATTTAACAAATCTTTATAACGCTCCCAACATTGATAAAATGATTCATTTTATTTTTGGGCAAAATTTGTTATTTATCTTTTCAAAGCATTTGTCCTATGAACTGAAAAAAACTTTTTAAGGAATTCAGTTTGTAGTTTTTTCCAAGTTCCTACAGATCTAGGCTTAAGAGAATTCAGCCAAGTTTTGGCTTTATCCTTCAAGGAAAATGGAAACAATTTTAGCCTGATAATGTCCTCACTACAAGCCTGCTCGAATGTTGCACATACTTCCTCAAATTCCTTTAAATGCAAATAAGGATTTTCAGACTCTAGACCATGGAATTTGGGAAGCAAGTTTATCATTCCAGGCTTAAAAGTAAAGTGATGTGCTTGTAGAGGCAATATAATACATGAGGGTGTGCTAGTGCGTGCAAGTTGCAGGTAATCACGTAAGGGCCGCATTGGTGCATCATGTTCAATCTCATTTTCATTAATATCATGGTTACTACCTTGATCTGCCATTTGATTAAGTGTGTGTGATGGAACAGAAAATTGAAACAAAGGATTCTCAATCAAAATAGCAGAATTATTTCTAACCAATCGTCCACTGGTATCTCTATTCCACGAGTGCATGCACAAGCAACAGAAATTTAAAAAAGAGATATAGAACTAAGTTACCAAATTTCAAGAAAAATCCAATGAAAAGCTTTTTGTTCCATATCAGCATCAGAATACTCCAAATGTCCTACAAAATAAGCAAGCTAAATTAAACTAAGAATAATTAAAATTAACTAAATTATGCTAGAAAGAAAGAAACTAATTGGAAGATTAATCCTAAACTTCACTCCCCGGCAACGGCGCCAAAATTTGATCGAACCCAAAAGAAGGTTGACAAATTGTAATATATACTCAGTGAATCCAAGTGTCAAACCACAGGGAATGATGTAGGATTATTCTACTCCAAACTAATCTAAATACTACTTAACTTAGTAAATTAAAATTCTTATCAAGAAATTTTGTAGAGAGATTGTAATTTAATTAACTACTAAAACGACGATTAAATATTCAATTAAAACTAACTAAAGAAAGCGAAGATAATCGATTAGAGATATCAAAGCTTCAAGGATCAATTATTTAATTAATACTTCTATGTCTATTTAATTACTCAATTAGATTCAAATAATGATTTGACCTAATCGGATGATATTGCATTCAAATTCATCGTAATAATTCTCATAAATATTTGACCGAACATTCATCATTAACGAGCATAGTCTACTAATCACAGGGAATTATAAACATTCGTCGTACCTTACGTTAACGACAAATCAAATAATTATATAGATTATAATTTTTCCAAAACATCGCATTCAACCAAATAAGCAATAAGCGCTCTTTCATAGACATAAAAATACTAATCAAATAATGTCACCTCTAGCTTTGACAAAAGATTTAGCTATTCATATTCATGAGAAAAAATCAGATTTTGTAAGAAATTGCATTGGAGAAATCACTGTAGCAGGAACACTATTCATGATTACTATTCACATAATTACTGTAGCAAAAAACTGTTCACAGATCGTGCTCTTCCGCTGTCGATCTGCAATCCGCATTTTGAAACTTGCAATAATAAAACCAAACCAAAATTAGATGCATAATAAAAATATAATTCCTTAAAGTCTTTAATGCATCCAAAATAGTTAATTAGAGCAATTTAATTATTAATCCCCTAATTACTATCTTAATCACAAATAACCCATTTTATTCATGTTTTGTCATTAAAACTACACTAGCAAATAGGTGAATGGAGCATATAAATGTGTATATTTTATGCATATCAGAGAGCTCGCAACTAGCGGATGGACTGGTGGTTGACGACACCTGCTCCAAAGGTTGGAGCTTTGGTCTCGTGGGCAAGGAGCATGGAGTCGGCAGTGGAGGCAGAAGTGGAGAGGGAACCCGTGGCGGCGGTGGAGGCCATGCGACAGTCGACAGCGAAGAGGAGGACCCATCAAAAGGGAAAGATGGTGGATGGATCGAACTCGTCCACTGATAAACATAAAATATACACATTTATAAGCTTTATTTACCTTTATGCTAGTGTAGTTTTAATGATAAAATATGAATAAAACGGGTTATTTGTTGTTAGGATAGTAATTAGGGGATTAATAATTAAATTACTCTATTTAACTATTTTAGATGCATTATTGAATTTGATGAATTATATTTTTATTATGCATCTAATTTTGGTTTGGTTTTATTATTATAGGTTCAAAAATACGGATTGCATATCAGCAGCAGAACAGCGCTTAGGCGGGTTTTGAATTGTCTGAGTAAACCAAGATCGAAGATTGAGTGCAGAAAAAGTCTGAAACGTTGATGATCCATTTAATTTAAGACGGGCACAAATTTAATGCACAAGGCGTTCAGATGAGATTCGGCGGTGGAGATCGCTACAACGGGTATTAGTCAATTGAAATAAAAAAAAGGACCTGAACTGACCAGTTCAGTGGTCGGTTCAGGTTTTGAAGAAAAGGAAAAAATAATTGAAAATTGACCCGAGCCAAAGCTCGGGCATTTCAGTCCAGAACCGAACGAGCTGCTGCTTGAGCTATGTTTGAGGAAATCGAAAGGACTGAGCCATGGGCGAGCAACGACCGAGGCTGGCGGCGGCCCTGCAATCGGGGTCATGATTCCACGATGGAGTTCACTGCGAGGTTGCAGGCATGGCGACAGTGAGGTCGACGGCAGATGAGAACCCAACTTAGAGAAATCAAAACAGAGGAAACCAAAATGAAAAGAGACGTGCTCGATTTGAAATGTGAAGAATCCAATCTGATTTGGAAAGTTCGGATTTTTCAGACGGATTTGGGCTCATCTAAAGGCGAATTCGGATTGGAAAAGGACTCTTTTTTGAATTGCCTATAAAAACCGAGATGAAGGACAGAACTTGAGACAGTTTTGTGAGGAGGAAACAGAGGCTTGGTTTTGGAGTTCTTGGGTCGTGTTTTCGGTGGTATTTTGTCCGGAAATCAATAAGGAAAAGGTAGGGGAATCGATTGGGGGAAGAAAAGGAAGAGATTTGAGGAAGAAAGCCGAATTTTTGAACTATTTTGAGATGGTGAACAGTACTGCTACAGTACTGTATTTTTGCTACAGTGCCACGGCCGGGCTGAGGAAGACGATGAATAGTGCCGATCTGTGAACAGTGTTCTGCTACAGTAATTCTGTGAACAGTAATCGTGAATAGTAAAACTGCCATAGTGATTTCTCATATGCAATTTTTTCTAAAATCTGATTTTTCTTTTCTCATGAATATGAATAGCTAAATCTTTTGTCAAAGCTAGAGGTGACATTATTTGATTAGTATTTTTATGTTTGTGAAAGAAGTGTTTTATTGCTTATTTGGTTGAATGAGATGTTTTGGAAAAAGTCATAATCTATAAAATTATTTGATTTGTCGTTAACGTAAGGTACGGCGAATGCTTATAATTCCCTGTGGTTAGTAAACTAAGCTTGTTAATGATAAATTTTCAATCAATATTTTTATGTTAATTATTACGATGAATGTGAATGCAATATCATCCGATTAGCTCAAATCATTATTTGAATCTAATTGAGTAATTAAATAGACATAGAAGTATAAATTAAATAATTGATCCTTGAAGCTTTGATATCTCGCATCGATTATCTTTCTTATCTTTAGTTAGTTTAAATTGAATCTTTAATCGTCATTTTAGTAGTTAATTAAATTACAATCTCTCTATAAAATTTCCTGATAAGAATTTTAATTTGCTGAGTTAAGTAGTTTTAATTTGGAGTAGAATAATCCTACATCATTCCCTGAGGTTCGACACTTGGATTCACCGAGTATATATTACAATTTGTCAACCTTCTCTTGGGTTTGATCATCCATCGTGCGGTCGTAGGTGACAGAAGCTTATCCCTTTTTGGGAGCCCTGAGTCGGACGACCTTGGCCTCGAACCAGGCGCCGGCAAAGCCCGGGTCGTCGCTGCTCACCTCCACTTCGGCTCCTCTCATAAACAGCAAGGCGGCTGTCACCATTCCACGCTGGATCACGGAGCTGGGAGTATCCCGGTCGTCAGGCAGCCAGAAAATGGTCAAGGGCGAGAAGGATATCTCGTCACTGTCTTCGTCATTGTCGTTGGCCATCATCGCCGTCTCCATGGCTAATCGGAACGGCGCTGATACCAATGTTGTGTTCCCGTGGGGAACACGAATGAAATCAAACGCCATAGTGAAAAAGGGGAAGAGAAAGGAGAAAGAAAAAGACAACTTTGTTATTCCATACCCTAGAACAAGGAAGACGACCCCTTTATAAAGAGGGCGCATTTCCCAAGATGGTAGGCCAGATCGTGGCTTACTGATGGGCCACGATCTATGCCATAGATTACAATCAATTCATCCCTAATGCCAATCATGGCTTATTACAATAATTCATAAAAGAAAACTAATCCTAATAATCAAATACTGCCTAAAATAAGATTATGTGTCATGGGTGTGTGACGTTCACAACACTGAGGTCCTGGCTTCTCACCAACATCTCTTTGGTTTACATGACTACATGTGATTGACAAGATTTAAAATAGTTCAGATGCACTGCACGGAATAAACTTTCTTGGTTTCTATCTTGCCAATAGTTTGTATGAAGCTATGGAGAAATAAATGGTATTTTGAAAGTTTATTAAGCATTTGTGGCCAAATTCCTTATAATGATAGAGGTTAAAATAGTACCATGCTCACACGGCCCTTATCACTTTTACCTCAACATCAATTAAAAAATTTTCCAAGTGACAGAGCTAATTGTCAAATAAATAATTGTCCTCTTTGTCCCCCTCATTTTATTCTTCAAAAAGTAGAAAGTTTGTTTGCTAACTTTCTGTTGGGTGATACTGAATTTGGAAGTAAGAAATATTGGATCAAGTACACAAAGCTTTGCATGTCATGCCCCAAAATTCCCGGCCTCGTCGGAGTGCGGAAGACTTTTTTTTTTTCTTTCATGAGTATGTTTGAGGCCAGAAACCCTGATATATGACCGAATACTCGAACATCCCGTCTAGTACATCACCATGAATAGATGTGTACTCGACATAACACAACTGAGTCTTTAAATAACATCATTAACACATATGAAATGAGAACTTAATAATCTTAAATTAATCCATAATACAAGTCATCTAAAATAACTAAAAATCAAAATCATTAAAATGCTTTGGCCAAAATGCCAATAATATTAAAACTAAATTTAAAATAATAAAGATAGCTTTATCTTCCACAACTGTCTTCGAGTCTTCTATTATCTGTACTTGCCATAGCTATACTTTCTTCATGTCTGCATCAGAGGATGCATGAGTATTCCGAAGAAATACCCAGTAGAATGCAAAAACCCACAAGAACAGAATATACAATATAGGACAATGAGTAGGGTTTAATATGAGACAATTGAATACTCAAGAATATTTGAACTGAGCAACAAGAATTCCATTACAAGAGGAAATAACATCATCAATGAAGACTCCTAAACATCCAACGATTACTGGCTCTCAAGTATAGAGCAAGGATAATAAATTATACGACTCCAAACAAATACTGGTGTAAGGAGAGAATTATCAAAATACCAAAGGCTCTAGGCATCTATAGTGCAAGGAGTTACAATTTCTGCTCGCTGAATTTACCGATCTCGAAAGGTAAAATATACCAGAATTATGCAAGAGGTTCTCCCTTCGGAACCCGGCCACACGTCTAGACATGCTGGCCCCATCCGTGCTTACGGGCACAATGAGCGGAGACTGCAGACCTTCCGTAATATCATTCAGCCTAAACGTACGTATTTGCCTCCCTTCGGCCAATAAGGAATCAAAATTCCATAAATATCGGAGGTCACGCTGGACCTAGCAATGGCTCGTGAGCATACTATGATTCCACCGAACAATTAGTGGAGAAATAGGTCAATGTCAAACTGGACAATGTTTCAACAATAACAGAGGTCTCAACTTTCTGAGAATAGGGTGACTCTTACTTTAATGACTCACTCATGGAGTATGAATAGAACAGCAAAGACTCTTAACTAGGGGTGTTCACGGACCGGACAAACCTCGGACAAAGGTTGTCCGCGTCCGTGTCCGTATAAATTTGTCCGCGAGCATGCTGTCTGTGTCCGTGTCCGCGTGTCTGGCGGACACGGACACGGACAAATTTATGATTTTTTAACCCTCCTCCCCCCCTCTTTCCTTCTCCTCCACAGCTCCACCCGCCGCCCTCGCTCCCTCCTCCTCCACCCCCGCCCCTCCTCCTCCTCTGCGACCGCCCCCCTCCACCCCGCCGCGACTGCCCCCCTCCACCCCTCCGCGATGCCACCCCTCCTCCTCCTCCATGACCGCCGCCCTCCTCGCTCCTCCTTCCTCCTCCCCGTGGCCCTCCTCCTTCCTCTACCCCTGCAGCCATGGCTGCCCTCCTTCCTCCTCCCCGCGGCCCTTCTCCCCGCCGCCCTCCTCGCTCCTCCTTCTTCCTCCCTGCGGCCTTCCTCCACCCCCGCGACCCTCTTATTTCCTCCTCTCCGCCGTGGCGCCGTCCCCCTCTTGGCAGGATCGGAGACTTGGGCGACGGCCGGAAGCCACAGCGCGCCGGAAGACAGGTAAAAAACAGATTTTTATTTTTTTTTTATCCGTCGTCGGCGGTCCTCCTCCGCGACCGCTGGCGATGACCCCCTCCGTCCTCCCCTCCACGACCGCCCCCCTCCTCCCCCCACCCCGCCGCCCCTCCTCCTCCACTCCTCTTCCTCCTCGGACCTCGGACAGACGGCTGTCCGAGGTGCATTGGTCGTGTCCGTGGCCGAAATCCACGGACGACTCTTCTCGGCGCGGACACGGCCACGGACACCTCGGACGCGGCCGGCCGCGAACAGCCCTACTCTTAACAATGTATGACTCACGTTCTGGAGTATGAAATAGAATAGCAAAGACTCTCAACAATGTATGACTCACATTCTGGAGTATGAAATAGAATAGCAAAGACTCTCAACAATGACCATGTTACACATGCATAGCCTTAGATACTTATGAAGAAAGACTTAATCAAGAATTACCTTTCAAGACTCCACGAAAACTCAAGTTATATCATGAAGAATAGCAAGTTCTGGTTTCAAAGAAGACTTGACTCAAACAGACTCAATAACAGGTCAACTGAAGTTTCTCAAACGAATAGAAGTGCATTGATCAAGTAGAAATAGATGGTTCGGTTTTCAATTGAAAACACGAATCGAGTCAATATCACCAGTGGAACATATAAGACTTAATGAACATCAAACCACTCACTATTAGCCCATGATACTATAGTATTATACTTAGTCCATCCTACTGTAATACTTACTTAAAGTCTTATATAACACATATAAAGTTCTTAGTATACTTATTATAGCATAGGCTATTGTTTTGATAAAGTTTTCTCAAGCTTTACCATAATTACTGTGTTCTATTTTTACATATTAGTCAACTTCCGACCCTTACCAACGTCAAAAAAGAAGGAATTAGACTCTGAAAATTTTACTGTGATTACTCCTATGTGTCTAGTTTACAACCCAATAAACGGCATATTTTTATGATTTTTATATAATTAGTTACAAATAGTTTACTGAAGGTCGTCAGTACAGAAATAGTTCTGGCCGAGACCTTTAATCATAGTTCTAATCAAATTGTGAGTGTGTTTACCCCATAATCCATTCAATAATACATAGTATACTTGAATATCTTCCATATCTTACTTATTCCAGAACTTTATTAGGTATGATATGTCATAATATTTATAAGGATTGAGGTGTACTTTTATTATCTTAATTCATCTCACACATACCCCTTTTTCTAGTTGAATTAGGCAAACTGGACAACTAATTAAAGACGATAAAATTTGGACAGCAATGTCAGAGACCAAAAGAACATAAGGAAGCTTCAAATAGGACTCCAAATAATTCAAACCTCTCATCATTGGGCTAGCATGTGTAACAATTAGGAATTAGAACATCAAAGTTCACACGATTGAGCAACAACACATAATAACTGGATAATTCAAAAGAATGGTACTTAGCGATTGACTCTCATGAAGATTCACAATCATAAATCAATATATTGACACAAGAAGCACTTGAATAAGGTATGAAATTCGGATCCAAGAGTGTGGGAAAAATCATCCTACCTAGTCCAAACGTAGTATCTTCTTGCTTCCTCGCGAAGGCTTTTGATTCCTCTACACAATTCCGCACTTTAGCGCTTCGATCGTTAACTCTTGAGATAAAGGAAAAAGGTGTAAAGCTTGCTGGAACAAAGGAGAAGGAGAAGGAGAAAGTCTTGGGACGTTCATAAAGGAATTTGACTTGAAAAATACCAGCCAGCCCTCTCCCTTATGCTTATATAGACCCAAAACCTACTACAACTAGGATATCTCCAAATCAAGACTCCTTCCTAATCCAACCTCTCACTACCAATTAAAATCTCTCTCTCATTAGTAAGGGACGTTCATCCATGTTAATCCATTGGGTTTCATTTAATTAGGATTTTAAATCTCTAATAAGATTCGTTCACTATCTTAATCCTAATTATAGCACACTGTCGTACGCATAATAGTCCACTTCCGACTCTTCCCACGGTCAGTCCAATTGGACTTAGACTCTAAAATTTTTATTAGAGTTAGCTCTATGAGTCTAGTTTCTAATCCCACTTATTTTATATTTTTATAATTTTGCTTGAATTAGTTATGAATTATTTACTACAGACTATCGACACAGAAATAGTACTAGCCGAGCTTACAATCTTAATCATACTTTACATATCTCGTTCCAAACTAGGAAACTACCATATCTACGCCAACCAACTAGACGTCCCCTTCCTATTGGTTGATTAAAAAGTGAAATATTTATCTCTTTTTAATTAAGATTTATCTTCCCTAATTATCTAAACCGAACTGATACTTCCCTATCCTCCGCGATACTTACCATATTTACCGCTATTAAGTCAAATCGTAGATTTTTACTCCAAGATTCACTTCCACCTTCCGAAGATCATCTTATGGCAAGGTTACCCACGTTCATAAATCACCCCTGGGCCAGTGCGATGTGGCTCAGCGCCCAGGTCCTGCGTCTTAGCTTGAGTCCTACGCGCACAGGTCTCTGAGGTCCCGCGGTTGCACTACTCGTCATACTAACACGCGAGCATCACTAACTACACATCAAAACCAAATTCACTTTACTAATTAAGAGTAATCCACTAAACACATGCCCTAGCGCCTAGCCCCACTCATGGCGTCAGGTGTTCTCAGACCCTGGCGCCAGGCTGGCCTCAGCGCCAGGTTGTGCTCAGCGCCAGTACCAACCCTCGCGTCCTGGTTTTCTACTACTATTAGCCATGCGATTAACAAATTATATCACATCATTAAATCAAATAACACATCAAAGTACATCGCAAAACCAAAAATCAAATCAGGAAATGAAACTTTCCTATTTTAGACCAGTTTCCTAAAATAGATACCTTTAGTTAATGTACCAATTTTCTGGGTGTTACATTGCATGCCTATCGAAGAAGGTGGTTTTGGCATTCATAGAGTTATAGATGTTCTTGATGCTTTATGCTGCAAGTTATTTTGAAAATTTCTTACTTCTGAATCTTTATGGGAAATTTTTATGAGGAATAAAAGCCTGACTCTCAATTTGATCTTAGGAAGAAATCAGGTTTTAGCAAGAATTTCCGTCGGCTTTGGAGTTACAAAGATCAATTTTTTACTAATTCTAAACAATCTTCTTTCGTTTGGATTTGGAAGCCCAAGTCTAGTGGCAACTTTAGTGTAAAATCAGCATGGCAGCTAATTTGCAGCAAGGCACAACCTTGCCGCTGCTGTAGGGGCTTTTTGGTTAGTGAATTTTAATTAATCTAAGCTTAATTAAGAAAGAATTTATTCAGCTACATTGGTGTAAAATGGGAATGTCGTTTGGTTGCTGAAATGAAAATTCACAATTCAATCTTAATTTGATAAATCTTCTCCTGAGAAAATTCACAAATTAAGCCTGAATTGAGGAAAAATCCTCTTTCATAATGAATTTTAAATTCAGCTCAAATTCATGAACCAAACAGCCCCTTAAACTTGTGTGGCACTCTCTTTTGCCCAGAAAAGTTTCAACTTTTTTCTTATTAGCATGGTGGCGGATGCCTATCGTGGAGTGCATCCCACTCATTGGTATCCAACTAGCCTCTAAATGCTTGTGCTGCAATCATTCCCAATGTGAAACTGTGGAGCATTTATTTTCTGAGGGGAGAATTGTTTGCATTGTTTGGACATTTTTCCAAAATTTGTTTGACGGGTGGATTCAGCAACCTAGCAATCTTAAAATGAAAATCAGCCATTTTATCAATGCAAAATCTGTGCGAACTATTATTAGTCTTCTTCTTCAGTTATCCCCTTATATCATAATTTGGTTTATTTGGAAAGCTCGTTGTGTGGCTGTTTTTTATAACAGATCCATGAATGCTCATGCAATTATATGGAGTATATGCGATCAGATGAGACTTTTGGCCGAAGCAGCTCGTCCAATAAATCCTTTGTCTTAAAGTGAAGCTGAAATTTGCAATAGGCTTAACATAGTAAATATTCAATTCAAGATACCTAAAATTCTTCGAGTTAAATGGGTTAAGCCTCCCAGGGTTTCTGGAAATTAAATGTCGATGGTGCTTCTAAAGGTAACCCAGGTTTCTCCGGGGGTGGGGGCGCCATTCGTTCTTCTCAGGGAGACACTTAATTCTATTCCATCATTATTATGGTCTGGAAACAAATATGAAGGCGGAAGCAAGTGAAATGGTTGAAGGTATGAGATATGCCATATCTTTTGGTTTTCTACCCCTTCTTATGGAATCTGATTCTCTGCTTATTATATCTATGGTTTTGGGTAAGATTTCTACTCCTTGGACATTGCGTGAAGTAATTGAGGAGATTAGACAGATGCTAATTCATGCCAATATTTCTGTCAATTATATTTGAAGAGAAGCGAATTACTTGGCTAACATTGCTTGCAAATGTAAAATCTCAACGATCTATACAGAAATCCTACTGAGTTGAAGCTTCTCAAGGGCATTTCAAGGCTAGTAATGTTCTTCATTTTTAATTGGTTTGTTGTTGTTTGTTTTTTTGGGGTTAAGCCCCCTTTTTTTAAGGGGGTTAAGCCCCGCATAGCACAAGTGGTGCCTCCAGTAGCTGCATGGAGGAGGAGTCTGGACACGGGCATGTTTGGAAAGGGGCCCATGTGGGGCAAAAGTTGGAGTGATTGTGTGGGATCTAACTAGAGAGTGAGTGTTCAGTTACCTAGGTAGACACTTGCCTTTATTCTATTCCCATCAGACAGGCAGCGATAATTTGTCAAAGGCTAGCCTACAATTTCAGATCATCCTTTTCTCCACTCATGTAGTCAAAACCCAGTCTAAGAAATAGATTACTACATTGATATGATAAAATTGGGATGAACAATGCAATAATGTACGTTAAAAGAGGGTTCCCCTTGCCCCCCCCACCCGTCTCTTCATTATTCTATAAAGTAGCTAACTTTAAAGGTGCAGCAGAATATGCATGGATGTTCTCCAATTAACTACAGAGCTAACTTTCCAGTAAAAAAAACTACAGAGCTAACTTAGAGTTTTCTGTAACACATCTTTTTGCATTTGTACCACTTTCCCCCCATCTGCAAAGTCCTGCAAATAACATCCATATACATTAAATATCACTTCACTTTATTTCCAGCTTTGCTTTCCATGAACCCTAGAATACGACTCAACAAAGATCATCCCTCAAACTCATATCCACCTCTCATGTATTGAAGAAGGGCAAAGAGAGTGAATCCCAACTCCCAAGAAATCCCTTGTCTGTCCTCCATCTTGATCATTTCTCTGGCTACCATTCTGATGCTTAGACAGATACATCTGAGACTGGCTTGAAGAACTTGAGAAGCTATCTCTTGGAGGCTTGTCCAGTTCAGTGGTGCACCTCATTCCAAAGCCACTAAGGAGATGTGGATCAGTTGAAGTTGCACCAATCTGGGCAGCCTTCTGCAACAAAGCTGTGGCAGACATGTCTGTGGCCACTGGCCTTGCTTGTTGGCTGCTATACAAGGAAGGTGAATTCACAAGGCTGTGACCACCAGCAGCTTTCATGGTGGTGGTGAGCATGGAGGAGGTCAGCAGTTCATGACCTGAGATTGCGGAGGACATCTTGTTTCCATACATCCAGTTGGGCTGAAAATCTAATGGCTGTGTGTTTGAGCAGGAAGCAAAGGGGTCTGCAAAGGGGATACTTGAATTGGTGGTCCCTATGTGGTGCAGGTCTGGGAGATCGTTGTTGTTCATCCAAAGGGACAGGCCTTGTCTAGCGTGATTAGATACTTCAGTGCTCTGGCCTTGCTTGAAGATGGAGGAGAAAGGCTGGGCCAAATTTTGTTTTATGGAATTATTTCCAATTAAGTAATACCCAAGGTTTCCCATGGCTGCCTCACCATTGATATTTGATGCTGCTGAAATCCTAGCTGTCTCTTCTGCCAAGGCATCACAGAAGGCTCTATGTGTGACAAAGCTGTCTCTCCTGACCATCAAAGCATAACACACATGAAATGAGTTCATTATTGTACAAAGGATAACTTGTGAATTGTAAGACAACACTCTAAGAGGTGAAAATGTTGGAAAACGAAAATCTGTTTTAAGAAATGAAGGAAATCTGTCTCTTAACAGCTTAATCTATTGGGAAACAATGGTTACCTATCATGGTCTCAGAGCTACAGGCATCGGAAACGCGAGGGAGAAGTATTGAAATATGAAACAAATATATTGGTGATCTGTTGCAATCATCATCACCACTCAATTTAAGTTAACTAAAATACAAGCATCCATATGTCAAATTTGTTACACTCTTGGTAAGCATAGTTGTTCCATCAATTGATGCATATAATTAGAAGTTTTCATGTATATTCCACACCTCAATTTCTAAATGCTATAATTGATTTGTTATATTTCTTTATATGCATATTGAGTAATGGCAATTACATGTTACATGCAGAAACATGTTCACTACCTATCAGCCAAAAAAAGAGAAAGAAAGACGTGTTCAAGTACCTGGAGAAAAGGGTCCCACAGTCACATCGATACTCTCTAGTGCCACAGACTTTTGAATGGGCTTTCCAATCAGACTGCACTGCATACCTCTTTGAGCACTTATCACACTTCCACTTCTTCTCCCCATGCTTTCTGCAGAAGTGCTTTTTAATACCTGTTAGGTCTCCAAGAGCCCTAGAAGCGTGGTGGTGCACACAGCTTTTCTCTGGGCACACGTACACCCTCTTTCTTGGCTCTTTGCTGCTCCTTTGCCTCAGCTTCCATGGGAGATTATGCCCTCTCCTGTGCAGCTGTAGATTCTGATCCCTCTGGAACCCCTTCCCACATATCTCACACAAAAACCTGTTGGTGGCCATCAGAGTCTTGGGTGATAAAGCAATTACTTCTGCATCAGGATCTGCAACATACCCCATATTGAACAAACTAGTGTTTAAGTACTACAAATATTGGACTACTCGTATGGGAAGGAGTGAGTTTAAACAAGCAACAAACTGTATAATAGATTTTTTGAGCTAGTACATTTTCCCGACACCGTGATCGAAAAAAAGATCTTTATGGTAGAGAGAGAGAGGATCACGAGGAGAGGAGGGTTTTGTGTTTAAAATACCTGGGGTGCCTGGGAGATTTCTCTTCTTCTTGGCTGGAGGGGGAGCAGGGTCTCCACTTGGGTTTTGAATTTGAGAGAAGGCATTTGTGGTGGCTGCATCTGATGTCTGCTGCAACATGATCTCTATCTTCTGAAGAGAGCAAAGTTTTGATTTAGAGGAGAAGTGCAAGGAGAGAATAGAAATGGCTAGAGTGGAAGAAGAAGAGATGGTAGGTAACAGTATGTTTATGGCTCTGTTGTTAATGAACACACTTAGAGCTGGGTATTGGTTTAAATCTATCTTCTATGGGTGTGAGCTGCTTTTTATAAGGGAATAAAATAAGATGTTCTTGGGGAGGCGGTGAAAAGTTGAAGTTGGAGGGTTTGGGGTGGTGGCTGTTGAAGAGGGGGAAATGAATTGGGTGTGGTGGGCAAAGGTGCATGATGACACGTATGATGAGGTCGGAGGAAAGGGAGTCCCTGTGCCTTTACCAATTGGAATGATTATTCCATAATTTGCTGCTTTTTGTTTTTCTCCTTTTTCTTTCAGTTATATAGTACTGTGTGCGTATCTCCAGTTTGCTTCTTGGGAGGGGTATCTACGTTGGATAAATGATATAAAAAATTAAATAGTCCATTCCTTGCATTGCCTTCTAAGGGACAAATGTTACAACCTCAAAAATATGACAATGATCTCACGCATAGCTTCAAAATGCCTTTGAACCCTCTAGATCAAACCGGGAAAGATGCGTTTAAATCACATTTGAAGTTCATGATCATATGTCGAAGGAATGTGTCAAACTTTGCACTTCATGTAGGATCATTTGCAAATTTTGAAATCACAATTTATATCTGATATTTGCCCATGTAGAATTTTATGAGAAAGAGAATATAGTAATGCAAAGAAAGAATACAAAGTTAATTCAGGAATTAGAAAGAGATTCCTAAGCTCTAAATTCCATTTCTCGACTAGGAAAGGAAATTCATTAAGCATTACTCACAGGAGGAGACGATATGATGTAGAGCGGGACTTAAAATTTATGAAGCTAAACGTGTGAACTTAATTATGTATTTTGACCTAGAAATGTATAAACTTAATGATGTACATATGTATAACCTAGATTCCTAAGCAGTCAATTATTGGCCTTCATGGTGGAGCATATTCATTTTTCCAACCCCTAACAAACTGAATAAAATGATGATGATGATGATGATGATGATAATGATGATGCTATAGGACTATAGGAGCTTGCAATGCATGTGCCCATATTAGATCATTGATTATATAGATGTTAGTAATATGTCGCTCCTCTGTGCTACCACTATGTTTCCATGATTGTAGATGGCCATAATAACTACTGTGATTAATGGAATCGCTTTTCAAGTTTTGCCGGATCTGTAGCTCACTGAATCGAATGTTGTGATTGAATCATCAACATCCAGAATACCCTTTTCTAGATTATATTTGTAGGCCATAACACACAGCTTGCTCAATCATTTTTTGACTGCTGTCAAAGATATTTCATAATCTATAAGATGGTTTCCAGCTGGGTACTTAACTCATTCAGTGGATTTGTATAAGCTCACTTAGGACCATGGGATAGATCAATTTACCAGTCAAAAGAGTTCAATGAGAGCCGTTGATGTAGCTCAGGGATCCAGGTATGTTCATGTATATCCCAAGAGAAAAAGTGTAAGCACATTTGTTATACATTCTTTTTAATTTTTTTCTCAAAAGTGGAGCCTTTGCAAAAGAGGGAGACACTTTTCAAAAAGCCTTAATTCACTCTTTCATATTTTCATCACATTCTTACCATACACAAACCATCTCCCCTCCTCTTAAGAAAGGGCATTAGTGCAAGTTCTTCAACTACTTAATTACGAGAGTTTTAATCAGTTAGTGTAGCTTCACCAGCGTTGATCAAAGGAGAACGACAGGGCACCTGCTAGCGCGCACGCCTTATGCAAAATCGCAATCCCTAAGTAAATGGGGTGTGCCCTAAATCTCCTTTTTTCGATGTTTGTCAAAGCTTCACCAGCGGATCACAACTTCACTAAACATGCTCATGTGGCCAATCTATCCACTGGTTCGACCTCTCACTAGACACAACTATGTACAATAATTCACAATTTAATAACATCTCTCACCTGTTCTACATTGTTTCTATGAGCTATCAATCAGCCAAATTATTAGCTAACTCTTGACCAGTCAACCTCAGCAATGGTACCCACTTTATTAATGATTTTAAAAGCAAATAATGTAGTTCCAATTTAAATATATATTTTTGTTCATCAGATATTTTGCTCTACAAATGATAATTAAATTGGTAGAACATTGTAGGGTTGCGCTGCCTAATTAGTGTACATACTATTTGAGGCTTATGACATTAAAAGTCCCATTTGTATGATACAAGGATCACGCGCACGTCTGCCATCGGATTGAAAGTAGACGGCTTGCAGCGCCTCGGTTCACTATGGACATACCTTAGCCGTGTCTCATGTTAACTTTTCATGCTTTGCTCACGCTCAAATTCTCACAATTTTCTTTCTTTTTCTCTTGACAACCTCTAATTCTTTTTTTCTTTTTCTTTTTTGTTATTGACAACCTCTAATTCTTAGAAGTTATGAATTCCTTGACTTGGAAAATCTCATAACATAAAAGGACTACTGACAGAAAAGAGTAGTCTTGATAGGGGAATGTAAACAAATTGACGAAGACAGTGAATTTTTGGAGGAATGAGCAGTCCGTCTGCTAGTGGGCTGACTTTTTCTTCTTGCCTTTAAACATAATCTAATAATGCTTTGATGCTTAGCTTTGCTTTTTGAGTTTATTCTAACCTGGGTTTTTGGAGTTTAGTGTATGAACGTTGGCGCCTGAGAATATTCTCACTACATGATCATCAAGCCCAAGCACCAGTTCCAATGTCCATAAACATCTCACAGAGCAGATTTCAGATTCCCACTGCAAATTCTCAGATCTACTAGTTTTAAACAAAAATCTGATCTTGGTTTCAAAACATTTCTGTTGTATTTAAGCATTGCTCCATACTAAGCCAATTTTCTATATTATGAAGAACAGATTGGGAAAACAAAGCCTTGTCACCATGGGTATGTTTGTTTCATACCTTTGATTTGCAGTCCTTTTTTGCATGTGGAATGGAGCCGTTGTTTTGTTGTTGTCCTCTAGCCAAAACAAGAGTACTCTCTCTGAGAACTAAGGACTCAAGATTCAAGTTTAACTCCATTGGTTCTTCTCAGTTGCTTTTTTCATAATAACAGGTTTGAACCAACAAGGGAAAAGATTGCTTAAAAGAAAATGCAATGCATATTAACCTAATTTTCTCTGCCAGCCTGGTTTTCAGCTGAGTATTAGTGCATGGTGCATGCCTTGGATTCTGGAATGTGGATGCTCTTATGGCCTTTATGGCTCGTTTCTTCTTGTTGTTTTTTTCATCAGAATAAGCTAAACCAAGCCCGTGAACAAGGACTAAAATCCTAAATTTTTTAGTCCTTTCTGCACTCCAACTGAAGACATCATGAAGAAAACGTGCAAGCATGATCTATGAGTATACTGAAACAGACAATGAACTGATCTGCGTGATTGCTTAGAAAGTAAAAATGTACATTTTTCTTTAAAATTGTGGTGCATGGCAACATCAGGTGACAGTATGGCAGCCCCCACCATAAGCAAGTACAGTTTTTACACCTCTGGTGGAGGTAGTGGTCCAGTCCACCAATCTTTTCTCTAGCAAAAGAATACAATTCTCGTGCGATTTTCACGTAGTCCTCAAATTAAGTTCTTGAGTCATATTTCAGTAAGATATAAGAGGTTCATGCATTGCCATCATCTACTGAACTAGTCTATTGGTCTACATGTCTTTATCCAATTAGTTCATACTTCCATTGGAAGTGAGCTCTGAATTTGGAGATCTTTTAAGCTCTTTCCTGTCAATTTGTTATCTTACGTTTCCGTAAACAGTTAGTCCCTCGTGCACTTCGCCTTAAACAGTGAGAAGTTAACCTTTAAAACCTTTTCTCTCTTCAAATAAAAAATACCAAGTGAAGTGAACTACCTTTTGCATGGATATGTATGGCACGATGTCAATTTCTTTCAAGGAGTTGTCTTTTCATTTTACCTTAAATCATCTTCAAATTTGGAAGTTATGTCCATGATATCAAGCAAAAATCTGTCAAATGTTTATTCCTGTTGATCCTTTTGACTAAAAAGATCTCTCTCTCTCTCGTACAGAATTATGGTACTCCCTCGGATCACTTTTAATGGATACAGTTTTTTTTAAATGAACTAAATTTTTAATGTATTTGAAAAAAAACTATATCTATTAAAAGTGACTGGAGGGAGTAGCTTCAAAAATAAAGAAATTTCAGTGTGACCCAACTCATGGGCACAAACAATAAAGATTCGTAAGACGTACACTGACACACAGAGAGGAGAGTTTTTACTAAAATAGAGTTGTAGGTTTATTGCATTTGGAAGGAAATGGAAAGTCCTCTTATCGGGGAGAGAGACCAAAAGGAATTGTTGGACACTATAGCGTCTAAGTTCCTAGTGCAACCAAAGATGAGAGATCTTGTCATGATACAAGTCAAAAGATAAAGAGAAAGAAACCCCACCTTGATATTGACATAGCCACTAACTAAGAAGCAATTTTGTTCAGTACAGACAGCAACATTTTCATATCCTCAAAAGCAAAAGGAAGCCCAATTTTGCTGGCGCTCTTTACATGTTCATGTTTCCAACAGGGGATGACATGCAATCAAGCCTATATTGCGATTAGAACGAGTGGGTGACCAATATATAAAGGTAGCTAGTTGGTTTAGAGTTGAACTTTTACTCGGTAGATCAAGATAATATACTCCTTCCATCTGATGAAGCTCGTCTGCATATGAAAAAATACGGGTCCATCATTACATGGATGATTTTGCACCCTAACGACTAAGCTCTTTTTTTTTGTACGAACCTTAGAATTCAATAAATTTCACTCATTTTGCAATGCATAGGAGCTTCATTGGATGGAGGGAATATTATATTTTTTTCATCAAATCTATATTGTTCCAAATTTTGGGTATCTTGTACTAGAAAAGGGAAATGTTAAAACTTAGGCATCTTAGTAATTCTGTCTTGGCATGATTTGATAAGCTTTCTAGCTGTTTTAGGCGAGAAGGGACATTTGATTAAAACAAGGAAGAACACACTGGCGAATGAATTCAAATCCACGGGTGAAGCTTAGTTTACTGGCTGGCCATTGATCTATAAGATTGAAGCACATGGTCAACAGGCACAAACTGTACAATATTCAACACAACGCATACACTTTTGTGTGTTTCATCCATTCTAATTGATCAGTGGCTAATAAAGCTTCACCGGCGGCAATGGATTTGAGTTTGTGAAGAACTTGGTGGATCCGTAGCTTCACTTGTAGGATAGTATGTATAGTCAAAAGTGTTAGGTTTGTGATCGTCGTTGAAGAGAAAAGAGGCATAGATGAACCTTGCGGAAAAATATTTGGTTTGATAGGTTTTTATGAGACTAAAAAATACTCCCTCCATTCTAAAATACTGTGTACATTTGGTAAATTTTACTGCTCCTCTTGGCTAATCGCGTGACTTCCTGTTTCCCTCTGTCACAAGAGCTGATCGGTTGCACGTACATCCAGAGGATTTACCTCTGGACGTACGCTTATTTACTGCTGCGTGTCCCTTACAATTGAGTGAACCGGTTTGGTTTGAAAATAAGAAACCAAACCGGCAAATGAAGACACATGGCGGCAAATGACAAGAGCTGATCTGTTGCACGTACGTCCAGAGGAAAAATCCTCTGGACGTATGTTCATTTGCCACAGCATGTCCCTTACAAATGAGAGTAAGCTGGTTTAGGGGTTGTTTGGGGTGTGATTATAAGCAAATATCCACAGTGAATTTTTCAGATCCACCGTAGCATCCATATTTTTTCTATATCCAGTGTGAAACACGACGTGTTTCACGCTGGATATGGAAAAAATATGGAAGCTACAGTGCAGCAAAATATCCACTGTGGATATTTTGCTTTTAATCATGCCCCAAACGGTCCCTTAGTTTAAAAATGATAAACTGACTCTCATTGTTTTCCAAAAACCTGAAAACGTCCTGCAATAAATTTAGCTAGATTCTTAATTGAGTTATTTAGATGCATTAATTGGTTTTAATAGATTTATATTTTATTATGCGTCTAATTACGATTTAATTTTATTTATGCAAGCTTTAGAGGGTCCAGATTCACATCGCCAAAAGCGAATGCATGTCAAACAGCTTCTGTGAAGAGGTTGATTATCCGACGGACGAGATTGCTCCGGCGGGTTTAGAGCAAAAGAGAATGAACAAGACTAAACCGCTGTTTAATGGCCCGGTTTGGTCAGGAAAAGAAATTAAAAAAAAGAGGCCCGAGCCGATGGCTCGGGCATTACCCAGAGCAGAGCATCCGAGCGTAAGCTCTACTTGAGCGATGAGCACCAGCGAACGGCGGGCGGCCATGGATGGGTCACGGCGGCGAGGTGACGATGACAAAGGAAAGTGGATAACGGCGGCCGACAGCGATTGACAGTTGTGTTCGGAGCGGCGATCGACAGAGAAGCCGACGATAGGGCCATGGGTGATGGGTCAGACGGCGGCGAGGTTCGACGGCGGTAGAGAAGCTCGACGGTGAGGCGACGGCAAGGCTCTGATTTTGGCGACGGAGAAGAAGCTGGCGAAGTAAGGACGGCAAAAACAGAGCAAAGGGAAGGAAAGTTCTCGATTTGGAAAGCTTCTGGAGTTGCCCGAAACAGAGACTCAAATTGTAAGTTTGGTTCACAATTGGAACATAGCAGCGTCTGCTCGATTTAGGTGTCTTTGATTTGGAAAAAATGCTTATTTGAGGGAGGGGCGGACGGATTTAAAGGTCTGTTTTGAAAGGAACTGTTAGGGGGGTGTTCTGTCTGTTCGGAGAGGTTGTTTTTGGTGGTAGCGGCTGCTCTGTAGAAAGGCAGAGAAGGGTTCGAGGAGGCCGGAATTGTAGGGGGCGGCGCTGTTCCGACCGACGGATAAGAAGAAGGAGCATAAGGGGCTGTCGCGGTGGATTTGAGTCGAGAGCAAACCAGAACTACTGCTCGAGAGAGAGCAGAACTGGTGCTCTATTTTTGTCCGAGAGAAGAGGAGAGGCTATTGGTGGCCGGCTGTAGAGAGGAAGAATTATTGTGGTGGCTGCTCTGTCGAGAGGCAGAGGCGGGTAAGAGGAGTTGTCTGTGCAAGGAGGGGGATATGCTGGCTAGGACAGAACAGTGGTGAAGAGGAGGTGTGCTGCTGCTCGTGAGAAGGGCTAATTCCAGGCAGTCCTCTTTGCTCGAGAGAGGAAGAGGACTGTTCTGAGTACTGTGCTATTTACCCGAGAGGGAAGGAGCATAACTACTGCAGGCGGATTTGAGAAGGGGATTGCTGGTTCGAGAGAACAAAGGAACTGGCTGAGAAGGACTGAATTGTCGAGAGACAGAACTGTCGAGGATTGGGCTGGAATTGGGGACTGTCTGTTCTATTCGAGAGAAAGAGCAGATCGGTTGAGGCATGCAGTCGAGAGATTGTTGCTGAAGGTGGAGGAGAGACCAAAGCAGGACTAATTGCAGATGAACTAAAAGCAGAAATTAGGATTTTTCTTTCTTTGATATTTTGTTTAGTTAATTTCATTTCATTTCATTAGTCGAACATCTGATTGATTGAATAGAAAGTAAAAATTTGAACTTTGCAATTCATTACTACTTGTTACACATGCTCTTAGAATTAGGTTGAATATCCTATTAAGTCTCTGAGGGATCGACCCCGTAGCCATTATTCTACATTAGATTCGTGCGCTTGCGAGTATTATATTAAAATTTACATCAAGTTTTTGGCGCCGTTGCCGGGGAGTACGTAGGATAATTTACCAAATTCTTAGAGTAGTTTAGTTTCAATTTAATTTAGTTTAATTTTTGTTGCTTATTAGTGTTTTGCCTTTTTGTAGGACTAAGAGAAGATGCAAAATTCTCGCCAACATTGGAAGGGCCACCGCTTCCCCTCGTTTGCTTTCTTTTTCCTTTTCTTTTAATTTTTCTAGGTGCTTGGTATTTTTATATTTCTTTCTGAGACTGCATGTTTGTGTTAGTTGCAATTTTAGGATTGTTATAGGTATTTAATTTTTAGTGGCATTAATTAGCGTATACTTGGTCGTCGGTCACTGGGTGAAAAGCTTGCACCTCTTGACCTAGAAATTGAAAGAACTTTCAAAGCAAGACTTAAACATACAATGGATATTGCAAATCAATTAGGTAACATAGAAAATAAGAATGTGAGGAAGACATTAAAAGATTATTCATCCCCCATTCAATTCAACTCACCTTCCTGCATAGTGTTGCCGCACACCACGGCACACCACTTTGAGTTGAAACCAGGGGTGATGCAACTTTTGCCTACATTCTATGGTTCAAATAAAGAAGATCCATATAATCATGTTAAAGAGTTCCTTGACATTTGTGCTACATTTAAATTCCAAAATTTCTCTGATGAATCTGTTAGGTTGCGCCTCTCGAAAGAATGGTTGAACTCTTTAGAAGTTGGAACAATTAGGAGTTGGGATCAACTGGCTGAAAAATTCTTGAACAAATTCTTCCCTGTTCATAAAACTCATGCCCTTCATAGAGAAATTACAAATTTCATGCAGGAGGGTGAACACTTTTATGGGTGTTGGGAAAGATAGAAGAATTTGCTTCTTAAGTGTCCACACCATGGATTTTTAAAGTGGCAACAAGTTCAATTCTTCTATGACGGTTTAACACCTCAGAACCGTCAAATGGTTGATGCCGCTAGTGGTGGGTCAGTTATGATGAAGAGTGCAGAAGAAGCGTGGGATTTTATCGAGACTCTATGCGAGAATTCTCAGCAATGGGATTGCTCAAGTAGAGTTGACAGAACGTTTCCTTTTCAAAAGAAAGGAGGCGTATATGAGGTAGACAATAGTGCACATTTGATTTCCAAGATAGACTGCCTGACACAACGTTTTGATGTGTTGATGTCTACTGGTGGGCCCCAAATGCCAACACATGTCAATGTGTGTGCTATTTGCTCTAACCCCTCCCATGTCACACAAAACTGTCCCTCTAACACCTCTGGCGTGGAATACAATAGTGATCAGGCTAATGCTATCAACGCCTTCCCTCGACCTGGCAATAACCCATATTCAGAAACTTATAACCCAGGTTGGGCTAGGCATCCCAATTTTTCATGGTCCAAAGGACCACATCAAAGAGGACCACCAGGGTTTTCTCCCAAATCAGTCTTACCCTCAACAAGTTCAAACATTCCCTACACAACCCAAGAAACCATCTCTTGAGGATACTTTGAATTTGTTCATGCAAAGCTCTCTACAATTTCAAAAAGATACCCAACACTCTTTACATGCCTACTCGCAAGCAATTGCGAAGCTGGAACTTCAAATGGGTCAATTGGCTTCTGCATTAAATGAGAGGGAAAAAGGTAGGTTCCCTAGTCAACCTGTAGCAAATCCCAAAGGACAATTTGAAGTGGGATCTAATTCTTGTCAAGACCAATCTCCAGCGCAAGTTAAAGCCATAACTACACTTAGGAGTGGCAAACAGATTGACAGCCAAGTTGAACCACCTAAGACGGCCATAGAAACAACTGCTAAAAAGGGTGAGGAACAAGAGAGCACTACTAGACCAGACGTGAGTCCTGTTACATCGAAGAAGAACCTAGAAGCTTCTTCATGTCCTGAGTCTAGTCATATGCCACCCTATATACCCAAGGCACCTTTTCCCCAAAGACTTGCAAAAATATCTCAAGGGGTACAGTTTTTTCTGATACAAGTGTGATTGGGCCTTTGAAAATTGACTCCTTATGGGTTTGATTTTCTCTTGGGCGATCGGGCTTTATAAAAGTTACTTATTAATGGACTTTCCAGGTCAGGTCAGTGCTAGGGAATTGTTTTACAGGTTGGGAGGTGATCCCTGCCAACCAAGTGCTGGGTGACCTCCTGCCGAATTTATATGAATTCCCTGAACCGAACACCGAACTGGATGCGAATTGACCTCCTGCTGAACCGAACCCAAATTCCAACTTCTTGACAAAGGATGGAATCTGATCTACATGATGTGACATGGTTATCTGCACATTCAAACAAACTCGACGAGACAATGGAAATTTTTAAGAAAGTACAAATCAATATTCCATTGCTCGATGCGATTAAGCAAGTTCCCGCTTATGCAAGATTCCTGAAAGACATGTGCACCCAGAAAAGAAAATTGAATGTACACAAGAAAGTGTTTCTCACTGAACAAGTTAGCTCAATTCTTAAGCATAACACTCCTCCTAAGTTCAAAGATCCAGGATGTCCCACAATTTCATGTGTTATAGGAGACCATAATGTGGAGAGAACATTGTTGGACTTAGGAGCTAGTGTAAATTTGCTACCATTTTCTATTTATGAGCAACTTGGATTAGGAGAGTTGAAACTGACTACCATAACACTGCAACTTGCAGACAGATCAGTTAAAGTCCCGCGCGGTGTTATTGAGGATGTTCTGGTTCAGGTGGATAAATTTTACTTCCCAGTAGACTTTATTGTCTTAGATACCCACCCTGTGCAGAATCTTGGTAGTCAGATTCCTGTGATTATGGGAAGGCCATTCTTAGCCACATCCAATGCCATAATAAATTGTAGAAATGGTTATGAAGTTGTCTTTTGGCAATTTAAATGTCAAACTCAATGTCTTTAATGTTAGACAACAACCCCCAGAGTCAGATGATTCTTTTACAGTGAATATGATTGAAAGTTTAGTACAAGAATCTCTGCAAATTGTTTTAAATGATGATCCCCTTCAGACATGTTTAACACATTTTGGCTTAGACTTTGACATCGAAGGGTCCATTAGAGACGTCAATGCATTACTTGACTCTACCCCTACATTGGACCTGACCAAATGGACAGCCAGGGTGGAACCTCTTCCAGTTCCCAAGTCTAAACTTGTCCCATCTATTGAAAAACCACCCCAACTTGACCTAAAACCATTACCAGAAACACTTAAATATGCGTTTTTAGGTTCTTCTGATACCTTGCTTGTTATCATCTCTTCAGACCTTAATTCAGACCAGGAAGGAAAGTTGCTTAATGTTCTTCGCGAACATATGACAGCTTTAGGGTGGACAATAGCAGACATTAAGGGTATAAGTCCTGCTCTGTGTATGCATCACATTTACCTTGAGGAGCATGCAAAATCTTCCCGTGAAATGCAACGCAGACTTAACCCTAATATGAAGGAGGTCGTCAGAGCCGAGGTGCTAAAATTGTTAGATGTTGGCATCATTTACCCCATATCAGATAGTACTTGGGTTAGCCCAGTTCAGGTTGTTCCTAAGAAGTCAGGAATCACAGTAGTCAAAAATGATAATAATGAATTAGTCCCCACCCGAATGACCACTGGGTGGCGGGTTTGTATTGAACCCGGTCACAAGGAAAGATCACTTTCCTTTGCCATTCATTGATCAGATGCTTGAGAGACTTGCTGGTCATAGCTACTATTGCTTTTTAGATGGCAATTCAGGCTACAATCAAATTCCCATTGCTCCAGAGGATCAAGAAAAGACCACATTCACTTGTCCTTTTGGAACATATGCCTATCGCCGCATGCCATTTGGGTTGTGTAATGCACCCGCCACATTCCAGCGGTGCATGATGAGCATATTTTCTGATATGGTTGAGCGGTTTCTTGAAATTTTCATGGATGACTTCTCAGTGTTTGGATCCTCTTTTGATGAATGTTTACACCATTTGTCTCTTGTCTTGGCAAGGTGTAAAGAAACAAATCTTGTGCTAAATTGGGAGAAATATCACTTTATGGTTCGTCAAGGGATAGTGCTGGGGCATGTTATTTCTAATATAGGAATTGCAGTTGATAAGGCCAAAGTTGACTTAATTTCAAGTCTGCCTCCACCAAAATCGGTAAAGGAGGTTCGATCTTTTCTTGGCCATGCTGGGTTTTACAGAAGATTCATCAAAGACTTTAGCAAAATTTCTAGACCTTTGTGCAATCTGCTTGCTAAAGAAACTCCTTTTGTCTTTGATGATGAATGTTCTAAAGCGTTTGATCAACTCAAGTAATTTCTCACATCTGCACCCATCATCCAACCACCGGACTGGAATTTACCTTTTGAGCTTATGTGTGACGCATCCGATTATGCGGTTGGAGCTGTCTTGGGGCAGCGGGTGAATAAGATACCCCATGTCATCTATTATGCAAGTAGAACTCTCAATGATGCTCAGCTCAATTATTCTACTACAAATAAAGAGTTGTTGGCTGCAGTTTTTGCTCTAGACAAGTTCCGATCATATCTCTTAGGATCCAAGGTCATAGTGTTTTCAGATCATGCAGCTTTGAAATATCTTCTTTCAAAGAAAGATACTAAACCTCGTTTAATTTGTTGGGTCCTATTACTTCAAGAATTTGATATTGAGATAAGAGATAAGAAAGGTTTTGAAAATGTTGTTGTTGATCACTTGTCTAGACTAATTGACGAGTCTGCTGAGGAACCCTTACCTTTGAATGAGTCATTCCCTGATGAACAACTTTTTGTTGTCTCTCAATTGCCTTGGTATGCTGATATTGTTAATTATCTTGTTACAACTCAACTTCCTGAACATTGGACAAAATAAGATAAATCCAAATTCTTCGCCGAGGTTAAGCATTTTTTCTGGGATGATCCATACCTGTTCAAGTATTGCCCAGATCAAATCATTAGGAGATGTGTACCGGAGTATGAGGTTGTTAGTATCATTTCTTTTTGCCATGCTCGTGCATGTGGTGGCGATTTCGGTGCGAAAAAGACAAGCTGCAAAAATTTTACAAAGTGGTTTCTATTGGCCTACTTTATTCAAAGACACTCATGAGATTTGCACAAAATGTGACAGATGCCAATGTATGGGTACACTATCACGTAGGTCCATGATGCCCCTTACAAATATTCTGATTGTTGAACTTTTTTATGTTTGGGGTATTGACTTCATGGGTCCATTTCCTCCATCGTTTAGTTATCTCTATATCCTTGTTACAGTAGATTATGTTTCCAAATGGGTTGAGGCAATTCCCTGCAAAACAAATGATCACAAAGTGGTGGTTCGTTTCTTGAAAGAAAATATATTTTCTCGTTTTGGAACCCCTCGTGCAATTATAAGTGATGGTGGTACACATTTTTACAATAGAGCTTTTGAATCACTTCTGAAAAAGTACTCCATTACTCATAAAATTGCTACCCCATATCATCCACAGACATGTGGGCAAGTTGAAGTTTTAAATAGGGAAATTAAACGCATTCTTGAGAAAATGGTTCGTCCCGACAAAAAGGATTGGTCTGAAAGATTGAATGATGCATTGTGGGCTTACCGTACTGCATTTAAAACACCGATTGGAATGTCTCCCTATAGACTTATATTTGGAAAACCTTGCCATTTACCTGTGGAATTGGAACATCGTGCTTACTGGGCCATCAAAACTTTTAATTTTGATATAGACAAGGCTGGAACACTTCGAAAATTGCAACTCAATGACTTAGACGAAATTCGTAATGATGCTTATGAGAATGCGAAGATTTAGAAAGCAAGGACCAAAGTTTTTCATGATTAGTCAATACTGAGGAAGTCATTTGAGCCCGGTCAAAAGGTTTTGCTCTACAACTCCAGGTTACATCTCTTCCCAGGAAAGCTCTGTTCACGATGGTCTGGACCTTTCATTGTACACAAAGTATTTTCCCATGGGGCCCCTATTTTGAAAGTTAATGGGCAAAGATTGAAACCATATTTAGAGGGTTTTACTGAAAGGGAGGAGATTGTTCTAGATTTGGATGAACCTAATGCTCCTGCATGATTTTTTATTACGTCTGGCTGAAGACGTAAAACTTAGCGCTCTTAGGAGGCAACCCAAATTTTTGGTTCTTGATTGCTTTTTATTTGTTTAATATTTAGGTTGCTGGTACCTGTGTGAGGATGCTACAATCTAGGTTTGGGGGGTGTATTTTATTTTTTCATATTTTGTACTCACCTCTCATTCTTAGTTTGTGTGTTTCAATGCTCTACATCTATCATGAGGCTTCTCCATTCATGTGATTTCTTTCCCTACACTCCTTTTCTTTTACTAGTCATTGTAATATTTTTTTAAAAAAACATTGAGGGCAATGTTTGGTTTAGGTTTGGGGGTGTAGAAAAGAAAAGTAGTATTCCTTTGGTTTCTATCATTACAAAAACAAACAAAAAAATTTTGAAAAAAAAAAAGAAAAAACCATAAAAATTTACTTAGTTTTAGGTTGTTTGTTAGTATTTTTCTTAGGTTTTAGTAGTTTATCCCAATATGATCCATACTTCAATTTTTAAGAGATTAATTTACATTGGAAGTGTGAGTAAGTATACTGGAGGATAGAGAACTTAACTGAGCAGTATCTTTCTGTTATAGTCCTCTTGGATCAGGTGCTTAAGCTAAGAAAACTCACTCACACACACTAGCACATAAAGTAATACCGTCTAGAGATTTGTTAAATGAGTGGGACAACTTTAGTCAGAGTCATTGGGTGATATGTGGTTGTCTGTTGAAATTAAAAGATCATGATAGACCATTTACTTGGCTATGGTAAGGGATTGGAACCGGAAATAGGTTGAGAGTATAATACAGCCTGGACATAATAAAGATGTGCTGAAAATATGATTGCTGAAAATGAAAAATGTGGAAAAATGAAAGAAAGAAAGGGACTGCTTGACTTTATAGGATTAACTTAGGCTGATGCTCAGGCCCGAAGCGGTCCATCTTAAAACCTAATGCCCTAAGCCAGACTGGCTGAGAGTCATTGGCCTGAGTCATTGCTAAACCTAAGCATCTTGAAGTCAGGCCTTACACAGTCTCGAGAGAAAAAAAAAAGTCTATGGTGTATTATCTTCTCAAATCTAGAATGTTGGACCCGAAGGAGGCGCGCAGATTTGTGCTATCATGAACCTAAAGATTACGATGACTGTGTTGATTCTGATGTTCTTTGGTTAATGGGTAATGATATGCATAAAATATACATAATCATATGCCTTAGTTACCTATATGCTAGTATAGTTTTTGTGATAAAATATGAATAAAACGGGTTATTTATGATTAGGATAGTAATTAGGGGATTAATAATTAATTTACTTTAATTAACTATTTTAGATGCATTAAAGAATTTAAGGAATCATATTTTTATTATGCGTCTAATTTTAGTTTGGTTTTGTTATTGCAGGTTTAAAAATGTGGATTGCAGATGCTGACAGCAGACGAGCGCATTAGACATGTTTTGAAGTTCCAAAGTGACCCAAGAGCTGATATCACGCATATCGAAGATCTGAACCGTTGATGAGTTACTTAAAAGAAGACGAGCATGAAATTAAAGTACAGACGTGTAGATTTGATCCGATGGTTGAGATTGCTTGGACGGGTTTTATTTCAAAGAAAAAGAAAAAAAAAGAAACTGAAATGAACCGGTCCGGTTCAAAAGAAAGAAAAATGAAAAAAACCAACCCGAGCCATCGGCTCGGGTGTCGAACAGAAGAGAAACACAGCGCTCGAGCTTCTGCTCGAGCACCGGTGGTACGAGGGCAGAGCCCGACGGAAGATTTCACGGCGGCACTCGAAACGGCGGTAATGGCGGACGGCGGTTCTGAGCTCGAGCACAGTTGACGACGATCGGCGCAGAAGATGAAGACAGCAGTCGATGGCGGCCGAGAGGAAACAGAGCTTGAGCTCTGTTCGGCCGACAACAGCAGTTTCGGGCGGCCCTGGGTTCCGGCGAAGGTCACAAATGGTGAGAGTTGAAGCTGGGTGATGAAGATGATCGGCGCAGCAAGCTAGCGGGCTGATGGCGGCTATGGAGCTGGCGGTGACGAGCAGAATGGCAGTCAATGGCGAGATTAACAGCGACGACCGCGACTGTGGAAATGGCAGCGGTCACGGTGGCGTAATGCTCGATCGATGGTGAGCAGTAGCTAGGAGAAGAGTCCTGTTCGACTTGGGTTGCTTAGAAATTTGAATTGGATTTTGAAAGAGGTGTGTTCGACTTGGATTCTTGCCGACATTCAAATTTGGGACTCTGCATTTGAGATGAAAGCTTGGTTTGGACCTGAACTTTTTCACAAACAGATCGCTACAGATTTCGATTTGGGATTATCTCGAAGTCAGAAAGATGTGGGATAGGAGACTATCTCGATCTGCCTATAAAAATAGGGCAATAGGAGGAAGAACAGGGGGGATTTTTGGGACGAACTGGGTGTTCTGTTTCTAAAAAAAATAGAACTTTACAGAGGTTTGTTTTGGGTGATTTTGGGTCGTGATTTTAGCCGGAAATTGGAGAGGAGGAAGAGGAATCGACGGGGGAAGGCTAGGAGAAGAAGAAAGCTTGGATTTTGAACGGATTTCAGAACGCTACAGCAACTATCGAAATTGCTACAGTAATCGGCAGATGAGGAAGACGATGAATAGTGCGCTGCTACAGTGAACAGTAAATTGTGAACAGTGACGTGAACAGTGTTCCTGCTACAGTGTTTTTCCCTGATGCAATTTTTTCTGAATCTAATTTTTATTTTTCTCTTGAATATGAATAGCTAAATCTTTTGTCAAAGCTAGAGGTGACATTATTTAGTTGATATTTCTACGTCTATAAAGAAGTGTTCTTAATGCTTATTTGGTTGAATGCGATGTTTTGATAAAGTCATAATCTATACAATTATTTGATTTGTCGTTAACGTAAGGTACGGTGAATGCTTGTAATTCCCTGTGATTAATAGACTGCACTTGTTAATGATAAATTTTCAATCGATATTTTTATGTTAATGGTTATGATGAACATGAATGAAATATCTTCCGATTAGGTCAAATCATTATTTGAATCTAATTGAGAAATTAAATAGACATAGAAGTATTAATTAAATAATTGATCCTTCAAGCTTTGATATCTCCCATCGATTATCTTTCCTATCTTTAATTAGTTTTAATTACATTTTTAATCGTCATTTTAGTAGTTAGTTAAATTATAATTTCTCTACAAAATTTCTAGATAAGAACTTTAATTTGCTGAGTTAAGTAGTTTTATATTAGTTTGGAGTAGAATAATCCTACATCATTCCTTGTGGTTCGACCTTGGACTTACCGAGTATATATTACAATTTGTCAACCTATTTTTGGGTTAGACCAAATTTTGGCGCCGTTGCGAGGGAGTGAAGTTTAGGATTAGTCTTCCAATTAGTTTATTTCTCTCTAATATAGTTTAGTTAATTTCAATTATTCGTAGTTTAATTTAGCTTGCTTATTTTGTAGGACATTTGGAGTATTCTTAGGCTGATCTGGAACAAAAAGCTTTTCATTGGATTTTTATTCAAAATTTGGTAACTTCGTTCTATATCTCTCTTTGAAATTTCTGTTGCTTGTGCATGCACTCGTGGAATAGAGATACCAGTGGAAGATTGGTTAGAGATAATTCTACTATTTTGATTGGGAATCCTTTGTTTGAATTCTCTGTTCCATCACACACACCACACAATATGGCTGATCAGGGTAGTAACCTTGATATTAATGAAAATGAGATTGAACATGATGCACCAATGCGGCCCTTGCGTGAGTACCTGCAACCTGCACGCACTAGCACACCCTCATGTATTATATTGCCTCTACAAGCACATCCCTTCACTTTTAAGCCTGGAATGATAAACTTGCTTCCTAAATTCCATGGTATAGATTCTGAAAACCTTTATTTGTATTTAAAGGAATTTGAGGAAGTATGCGCAACATTCGAGCAGGCTTGTAGTGAAGACATTATCAGGCTAAAATTGTACCTGTTTTCCTTGAAGGATAAAGCCAAAACTTGGCTAAATTCCCTTAAGCCTAGATCAGTAGGAACTTGGAAAGAACTACAAACTGAATTCCTTAAAAAGTTTTTCCCAGTTCATAGGACAAATGCTTTGAAAAGACAAATAACAAATTTTGCTCAAAAACAAAATGAATCATTTTATCAATGTTGGGAGCGATATAAAGATTTGTTAAATTCTTGTCCACATCATGGGTATGAGAAGTGGCGTACCATCAGTTTCTTCTATGATGGGATGACGCCCTCAATGAAATAATTTGTGCAAAGAATGTGTAATGGGGAATTCTTTGATAAAGACCCTAATGAAGCACTTGATTTTCTAGATCAAATAGCTGAAGACTCAGATTCTTGGGATCCCACTGATCCCTCTGATGTTTCTAATAAGCCGAAGTCTTCAACAACTAGTGGGGGTCACATCATCTTAGGGAGGAGGATAATTTGAGTGCTCGGATAGCCGCCTTGGATAGGAAGGTAGAGGCCATGGAATTAGGGAAAATTAATGCTGTTAAGTCTGTTGCTACAGAAGAGGTATGTGGAATTTGTGATGTCATGGGACACCCTACTAAAGAGTGCCCTACTATTCCTGCTTTCAAGGAGGTGTTGCATGACCAAGCAAATTCCATGACCCCTTTCAAGAGGCAATCTCCTTATGGAGACACCTACAATTCAGGATGGAAGAATCACCCCAACTTTAGTTGGAAGAATGAAAATGCTGCACAAACACCACCTCCTCAAGTATCTTTCAATTATACTCCATATGTTCCACCTCACATGAAGACACTTGAGGATACACTACAAACTTTCATGCAAGGGCAAGCTACCATTAATCAACAAACCTCACAAGCCATTAATGATATAAAGAGCTCTCTCACTAAATTGACATCTTCTCTAACTGTTCAAGAGAAAGGTAGGTTTCCTGCTCAACCCCAACCCAACTCGCAGGGGCAAGTTCACATAATGGACACACAATCTTTTGATTCACAATTGGAACTCGCAGGGGCAAGTTCACATAATGGACACTGATCCCTCTGATGTTTCTAAGCCGAAGTCTTCAACTACTAGTGGGGGTCTACATCATCTTAGGGAGGAGGATAATTTGAGTGCTAGGCTAGCCTCTTTGGCTAGGAAGGTGGAAACCATGGAATTAGGGACAGTTAATACTGTTAAGTCTGTTGCTACAGAAGAGGTATGTGGAATTTGTGATGTCATGGGACACCCTACTAAAGAGTGCCCTACTATTCCTGCTTTCAAGGAGGTGTTGCATGACCAAGCAAATTCCATGACCCCTTTCAAGAGGCAATCTCCTTATGGAGACACCTACAATTCAGGATGGAAGAATCACCCCAACTTTAGTTGGAAGAATGAAAATGCTGCACAAACACCACCTCCTCAAGTATCTTTCAATTATACTCCATATGTTCCACCTCACATGAAGACACTTGAGGATACACTACAAACTTTCATGCAAGGGCAAGCTACCATTAATCAACAAACCTCACAAGCCATTAATGATATAAAGAGCTCTCTCACTAAATTGACATCTTCTCTAACTGTTCAAGAGAAAGGTAGGTTTCCTGCTCAACCCCAACCCAACTCGCAGGGGCAAGTTCACATAATGGACACACAATCTTTTGATTCACAATTGGAACATGCTAAGTCAATTACCACTCTTCGTAGTGGAAAAGAAATTGATAAAACAATTCCACTTAAGGCCCAAAAATCTTCTGAGAATGATGAATTAAAACGTGATAATGAGGAAATTGAAAAGTTTGGGTCAAGTGAAGATGTAGGATCTCCATTTCCACAGAGGTTGAAACCACCTCAAAAGTTGAACCAAAATGCTAAAATTTTTGAACTTTTTAAGCAGGTGAAAATTAACATTCCCTTGTTAGATGCAATCAAACAGGTACCTTCTTATGCTAAATTTTTGAAAGATTTGTGTACTATTAAGCGTAAGTTGAATGTGCAGAAAAAAGCATTTTTAACTGAACAGATAAGTTCTATAATTCAACACAAAAGCCCACCCAAATATAAGGATCCCGGATGTCCAACTATTTCATGTATGATCAGGAACTTTAGGGTAGACCAAGCCTTGCTTGATCTTGGGGCTAGTATTAATCTTTTGCCTTATTCAGTGTACACTCAGTTAGGTCTTGGGGAACTTAAACCCACCACCATTACTCTCCAACTTGCTGATAGTTCTGTTAAAATCCCAAGGGGAATGGTGGAAGATGTGCTTGTTCAAGTAAACAAATTTTATTTTCCTGTTGATTTTATTGTTTTGGACACACATCCTGTTATAAATGCAAGTGCAAATATTCCTGTCATATTAGGTCGCCCATTTCTTGCTACTTCAAATGCTTTGATTAATTGTAGAAATGGTGTGATGAAACTTTCATTTGGCAATATGACTTTGGAATTGAACATATTTAATGTTTGCAAACAACCAGGGGATGATATTGATGTTCAAGAATTGAATTGGGTTGATACCGTTGTTAGAGATTAATTTCATGTTTCATATTTTTCTGACCCTTTAGAATCTTGCTTAGTCAACTCTTTATATGATGAATCTAAAGTGGATTTTGAAGAGGCTGAGATTTGTTCTTTGCTGAATTCTCTACAGGTATTGCAAGTGAATGGATGGAAACCCAAGTTTGAGGAGTTGCCATTGAGAGACAAATTGCCCACACCATCAAGCATTCAAGCACCTAAATTGGAGTTAAAAAAGTTACCAACTGAACTCAAATATGCATTTTTAGGTGATGATGAAACTCTTCCGGTGGTAATGTCGTCTCATCTTAATCTTATCGAAGAGGGTAAGTTGCTTGATATTTTGGGAAAGCATAAAGGTGCAATAGGATGGACAATTGCTGATTTAAAAGGAATAAGCCCTTTGATTTGCACTCATCGGATTTATTTGGAGGACAATGCCAAACCGTCAAGGGAGATGCAACGTAGGTTAAATCCATACATGAAAGAGGCGGTTAGAGCTGAAGTTCTAAAGCTCTTGGATGCGGAGATCATCTACCCCATTTCTGATAGCAAGTGGGTGAATCCTACACAAGTAGTGCCTAAGAAATCTGGTGTAACAGTTGTCAAGAATGCTGATAATGAATTAATAACCACTAGAGTTACATCTGGCTGGAGAATGTACATTGATTACAGGAAGCTGAACTCAGTCACAAGGAAAGACCATTTTCCGTTGCCATTTTTAGATCAGGTTCTGGAGAGAGTAGCTGGACACACATATTACTGTTTCTTAGATGGCTACTCCGGTTACAATCAAATTGAAATTGCATTAGAAGACCAGGAGAAAACCACATTCACATGTCCCTTTGGCACATTTGCTTACAGGAGAATGCCTTTTGGTTTATGCAATGCACCTGCAACATTTCAAAGATGAATGCTGAGTATTTTTAGTGATATGGTTGAACGCTATCTTGAGGTGTTTATGGATGACTTTTCTGTATTCGGTGATTCATTTGATGACTGTTTGTCTAATTTGCAGAAAGTTTTGAGCAGGTGTGAAGAGAAGAACCTTGTGCTTAATTGGGAAAAATGTCATTTCATGGTCTCTAAGGGAATTGAAGTTGATAAGTCAAAAATTAATTTAATTACTCATTTGCCTACACCCAAGACTGTTAAAGATATTAGATCATTTTTGGATCATGCAGGGTTTTACAGGAGGTTCATCAAAGATTTTAGTTCTATTTCTAGACCATTGTGTAATCTCCTATCTAAAGATACTGTTTTTGAATGGAATGCTGATTGCGAAAAAGCTTTTGCTCAACTGAAGGGAATGCTTACTTCAGCCCCTATTATGCAACCCCCAGATTGGACCTTACCGTTTGAGATAATGTATGATGCTAGTGACTTTGCTGTGGGGACTGTTTTGGGGCAAAGGAAGGATAAGAAGCCTTATGTTATTTACTATGCAAGTAAGACCTTAGACAATGCTCAGATGAATTATTCAACAACAGAAAAGGAATTACTTGCTATAGTCTTTGCTTTGGATAAATTTAGGGCTTACTTGACAGGATATCCCATTGTTATCTTTACTGATCATGCTGCCTTGAAATATCTTTTATCAAAGAAAGATGCAAAACCTAGGTTGATTTGCTGGATACTCCTACTACAAGAATTTGATATTACCATTAAAGATAAGAAAGGAGTTGAAAATGTGGTGGCCGATCATTTATCTAGGCTGACTGTGGATAATTCCAATGAGGCAGTGCCAATTAAAGACACCTTCCTAGATGAGCAACTTTTTGTTCTTTTTGATTTACCATGGTTTGCTGATATTGTTAATTTTCTTGTTACAGGTCAAACTCCTTCTCATTGGACAACGCAAGACAAGAAGAAATTCATGGTGGAGGTAAGAAATTTCTTTTGGGATGATCCATACCTTTTCAAATATTGTCCGGATCAAATTATTAGGAGATGTGTACCAAATGATGAAATTCATAGTGTCATTTCCTTCTGCCATTCAGAAGCTTGTGGTGGCCATTTTTCTGCTAGAAAAATTGCTGCTAAAATTTTACAATGTGGATTTTATTGGCCTACCCTATTTAAAGATACTCATGATTATTGTCGTACTTGTGGACGTTGTCAACAACTTGGTGGAATAACTTGTCAGAATATGATGCCTTTAAACCCCATTTTAGCGATTGAAGTATTTGATTGTTGGGGTATTGATTTTAAAGGCTCATTTCCACCTTCTTTTGGCTATTTGTACATCCTAGTGGCTGTTGACTATGTTTCCAAGTGGGTAAAGGCCATCCCTTGTAGAAATAATGATCATAAAACTGTTATACGCTTTTTGAAAGAAAATGTTCTATCAAGGTTTGGTATACCCCGTGCAATCATAAGTGATGGGGGTTCTCACTTCTGCAATAAACCTTTTGAGGCATTAATAAAAAATATAGAATTACTCATAAGGTGGCTACCCCTTATCACCCACAAACGAGTGGGCAAGCTGAACTTGCCAACAGAGAGATTAAACACATTTTAGAGAAAACGGTTAACCCAAATCGCAAAGATTGGTCTCTGCAGTTAACAGATGCACTTTGGGCATACCGTATAGCATTTGAATCTCCTATTGGTATGTCCCCTTATAGACTTATTTATGGTAAAGCTTGCTATTTGCCTGTGGAGTTGGAGCACAAGCCATATTGGGCTATAAAGATGTTTAATTTTAATTTGGATGATGTCAGTTCTGTGCGTAAGCTTCAACTAAATGAATTGGAAGAAATAAAGAATGATGCATATATGAATTCAAAAATTTACAAAGAACGAATTAAGGTTTTGCATGATCAACACATTCATCGTAAAACTTTTGAACCTTCACAAAAAGTTCTTTTGTATAACTCTAGATTGCATTTATTTCCTGGTAAGCTCCGTTCTAGATGGACTGGTCCATTTATTGTTAAAACTATTTATCCTCATGGAGCTGTAGAAATTGAAAATCCAATGAATGACAATGTGTTTAAAGTAAATGGTCAAATACTTAAGCCATTCATGGAATTGATTCCCTCAGAAGTGGAGAGTATTCCTCTGTCTGATCCCACTTATCAAGATTGAATACTCTTACACTCAGTCTGGCTGAAGACAAGAAACTTAACGCTCCTGGGAGGCAGCCCAGCTTTTTCTTTGTTTTAGGTTATTTATTTGTTCGATGATGTTTTCTGGTTGGATATTGTGATTGCTCTCATCTTCTAATTTGTTGATGTTTTTCACTCGCATGGGATTCTAGCAATTTGCCATTCTCCAGGTAACATCTATCCTTGATTTTATTTATTTATTTATTTATTTATTTATTATCCTTCATTTCATTCTTAACATTGAGGACAATGTTTAGTTTAGGTTTGGGGGTATATAGGAATAATATTATTTATTTTAAAAAAATAGAAAAAGAAAAAAACAAATAAAAATTTGATTAGTTTTTAGGTTGTTTGTTAGTATTTTTTATAGGTTTTGATAGTTTATCCCGTGATGATACATACTCTAATTTTTAAGAGATTAATTTACATTGGAAGTGTGAGTAAGTATACTGGAGGATAGAAACACTTAACTGAGCATATCTTTCTGTTACAGTCCTCTTGGATCATGTGCTTGAGCTAATAAAACTCACTCACACACACTAGTACATAAAGTAATACCCTCTAGAGATTTGTTGAATATTAATCTTCACGGGATGTCTTTTGTCATAGTCATTGGATGATATATGGTTTTCTGTTGAGCTTAAAAGATCATGATAGACCATTTACTTGGCTATGGCAAGGGCTTGGAACCAGAAATAGGTTGAGAGTATAATACAACCTGGACATGATAAGATTGCTGGAAAATATGAATGTTGATGAAAAAAAAAAGAATGAAAACAAAAAGAAAGAAAGGGGCTGCTTGACTTTATAGGATTAACTTAGGCTGATGCTCGGGCCCGAAGCGGTTTCTTAAAACCTAATTCCCTAAACCATATATGCTGGGAGTTATTGGCCTGAGTCATTGCTAAACCTAAGCATCTTGAAGTTAAGCCTTACACAGTCCTGCTGAAAAAAAAATAGAAGAAAAAAAATCTATGGTATATTATCCTCTCAAATCTAGAATGTTGGACCCGAAGGAAGCGCACAGATTTGTGCTATCATGAACCTAAAGATTACGATGACTATGTAAATTCTGGTGTTCTTTGGTTAATGGGTAACACTGGATATGTGTAAAACATAAATTCAGGGTGTATTGCTACAATGTTCTACACTTTTATAATATTTATATTATCATTTAATATCATATTGAGCAGAAATTTTCAAGATGAAGGTGTAGAATAAAACCACTTACTTGAGGGCTTCTATATTCCAGTTGATTATAAATGCAAGTACATGTGGTTGGTTTTCTTAAACATTGTAGTTTGCATTTGATGGGAGAATAGGTTTGATTGTTTTGAAGTTTTATTTTGTTTTTGCACTTAGATTAATAAAGTTAATTTCATAAGTACATGTTTCTGGATAGCATGGCTGTAAACCCTCACGAGACAAAACTCGTCCTACTAGGGACACCTAGAGGTTTAACGGCTTGTTGCATACGCTCAATGCAATCGTGTTCCCTATGAAAGTGGCATTTACTTTTCTAGTTTAATTTACATTTGTTTTGTTTTGTGTGATTTTGATTTTGTTTGTTTTGCTCGGGGACTAGCAAAATATAGGTTTGGGGGTATTTGATATGCATAAAATATACATAATTATATGCCTTATTTACTTATATGCTAGTATAGTTTTTGTGATAAAATATCAATAAAATGGGTTATTTATGATTAGGATAGTAATTAGGGGATTAATAATTAATTTACTTTAATTAACTATTTTAGATGCATTAAAGAATTTAAGGAATCATATTTTTATTATGCGTCTAATTTTAGTTTGGTTTTGTTATTGCAGGTTTAAAAATGTGGATTGTAGATGCTGACAGCAGACAAGCGCATTAGACATGTTTTGAAGTGCCAAAGTGACCAAAGAGCTGATATCACGCATATCGAAGATCTGAACCGTTGATGAGTTACTTCAAAGAAGACGGGCGTGAAATTAAAGTACAGACGTGCAGATTTGATCCGATGGTTGAGATTGCTTGGACGGGTTTTATTTCAATGATAAAGAAAAAAAAGAAACTGAAATGAACCGGTCCGGTTCAGAAGAAAGAAAAAGAAAAAAATAAAAAAAACCAACCCGAGCCATCGACTCGGGTGTCGAACAGAAGAGAAACACAGCTCTCGAGCTTCTGCTCGAGCGCCGGTGGTACGAGGGCAGAGCCCGACGGATGATTTCACGGCGGCACTCGAAACGGCGGTAATGGCGGACGGCGGTTCTGAGCTTGAGCACAGTTGACGACGATCGGCGCAGAAGATGAAGACGACAGTCGATGGTGGCCGAGAGAAAACAGAGCTTGAGCTCTGTTCGGGCGACAACAGCGGTTTCGGGCGGCCCTGGGTTCCGGCGAAGGTCATGAATGGTGAGAGTTGAAGCTGGGTGATGAAGATGATCGGCGCAGCAAGCTGGTGGGCTGATGGCGGCTATGGAGCTGGCGGTGACGAGCAGAACGGCAATCAATGGCGAGATTAACAGCAACGACGGCGACTGTGGAAATGGCAGTGGTCACGGTGGCGTAATGCTCGATCGATGGTGAGCAGAAGCTAGGAGAAGAGTCCTGCTCGACTTGGGTTGCTTAGAAATTTGAATTGGATTAAGAAAGAGGTGTGTTCGACTTGGATTCTTGCCGACATTCAAATTTGGGACTCTGCATTTGAGATGAAAGCATGGTTTGGACCTGAACTTTTTCACAAACAGATCGCTACAGATTTCGATTTGGGATTATCTCGAAGTCAGAAAGATGTGGGATAGGAGACTATCTCGATCTGCCTATAAAAACAGGGCAATAGGAGGAAGAACAGGGGGGATTTTTGGGACGAACTGGGTGTTCTGTTTCTAAAAAAAATAGAACTTTACAGAGGTTTGTTTTGGGTGATTTTGGGTCGTGATTTTAGCCGAAAATTGGAGAGGAGGAAGAGGAATTGACGGGGAAGGCTAGGAGAAGAAGAAAGCTTGGATTTTGAACGGATTTCAGAATGCTACAGCAACTGTCGAAATTGCTACAGTAACCGGCAGATGAGGAAGACGATGAATAGTGCGCTGCTACAGTGAACAGTAAATTGTGAACAGTGCCGTGAACAGTGTTCCTGCTACAGTGTATTTCCCCGATGCAATTTTTTTCGAATCTGATTTTTATTTTTCTCTTGAATATGAATAGCTAAATCTTTTGTCAAAGCTAGAGGTGACATTATTTAGTTGATATTTCTACGTCTATAAAGAAGTGTTCTTAATGCTTATTTGGTTGAATGCGATATTTTGATAAAGTCATAATCTATACAATTATTTGATTTGTGGTTAACGTAAGGTACGGTGAATGCTTATAATTCCCTGTGATTAATAGACTGCGCTTGTTAATGATAAGTTTTCAATTGATATTTTTATGTTAATGGTTATGATGAACGTGAATGAAATATCTTCCGATTAGGTCAAATCATTATTTGAATCTAATTGAGAAATTAAATAGACAGAGAAGTATTAATTAAATAATTGATCCTTTAAGCTTTGATATCTCCCATCGATTATCTTTCTTATCTTTAATTAGTTTTAATTGCATTTTTAATCGTCATTTTAGTAGTTAGTTAAATTATAATTTCTCTACAAAATTTCCAGATAAGAACTTTAATTTGCTGAGTTAAGTAGTTTTATATTAGTTTGGAGTAGAATCATCCTACATCATTCTCTGTGGTTCAACCTTGGACTTACCGAGTATATATTACAATTTGTCAACCTATTTTGGGGTTAGATCAGGTAACACTGGATCTGTGTAAAATAGAGATTTAGAATGTATTACTATAATGTTGTACACTTTTACTATATAAAGTATCATGCTATATCATATTGAGCAGAAATTTCTAAGATGAAGGTGTAGAATAAAACCACTTACTTGAGGGCTTCTATATTCCAATTGATTATAAATCCAAGTACATGTGGTTGATTTTCTTGAACATTGCAGTTTGCATTCGAAGGGATATTAGGATTGTTTATTTTGTAGTGATTTTCTATTTCTTTTTGCACTTAGATTAAATAGGTTTATTTCATAAGTACATGTTTGTGGGTAGCATGGCTGCAAACCCTCACGAGACTTCACCCGTCCAGCCAGGGACACCTGTGGGTTTAAAAGGCTTGTTGCATATGCTAAATGCAATCGCAATTTCCTGCGGAAGTGGATTAGTTAGATTTCTTTTTGTTGTTTTGTTTTGTTTTGCTCGAGGACTAGCAAAATGTAGGTTTGGGGGTATTTGATATATGCGAAATATACACATTTTTATATGCCTTTCTACCTATATGTTAGTCGTAATTTCAGTTAAAATAAGGATAATTAATGGTTATTAGTGTTAAGTGAATAATTCGGAGTTTAATGAATAAATGCACTTAATTGAGTTATTTAGATGCATTAATTGGTTTTAATAGATTTATCTTTTATTATGCATCTAATTACGATTTAATTTTATTTATGCAAGCTTTAGAGTGTCCAGATTCACATCGCCAAAAGCGAATGCACGTCAAACAGCTTCTGTGAAGAGATTGATTATCCGACGGACGAGATTGCTCCGAAGGGTTTAGAGCAAAAGAGAATGAACAAGACTGAACCGCGGTTCAATGGCCCGGTTTGGTCAGGAAAAGAAATAAAAAAAAAGAGGCCCGAGCCGATGGCTCGAGCGTTACCCATAGTAGAGCATCCGAGCGGAAGCTCTGCTAGAGCGATGAGCGCCAGCGAACGGCAGGCGGCCGTGGATGGGTCACGGCGGCGAGGTGACAATGACAAAGGAAAGTGGATAATGGCGGCCGACAGCGATTGACGGCTGTGCTCGGAGCGGCGATTGACAGAGAAGCCGACGATAGGGCCATGGGTGATGGGTCAGACGGCGGCGAGGTCCAACGGCGGCGAGTATTATATTAAAATTTACATCAATAGTTGCGGTTCTGCTCCGGGGAAAGATTGAGAAGGCATTTGACGACAACTTTCCTTGAGTAGTTTACAGGACTCGCCGTCTGTTACTTTTAATTGAAAATAGACAATACAAATTGCACGTGTAACTTTATTTTTTTCTTTTCATATTCAACTATGTCATATACACATTACATTTGTAAAATATGCTAGTCAACATGTTTTTTCCTAGTCGTATTATTGAGCACACGGGATATAATTATATCGAGTTTGTAGTTGTATGATCTTGTGTTGGAAGACACGACTCATTGTCTGTTACTTGTAATTAGAAATATATACAAAATACGAATTTTAAAATGAATATTTATACTTATTTCAATTCTATTCTATTCATGGTAGTGCTATCATGTAATCGATTACATGATAGCCATCTTTATCGTGTCTTCGAGGCAGTGATATTGTGTAATCGATTACACGATAGTAGGGCATATCTCTCATTTCTAATCCATTTTCACCCACTTTTTTTTCATTCTTCCTTATTTTTGTGCTCTTTCTTGTCAAGATGATAGCCTTACTATCTTGGGACACCGCATGCTATTTATTGTTGATTTTGCTATATGATTTTGGATATTATCTCAAGATCCTTATGGTATAATGATGCTCAGAAAAACCACTAATAATAAGGGAAAAATGGGTGAAAACGGATCATAAATGAAGGAGATGAATCGTTAAAGTTATAAAATGCGCGTGGCACGATAGCCAGGGCTATCGTGTATTCAATTTCACGATAGCAGCGATATCGTGTCATCGAATACACAAGAGCACTGCAATCATGTAATCGTATACATGATAGTTATTTTTGCAGGACAAAATTATATTCAACGACTCATATCTCTCTCATTTCTAATTCGTTTTTGCCAAAAAAAATTCATTCTTCCTTATTTTTAATTCTCTTTCTTGTCATGGTGATAGTTTAATTATGTTGGGACACCACATGCTTTTTATCGTGGATTTTGCTATTTTTTTAGATATTATCTATCTCAAGATCATTAGGATATCATCGTGATCAGAAAGAGCACTAAAAATAAGGAAGAACAAAAAAATGTTCAAAAATGGATCAGAAATGAAGGAAAATATGATTCGTTAATATATATATCCCACAAAAAAGGGTCGTCTAGCCCTGGCTATCGTGTCATCGAAATCGTGTAATGGAATACACGATAGCTATTTTAGTGGGACAAACTTCAACAATTCATAACTCTCTCATTTCTAATCCATTTTTGCCAAAAAAATTATTCTTCTTTATTTTTAGTTCTCTTTCTTATTATGATGATAGCCTAACTATGTTGGGACACCACATGTTTTTTAGCGTGGATTTTGCTGTATTTTTTAGATATTATCTCAAAATCATTAGGATATCATCATATTTAGAAAGAATATAAAAAATAAGGAAGAAAAAAAATGGGCAAAATGGATCAAAAATGAAGGAAATATGATTCGTGAAGTATGTCACACTAAAATGGGCAATTACACGATAGCAGTGCTATCGTGTAAGCGAATACCCGATAATTATTTTAGTAGGATAAACTTCAACGATTCATATTTCTCTCTTTTCTAATCCATTTTTGCCATTTTTTTCATTCTTCCTTATTATTAATTCTCTTTTTTGTCATGATGATAGTCTAACTATGTTGGGACACCGCATGCTATTTATTGTGGATTTTGTTGTATTTTTTTAGGTATTATCTCAAGATTCTTATGATATCATCATTATACGAGAGAGCACTAAAAATAAGGAAGGACAAAAAAATAGGCAAAACGAACTAGAAATGAAGGAGATATGATCCGTTGAAGTATATAACTTAAAACTAGGTAATATGGCAAACATCATAGAAAGGTTTAGGGTTAAGGTTGAAGAGTGTAAAATGGGAAGATCAGGTGTAGAAACCAGGGTGAGCCCAAAAAAGCTATGTAATATAGAAATTCGGGTTCATTGGCCAGGTAGTATGGTAAAACCTCCTGATCATTTAGGACCCGACTAGAAGGGCAAGACAACTGACCGTTTAGAGTATCATATCCCGCCGCCAATCCCCTTGGGTGCGTACAACACTCATCCATCATACGCACCGGATAAATTAGGATATAATTCTGGGTTGGGGCCAACGAAACAGGGGTTCAAAGTCAGAGCTTCAAGAAGTGGTGCCTTGATCATCATATCCATAACCAGTTGGTTTCAAATTTAAACCATTCATCGAGATCTAATGCAGGTGTGGGCAAGTTAGAACTTATAGTAACCACCTTCCACACCCTAAAATTATTGGCGGCTAGATGATGATTAACATGCGCATGTAAATATTTCCTTGGAATTAAATTCATTCTCTAAATAAATAAGACTATTAAGTGACATATTAATTTTTAATTAGACTAAATATACACTGTCAAAAGTATAAATAAACCAAATAAACTTAACTAGAATTACACACTAAGTAAAAATAAGGAAGAACAAGAAAAATGAGAACAAAAATAGACTAAAAATGAAGGAGATATTATTAGTTGAAGTGTAAAACTTAAAACCAAGTAATATAGAAAACATCATAGAAAGGTTTAGGGTTAGGGTTGAGGAGGTTAAAATCGAAAGATCAAGTGCCAAAACTAGGTTATATGGGATGAGCCTGAAAAAACTGGGTAATATGGCAATCCGGGCTCATTGGCTAGGTAATATGGAAAAAAAATTTATCGTTTAGGACCCGACTAGAAGGGACAAGACAACTGACCTCTTAGAGTATTATATCCCGCCGCCAATCCCCTTGGGTGCATACAAGGCTCATCCATCATACACACCGGATAAATTAGGATATAATCCTGGGTTGGGGCCAACGAAACGGGGGGTTCAAAGTCAGAGCCTTAGGAAGTGGTACCTCCATCATATCCATAACCAGTTGGTTTCAAATTTAAACCATTCATCGAGATCTAATGCAGGTGTGGGCGAGTTAGAACTTATGGTAACCACCTTTCACACCCTAAAATTACTGGCGGCTAGATGATGATTAACATGCTCATGTAAATATTTCCTTGAATTAAATTCATTCTCTAAATAAATAAGACTATTCATAATCATAATCATAATCAAGTAGCGCATTTTCCCAACTATTTGGGGTCGGCGACACGGATCTTACTCTTCCATTCCAGCCTGTTTTGGGCTACCTCTTTTGTAAGAGATAATAAAGTCAAATCCTTTCTTATTAATTCCATCCAAGTTCTCTTAGGTCTCCCTCTCTTTAGCATCGTTTACATGTATCCCTTCTAATCTTCTCACAGGGGCATCTAAAAGTCTTCTTTGCATATGTCCATACCAATGCAATCTACATTCCCTCAGCTTCTCCCCTAAAGGCGCTACTCCTAGGCTCTCACGAATATATTCATTTCTAATCCTATCTCTCCTAGTTATCCCACTCATCCACCTTAACATTCTCATTTCGGCTTCCTTCAACTTATCTATATGACTCCTCTTTGGTGCCTAGCACTCCGCTCCATAGAGTATTGCAGGCCTAATGGCCATCCTATAGAACTTGCCTTTAAGTCTTTTTGGAACCCGCCTATCACACAACACTCCCGAGGTTGCCCTCCACTTTACCCACCCCGCATTTATCCTATGCACCACATCACTATCAATATCCCCTTCTTTATGGATAATCGATCCTAAGTAACGGAATTGATCACACCTTGGCACTTCTTGCCCATCTATTTCAACTAGGATTCTAGAGCATCCCTCCACAATTCTAATTTCGCATTTAAACCTACTTTACTCTCATCAATTAAAACTACATCATCTGCAAAAAGTATACACCAAGGTATATTATCTTGCAAATAACTAGTAAGCTCATCATAACTAGAGCGAAAAGATACGGACTTAAGGCTGACCCTTGATGAAGACCTACTATAACTGGAAACTCCTTAGGTTCACCCCCAATAGTTTGCATACTAGTCACAACCCCTTCATACATATCCTTTATGATATATATGTAACCTCTTATGATACCCTTCTTCTTCAAAATACTCCAAATAAGCTCTCTCGGCACTCTATCGTAGGCTTTTTCCAAATCTATGAAGGCCATATAGAGGTTTTATTTTCTATCCCTGTACCTCTCAACTAACTACCATAGTAAAAATATAGCTTCCGTTGTTGACCTCTCTGGCATGAAACCAAATTGATTCTCTGATACTTTAGTAACTTTTCGCAAACGCCCTTCTAATACTCTCTCCCATAATTTCATAGTATGCCCCATAACTTTTATACCTCTATAGTTTGTACAACTTTGGATATCCCCTTTATTTTTATACAAGGGTATGAGGGTACTCCTCCTCCACTCCTCTGGCATCCTCTTAGACTTCCAAATCTTGTTGAACAAATTAGTCCACCAAGTTAAGCCCACACCTCCTAGTGCCTTCCACACTTCAATAGGAATTCCACCGGGCCCTAGAGCCTTGCCTTTCTTCATCTTCTTTAACGCTGCACCTACTTTCTTTATGGAGAATCTCCTAAAATAAGTCATCTCTTTAACAAGACTAGACTCAAACTCTATCCTACTATTATAATTCTCATTCAATAAACGCGCAAAATACTCACGCAATCTCTCCCTAATTTCCTCATCTTTCACTAAGACCATTTGATCTTCACTTTTAATACACCTAACTTGCTCTAAATCCCTACTCCTCCTATCCCTTAACTTGGCTAACTTATAAATGTCCGTCTCCCCCTCCTTCGTCCCTAGCCTATTATATAAGTCATCAAATGCCTTAAATTTAGCTTCACTCACTATCGTTTTAGCCACTCTCTTTCCCTTAACATATCTCTCCCAATTCTCTTAATTTTTACACTTTTGCCACTCCTTAAAGAAGCCCTTCTTTTCCTTTATGACTCTTTGGACTTCCTCACACTACCACCAAGTTTCTTTCTTGACGTCCACTCTCCTCGTCACTTCACCAAGTACTTCTTTTCCCACTTTTTTAATACACTTAGCCATGCTTCCCCACAACATTGTTGGCTCCTCATTTAAGTTCCAATCCCCTTCACTCTCCACAAAAGTGTTGAGCATCTCACCTTTCTAGTTCCACCACTTGATCCTAGGCTCCACTTTATCCGAACTTCGATTTTTCCACCCCTTTATGAGAACATCTAAAACAACTAATCTATACTGAAGTGCTATAGGTTCACCGGGTATAACCTTACAATCCTTACATTTAGTTCTGTCTTCGCTTCTAACCAAGAAAAAATCTATTTGGCTCTTGTGCGGTCCACTCTTGCAAGTTACTAGATGCTTTTCCTTCTTCTTGAAATAGGTATTTGCTATGCTTAGATCGTTTGCTATTGCAAAATCAAGAATAGTTTCTCCCATTTCATTCCGGTCCCCAAAACCGTACCCCCATGCACCCTCTCAAAACCTATATTTTTCGCCCCTAAATAAATAAGACTGTTAAGTGACATTAATTTTTAATTAGACTAAATATACACTTTGTCAAAAGTATAAATAAACTAAATAAACTTAACAAAAATTACACACTAAGTAAAAATAAGGAAGAACAAGAAAAATGAGAAAAAATGGACTAAAAATGAATGAGATATTATTAGTTGAAGTGTAAAACTTAAAACCAAGTAATATGGAAAATATTATAGAAAGGTTTAGGGTTAGGGTTGAGGAGGTTAAAATCGGAAGATCAAGTGCCGAAACTAGGTTATATGGGATGAGCCCGAAAAAACTAGGTAATCTAGCAATCCTGGCTCATTGGCCAGGTAATATGGAAAAATTTCTTCATCGTTTAAGACCCGACTAGAACGGACAAGGCAACTGACCTCTTAGAGCATCATATCCCACTGCTAATCTCCTTAGGTGTATAGAAGGCTCATCCATCATACGCACCAGATAAATTAGGTATAATTTTCGATTGGTGGCTAACGAAATAGGGGTTTGAAAGTTGGTTTCAAATTTAAACCATTCATTGAGATCTAACGCAAGTGTGGACGAGTTAGAACTTATAGGGTGCGTTTGTTTACTGATTATCTGAAAAAAATCAGGCTGATTCGGCCTGATTCTTCTTATTGCCGTTTGTTTACTGATTTTACTGATAGGAGCTGCTGATGGTGATAGGTGAAAAAAATCACTTATTTTCACCTATCAGCTGATAGTGTGTTTGGTTACTGATTTGCTCAATTTTCACTCCTGACGGAGAAAACTGAAAAAAATTAGCAAATCACCCCTGAAAGAGGTGATTTTGCTGATTCTCATTCAAATGAGCATCAGCCTGAAAATTTTTTCCTCGTCACCTCCACCATCGCCACCGCCCACGACCGGCACTACCCACCACCCACCACCACTACCACTGCCTACCGCCGCCGCCATCCACCGCCCACCACCATCGCCCACTGCTGCCAGCACTGCCCGCCGGCCACTGCCACCCACCGCACACCACCATCGCCGGCCACCTCCTACTGCCGCCGGCACCGCCCACCGCCCATCGCCGGCCACCGTTGTCGCCACCACCCACTGCCTAACCACCATCGACCACTACCGCCGCTGACCACCACCACCGCCCACCACCATCACCGCCCACCACCATCGCCGGCCACCGGCCACTGCCCATCGCCGCCGTCGCCGGCCACCACCCACCACCACCATTGCCGCCATCGCCGGCACCACCCACCACCAATGCCGCCGCCCACGGCCGCCACCCGCCGTCCAAAACATATATTTTTCATCGATTTTACCAAACACAAATCACACCTGATTTTTTTTTAAGTTCCCAAACGCAAGTTACCAATCAAGAATTAGGCTGATGGTAAAAGACTGAAAATATGATTAATTTTAGGTTCCCAAACGAATTTTCTACAATCAGAAAAATCACCTACAAATCACCTTGATTATTTTCAGCCTGATTTTTTTTTGTCACTTTTCACTATCAGTTTCCAAATGCACCCATAGTAGCCACCTTTCCACACCCTAAAATTACCGGCGGCTAGTAGGACGTACACAAGTAAACATTTCCTTGGAAGTAAATATACTCTCTAAATAAATAAGACTGTAAACTGACATATTAATTTTTAATTAGACCAAATATACTCTTTGTCAAAAATATAAATAAACCAAATAAACTTAACTAGAATTACAAACTAAGTAAAATATACATAGTCTACATTTAACCAAAAACCACTAGAAGGAACACATAAAAGAAAAACAACAACTAAACTTTTTTAACAACAGATAAAAAGTGATTTGACAAAAATACATTGATACAATATGGAGAAAAGAAGCCGACTTCAGAAGCCGACTCCAGCTGCGCCGGCTCGGAGATGGTGCTGCTGCTGCTGCAGCTTGCGGCCGCTCTTCCAGAAGCAAGCCACCGGAGCGAGCTTAGTCGACGACCTCATCGGCTCCGACTTGCAGCGCGTGAGTCCCAGCGGCTCGTAAGCCTCCGCCTTCACCAGCTTCTCCTCCACCACCGTCGCCATCGACGGCGGTGCCAGCCCCGCTTTCACCGCCGCAACCCGGTTCGTCGAATCCCTCGCCGTAGGCCTCGAATCCGTGCTATTCCTCCTCCCTTCCACAGCTCCATCACCGCCACCTCCTCCTCCGCCATCGTCGCCTGCCTTGAGCCGTCTCTCCTTCCCGGGGCGCCAGTGGAAGAAGTCGGTGCTACGGACCCAGGTCTCCTTGGACACCTCCATTGACAGCTTGGGCTCGTAAAGCATCAGCAACAAGCACTCCGGCAGCACGTCTTCCTTGTCGTCGTCCATCTTCCTCTCCTCCTCCAGCACCGGTGCCTCTTCATACCCAATGTCCACCTCTTCCTCAGCCGCATTGCCGTCTCCCTTGTCTAAATTGGTCGCCGAGGACAAGCTCTCTCGATTCTTCTCCTCTTCAACTTCTCCTTCCTTCTCTTCTTCCGGCAACTCGATTTGGACTAATTGGGCATCTCCTTCCACTGTTTCGACTTCCCTCAACTGGATTTTTTCCTCCTCTTCCATTTCTGCTTCTCGCCTTTCTTCCGATTCAGGCGACTCCGTTTCGCCGACGATTTCCTCATGAACTCCTTCAACGACGTCAGGTTCTTCAATATCCTCCGGCAAAGCACGACTACCAGCAACTGATCCTTTTCCTGCAGAAAGCTCTGCCTTTTCTTCTTGCTCATCCCCATCCTCTTTGATCTCCTCCCTCTGTTCTGCTTCTGTTTCTACTGAGCTTTCTTCCTGTTCATCATCTCCTTCTTTGATCTCTTCACTCTGCTCTGCTTCTAGTCCTAAGCTTCTGCGTGCAACACTTTCAACTTCAGCAGATTCAACTTCCTCGTTCTCCACTTCCAAGATCTCATCTTTCTCTTCCAACTTCATTTCCACACCTGACTCCTCTTGCCCCCTCTCCTCTTCCTCCTCTTGGCCCTCCTCCGCTGCCTCTGCGGCTGTCGCATCTCGATCATCTTCTTCTTCTTCATCTTCGTCTTCTTTATCTTCCCCGGGACGGGTTTCTGCCTTGGCCGGAGATTCCCAAATCCGATTGGCATAAGAAGCCATCCTGAAAGGCTCCGATCTGCATCTCATGAGCAGCAATGCGTTCTTTGGAGGAACACACACCTGAAACTCGCCGTCATCCTCCTCCACCACCACTGCCTCCCCTCTCCGCTCCAGACTCTTTCCCTCCGCCACCACCCTCCTCTCCTCCGCCACCAGCGCCACCTCAATCTGCCCCCCCGTTCCGCCGCCGCCGCCCTTCTTCTCCTTCTCTTCCTCCGCGTCTTCGTGCATCGCCACCAACCATCTCGCAAACACGGAGCCACAGTGGCTCCTCGTCATCCTCTTCTCCGTCTTCTCCCTCTCCGTCGCAGTACCAGACGAGGCGCCGCACCAGGACTTGGCGCTGCCGCAGGGCTTGAAGCAATTGAACTCCGCCCCAAGCGCGCGCACCACCTCGCAGATGCTAATGGGAAGCGCGGCCCATCGCTGGCTCCGCCGCCTCTCCTCTCTAAAACTCCCACCCTCCCTCCGCCTCGACCTCGACCTCGCGGCCGCCCGCATCCTCTTCCCCTTTTTCCTCGTCTTCACCCTCACCTGCCCAATGCAGGTCACCTTAGGCGAGGTCGGCTCCGCCGCCGCCTCGAACCCCTTCTTCTTACCGCTCCCACCAGGCGGAAACATCGGGGAGGCCTGACCCCCTCCCTTCAAGCTGCCGCTGCGGCGGACGCGCCAGCTGAGGGAGGTGTAGAGCATGGAGGAGGATGAGGAGGGGCCGGGTGCGTCACGGGAGCGGGCGGGGTTGAGGAGGAACTTGAAGGGGATCTTCATGAGGGATGAGGAGAAGGAGCGGGAAGTGAAGCAGATGAAGAGGTCACTGCCGGCGGTGGAAGGGGCGGAGGAGCCGCCGCGATGGGGCCTGTCTCCGCCGTCCGTCGCCATTGGCCATAAAAGCTGGACAAAAGAAGGGAGTTTTTTGCTTTTCTGGGGTTTAAGCTGGTGGGGATCTACTTAGGTTAGACAAAGATTGAAATAATTTCTGTACGGTGTTGAGGCTCATTAGACATCCGCCACTTGTTTTACTTGGAATATCAAAATTACCGTTACCTTGGTGTGGGTATTTTAAAAAGACTTCGAGATTTGGGATTAATGGTGGCTTGTAATAATAAGAAGAAGATAATTTAGTGTCTTTATGCTGGTGCAGTGCATGTCACCAAATATTTGATTAAGTAGACATTTAATTAATAAGCTCATGTATGTTTCCACATCCGAAAAGATAATTATTATATATTGGATACAAAATAAAATTTACTAAATGGATGCCAAAATGCCAATTAGGTTTCATCTCTAGTGTGATGTGAGGTTAAGCATTCATTTCTATATACTATAATTGGCGAGTACACATCCTTGTAATTATCGCTACAATGCTCCAAATTTCAGTAGTGATCTGCTAAGAAGATCAATCCTTACAAGTAGCTTCAATAAAACAAGAAGATAACAGCAACATAAATTGAATGAGTGATTGTAGATTCCGTAAGTTAATTCTGCAAATCAACATATTGAGGCATGTTACATTAGACAAGGTGGCTAATTATACTTGCTATGCAAGAATGTATATATAAGATGAGAGGTGAGTTCCTTATCTCCTTGTCTAAGATCTTGTTAATTGACTAGGATTGAGAGTGGCAGCCATTGATTAGCACACTCTAAGCACTAATTTTTCTAAGGTTTGCACGAACAATTGGTTGGCATCAAATGAAAAAAGAAGGAAAACAACATGCCCCGCTAACGAGGGCAGTGCAAAAGTGAAAATCGCTCTAAAAATGAAGGAGAGTTCCGGGAAAATGAAAAAATAGAAATCCTAGGAGTGTCAGGGTAAGGGAGCTACTCACGTGGGGAGGATGGATGGAGACACCGGGGACAGACTTGAGAGACTTGACCTCTCTGTGGAATCCGAGACGAAACGTCAGTGTCCCAGTCTCCACTGTCCTGTCCCAGTGGGCGCACATGCGGATTCTGGCGCGCTACCCACCCGACACAACGCCCTTGCGTAGCGACGATTTTCCTCCGCTAAGCGAACACCCCTGTACTACAAGAAAATCGTCTCGCCGATATCTCGGCGAGATATCGATATCGGACGTAAACCGATACATCGATTATCGTTTTTTAAAAAAATTCTAAATATCACCGGAATCGCCGATATATCGGTTTTGGACCGATATATCGGTATTTTTTGAATTAAAAACTATTTTTTTTTAAAAAAAATTTTTTTGAAAGAAAAAAAGTTTTCATGTTTGTTTTCTATCCTAATAAGCATATTTTGAAATTTATTCTTTGTTTAAATTAGTATAATTCATTTTAAAAATTAGATTGTGAAAATATACGATAAAAACTAGTTTTTGACTACCGATATTTTTTTACACAATATCTCAGATATACCTTCGATATTTCGTCTTTTTGGCCGACCAATATTTTACCGATATCCGATACGACATTCCATGCCCTGTAGTAGTTACGCCTCCATCTTGGGTCGAGTACTCGATAGAACCCGTAATACCCTAAAAATCGAAATTTTAATAAAATAATTAATATAATTATAAAAAAAATAATAAAAAAATTATATAATTATATTATAAAAATTTTATATATATTAAAAAATTAAAAATTTAAATGCATGATATTTCGGGTCGGGTCAGTTCTCATGTATTTTATATATTTTAAAGCCAAATTCGACCCTACCTGAGATAGAAGCGAGTTTTTAAATCTTAGAACCGACCTTACCTGACATAGGACTTGACCTGACCCGGTCAATGTTGGGTCGGTTCCATTAGGGTTGGGCTGGGTCGGATTTTTTTGTGCAGCCATGTTAGTAGTGACCTTCCCCGCGACATAACAACGCTAGTTTAAGAAGAAAAAAACTATCATTAGGTGTACAGTTAATTAGTGTACGTGCGTTGTCAATTCTGATGATCTAGGTTTTGATGGAAATCTTAGTGGATAGGATGGAGACGGATAAAAAATGGGTCGGCTAAAACGCGGAATGGTGACCTACTCATCCAAAACATTAGTTTGTCTTGTTGCAAAATATAGTCAAAGTGTATTTGGAATTTTGAGATGTAAATAAAGCGTACACGGTGGATAACTGTAGGGCACATTATCATTACTAGCATTCACTAGCGTGCTTATGCAGTCGCTTTTTCTTTGATCGAAGTGCTACCAGTTACATAAAAGCATAAAAACATGGACATAAATGAGGCTAGTTCTTAGCGAGGAATTTCGTATCGGATATATCGGAGATATATCCGATATATCAATGGTTAAAAACTAATTTTTACCATATATTTTTCACAATCTAACTTCTTAGATAAAGCATAGATTTCAAAAGATGCATAAAAATGCATATTAGGATGGGAACAAACGGGTAAGCTATTTATTTTTCTTTTTTTTAATTGAAAAGTATTTTTTTAAAAAAATGGCGAGTACGTGGAAATCAGAACAAATATGTGCAAATTGCACTTACATTCCCTCTTCTTGCAAAAATGACATAGAGACTCTCTCATAATAAAGCCGGAAAATTGCTACTCCCTCCTGCCCCTTTTAATAGATATAATTTTTTTAAATGAACTAAAAAATAAGTTTATTTGAGAAAAAACTGTATTAATTAAAAGTGAACGGAGGGAATATCTTTGAAGGAAAGCTTTAAACCTGCTTTGGGCACATTGCAACTCGCAAGCCATCATATTGACACCAAACAGCAAACACTTACATCGTCTATTCAAACCTGCTTGCATCATTGTATTAGCATGGACAATCAGATCCAAATATGTTGAATTACAATAAACCTGACACACCAATCACATACTAATACGCCTCCTCCTGAAATTATTATCACTATAAGGTTTTTCTAAATGAACTAAATTCAGTTCATTTTTTAAATCCTTCTAGTGATGATAATTCCAAAATGGAGGGAGTAGGACTAACTGCACCATTTACAAAAAAAAAGTTAATAATTTTATGAAAGGTGAAAAGCACCTTAGACCACAAAGAGATAAATATATACTCCCCCATCACTTTTAATAGATATAGTTTTTTTAAAATTAACTAAATTTTAAGTGTATTTAAAAAAAGCTATTTATAAAAAACTTAAACATTTTTTTAGGCAAGAAAAAAGATAAAACTATAACCAACTTGGATTCACATGCCCATAGGAAAAAGCATTTAGAAGCTGTCTAAAAGAGAATGCGAAATAGGACAACTAATGTGGGACAAGTTTTTTTATTGAAATTGGACAATTTACAGCGGGTCAGAGGGACTACACATGTAGAAATGTTTGACTCATTTTCAAATGTTTTATTTATAACAACTTTCAAATTATTTAAACGCACGACAGAGTTTGTGTTTTTTTTAAAGGAGCCGGAGCTGGCTGGCGCTGCAGCACTCGTGCATGGTAGGGCGGCAACCGTCAGATCATGTGGGGCCCATTGATCTGACAGCTGCCAGAGCGGGCTAGATTTTTCCATTAAAATGTCAATGTATAATCACCATTTCATAAATGAACAAGACAGTCTAAGTGCAATTTTTCTGAAAATATACTCCCTCCGGCCCTGTCTGCATTTGAGAAAGCACAAATCTATCATTATATGACTGACTTTCCTCCCTCACTACCAAACGAAGAGGGGAGAGAACCCAATTTTTTTGTACCGGACTTGGAGTCCAATAAATTTAACTCTTTCAAATGCGATAGGCTTCATTGAACGGAGGCAGTATGTAGGTGGTATGCAACAGAAAAAACCAAACAATATACCATTTTTCTTTTGCAACAAAAAACAATATACCATTTGCTTATGGGACTCATGGCCCATGCACAAAGATAAATGCTTTTATGTGTTTCTGTGACCCTCCGTGATGGGCATGGAGACTGTATTTTGGAATTAGGCCTCATTACATTAACGTATCTGTATGTTGAAGTAGTCTCCAGTCTTATGTTTTCATGATACAAGTAGTTGCATCACATTTTAAACTGCCAGCCTATAGAGAAAATCACATATGAAACTCAAATGTGAGCTTATGCTATCTTTACAAACTACAATAAGCAAGCGTTTGCGGATGCGAGATCGGAGCATTAACCTAATGCAAATGTACCAACCGGGGTTTTCTAAGTCCTATAGCTCGGTTATCGTAGTTACGATTTAAAAGCTTTTCCTTCCGTTCGGTGAAAGCTCATCTGGATTGGAATATAGACGGCGGGTCCTCCATTTTGCATGGCTGACTTTACTCCTTCAAGACCAAAATATGAATGAGAAATAAAAAAAACTTGGCTTGTTTGTATGGGCCCCAGCGTTGACTCATTTTCCACTGCAAATGAGCTTCATTAGATGGAGCGAGCTTAGGGTGCGTTTGGGAGGCAGATTTTGCCTCCCAAAAGCCGCTTTTTAGGTAGATAAAGCGGCTTTTGTACAAAATCCTGTATGGAAGGCAGGTTTTTAGAAAAAGCGATTTTCAGCCGCCAAAAGCGGCTTTTACTCGAAAACTGGTGCTAAAGCTGCTTTTTAAAAAATCTCCTCCTGAGGAGATTTTTTACAAAAGCGGCTTTTATGATCTGAATTATCCTTCAAGGTGAAAAAATGACTGCATTTACCCTCGAGCATCCCGAAATTCCTGTATGTCCTTCGTCTTTTGCTTTTGGCGTGGAGCTTTTTTTTTTCTCTACTTCTGTTAGCTCGTCCCTTCCACGTTGTCATTCTGTCCTTAGGTCACGTGACTTTTATACGAAGGTCAAAGCCCAATAAAAACAAGGTTAAGGTTTTTGTTAAATATACATAGTAATTTGGATGGAGGGAGTAATAAATATTTTTTATTAGCCGTGTCATATCCTACTTGTTGGAAAAAATGGTGTGTCGCCGTGTCCGTACCATGTCGTTGTTTTGTATCCGTGCTTCTTAGGTCAAGATTCAATCTTTCTCATTAGGGGTAAAAACGTCACAAGAGCAGTTTATTTTTTTTCTAAAATTTGCCCTATCCAAACAAGATTTAGGGGCGGATTTTGACAAAAGCGTTTTAAGAGTGGGCGTTACCATACGAGTTACGATTTAGCTTTTTATTAACAAAAGCGATTTTGTTAAAAAGCCGTTTTTTAAAAAAGCAAAAGCGGTTGTCAAACGCACCCTTAGTGTATTATCTTCACTAAGCTGAAATTATACCAAGAGTAGGCTTTAGATGAAAAACTAATGAACAGTTTGTAAGTATATATGGGTTTTTTGTGTCCCATATTACTTGCCTTATTGAGAGGGGTCGGCCCTCCCAAGAGTGTGTGATCTTGTGGAGATTGCAAGGCCTCCGTGGGCCTATGTGGGGCCCACACCCTATTGGAAGAGACGCCTTTAATGGAACCGTTTTGATTTGGGCCATGATTTAGTGAGATTTGATTAAATCAAGAGAGAGAGATTAAGGGAGGTGTAACTTAATTGGGAAGTTACCCCAATTAAGGACGGCAATTAAGGGAGGTGTAACTCCCTAATTGTAGTAACTCATTTGCAATTAAGGGGAGATTTACTCCCTCAAAATATGTAACTGAAATGGATTAATTCCTATTAATTTAGGTAACAAAAAAAAAAACTATAAAAAGGGAAGAGATGGGGACGCCCATGCTCATCCTATGTTTTGGCATTTTTTGGCTTTGATCCTCTCCTCCTAAGTTCTCTCTTTCCTCCATTGGCAATAGTCTTTTCTCCCTTGGTTGATCTTGGCTATTTTTGGGATTCGTGTTGAAGATCGGATCAAAGCAAAGATTAAGGAGAAAAAGCTTGTTTGATATTGCTATCTCTGGGAGAATAGCAAATCAAAGGAGTCACACATGAACGGTTCTAGAAAGGTAATCTCCGACATACTATTCTTATTTATACGAAGAACGGAGTAACTTGGGCACAAAGGCCGCAGGTTAGTAGTATGTGTTCTTGAATTATTATTGATTGCTCATGATATAAATATCTGTTCGTCTATATTTCTAAAGATCTTGTACTCTATTGTGTATTTGTGTTTGTGAGTGCAAGGTTATTCCTCGTACAAACAGAATTTGGGAGAATTTGACACATACACGACGAAAGATCCGCTTCTGCTGCGGCTCGATTACCCTTCAGTGGTATCGGAGCCTCGATTCGTGTATAGTGTAAAAATTCCCAAAATTTTGTGAGGAATTCTGAGCAATTGAATTTAAAAATTGCATTTTTTCGATTTGGCGATCGATCGGCTAACAGACGCGATCGATCGCTAAAGGGTTGTTTTAATGAAGAAGACGACTGGTAACGATTGATCGGCGCCATTCGCGATCGATCGTAGTTACTGGAAGCGTCATTTTCAAAGGGAGAAACGATCGATCGGCAGTATTAGCGATCGATCGTATCTACTATAATTTGTGCAAAGTCGTAGCGGCTGGGGTCGCGATCGATCGGCTATTTTGGGTGATCGATCAGCTGGAAAAGATTTGAAAAACTAATTGTTTTGAAGCAGTATTTTGTGCCATTTGATTATCTGTTTAATGATAGTTAATTAGTGATTCAAACTGTGCTGTTTAACACTAATTGTCCACACCACTTGCTTATTTTTTACCGAAGTTGCAATGGCATCACGTATGGTCTCCAGCGAGTTGGCAAAGACTGAAAAGTTGAATGCCACGAACTTTGTTACCTGGAAGAGGCGCATCCGTCACATTCTGTTCATTGATGACTTGGGTAATGTGCTAGACCAAGTTGTTGAACCTACGGGTGAACATAGTACTGCTGCTTAAAAGAGAGAGTACGGGAAGTTCCGGATGGAGGATGCATGAGGCGCATATCATAAAGATAAATTCTTCTACATTGGTCATATCATAATATCATTATTAAGTATAGACTAATACGGATCATAGCGGTTCCATATCATTAAATCGACATAGTTCCTTCTATGTACCACAATATTAGTTTTGTACTTAATATGATCTATAAGGGAAAAAGATCAATAATGGTCCACTTTAATGTCTCTGTTAGAGACTAAAATCCTGTCAAACATTTATGTATATACCAATGGTATTAAAACAGGATATCATAAGTATCAGAAACAATATATAAATGAGCTCAAAGTGTCAAACACATTAATTATCATAAACTCATTAAAACTTTACAATAATGCCCATCCTTTCGACATGTCCAGTAAATGTCTTTGGAGGCAATCCTTTAGTCATCGGATCCGCAATCATAAGATTGGTGCTAATATGTTCAATTGACACTTTTTGTTTCTGAACTTCTTCTTTAACGGCAAGGTATTTTAATTCCATATGTTTAGCACCCTTGGAATACTTGTCGTTTTTGGAGAAGAAGACTGCTGCAGAATTATCACAGTAAATTTTCAGCGGCTTGGCAATACTGTCGACTATTCCAAGTCCTGAAATAAAGTTCCGCAACCATAATCCATGAATTGTGGCCTCAAAACATGCCACAAATTCAGCTTCCATAGTGGATGCAGCAATGATAGACTGCTTCGCACTTTTCCATGAAATTGCTCCTCCAGCAAGTAGGAAGAAGTAGCCAAATGTGGATTTTCTTGTATCAACACATCCAGCAAAATCTGAATCTGAATATCCAACCACCTCAAGATGATCAAATCTCATATAAGTGAGCATGTAATCTTTCGTTCCTTGCAAGTATCTTAATACTTTCTTTGCAGCATTCCAGTGATCCAATCCAGGATTACTTTGATATCGGCCAAGCATTCCAACAGCAAAACTAATGTCTGGCCTCGTACAAGTTTGGGCATACATTAAGCTCCCAACCATGGATGCATAAGGAATTTCTTCCATTTGTTTGCGTTCCAATTCATTCTGTGGGCATTGCATAATGCTGAATTTATCTCCTTTCTGAATTGGAACAACACTTGATGAACACTTTTCCATTTTAAATCTCTCTAGAACTTTATCGATATATGCTTTCTGAGACAACCCTAACAATCCTTGTGTTCTATCTCGGAATATTTCTATTCCAATCACATAAGTTGCCTCTCCCATATCCTTCATTTCAAAGTTCTTAGAGAGAAATTTCTTGGTCTCATATAATAAGCCAAGATCATTAGTAGCAAGTAAGATGTCATCAACATACAGAATTAAAAATATAAACTTGCTCCCACTGATCTTCAGGTATATGCACCGATCAACAGTGTTTTCCTTAAAACCAAAAGAAGTAATGGTATCATTGAACTTAAGATACCATTGGCGGGAAGCTTGTTTAAGTCCGTATATTGATTTCTTAAGTTTACACACCAAATGTTCTTTTCCTTCAATGAAAAAACCTTCAGGTTGATCCATATAAACTTCTTCCTCTAAATTCCCATTCAGAAAGGCAGTTTTCACATCCATTTGATGTAACTCCAAGTCATAATGAGCTACCAAAGCCATAATAATTCTAAGAGAGTCTTTCTTAGATACAGGTGAGAAAGTCTCCTTATAGTCAATACCATCTTTCTGAGTAAAGCCTTTGGCAACAAGTCTGGCCTTGTATCGTTCTATATTGCCATTTGAGTCACGTTTGGTCTTAAAGACCCATTTACACCCGACTCTTTTACTGCTTCTAGGCAATTCAACAAGGTCCCAAACATCATTCTGTTCCATTGATTTTAACTCATCTTTCATGGCATCTACCCATTTAGTAGAATTAACACTTTTTATAGCTTGTGAAAACGAAACTGGATCTTCATCAATTCCCAAGTCAAATTCTGACTCTTGTAGATATACCAGATAATCATCAGAAATAGCAGACCTTCTTTGTCTTTGAGACCTTCTTAATGCTATTTCTTGTGGTTCTTCTATTGTAGGTTCATTAACATTATCGTTATTGTGAGTAATCTGATCATTTATTTGTTGTTCTTGTCCATTGTTCAACGGTTCAACAATTGGATGAACAACAACTTTAGAAGAAGTTAACAGTAAAGGAACTTGTACCCTAACTTCTTGAATTTCCACTTTTCGTGGTTCCTTACTCCCACTAACTTCACCATTCTCAATGAACCTAGCATTTCCACTTTCAACAATTTTTGTACTATGGTTAGGACAATAAAATCTATACCCTTTAGACTTTTCTGGATAACCAATGAAGAAACCACTGGTTGTTCTTGAATCCAATTTCTTTTCTTGTGGATTATAGATTCTTACTTCTGCCGGGCAACCCCAAACATGCAGGTGCCTTAAACTGGGCTTCCTTCCTGTCCATAGTTCAAAAGGAGTCTTAGGAACTGCCTTACTAGGAACCCTGTTTAATAAATACATGGCAGTTTTCAATGCATGCATCCACAATGATATGGGTAAAGACGTATTGCTTATCATACTCCTAACCATGTCCAATAAGGTACGATTACGCCTTTCTGCTACACCATTTTGTTGTGGTGTACCGGGCATAGTGTATTGAGTACATATGCCACGCTTTTCAAGGAATTTAGCAAATAGAACTAAACGTGGTCTAGTCAATGAAAGTTCAGCTTACTTGTGGCATAAACGTCTGGGATATAAACGTCTGGGATACTTGTGGCATAAACGGCTTTGATCCTCTCCTCTTAAGTTCTCTCTTTCCTCCATTGGCAATAGTCTTTTCTCCCTTTGTTGATCTTGGCTATTTTTGGGATTCGTGTTGAAGATCGGATCGAAGCAAAGATTAAGGAGAAAAGGCTGGTTTGATATTGCTATCTCTGGGAGAATAGCAAATCAAAGGAGTCACACACGAACGGTTCTAGAAAGGTGATCTCCGACATACTATTCTTATTTATACGAAGAACGGAGTAACTTGGGCACAAAGGCCGCAGGTTAGTAGTATGTGTTCTTGAATTATTATTGATTGGTCATGATATAAATATCTGTTCGTCTATATTACTAAAGATCTTGTACTCTATTGTGTATTTGTGTTTGTGAGTGCAAGGTTATTCCTCGTACAAACAGAATTTAGGAGAATTTGACACATACACGACGAAAGATCCGCTTCCACTGCGACTCGATTACCCTTCACAGTTCCTCTTTTCTACTCCCCCGCTTCTTCACACAACTCTATGCTTGCGAAGACTGAAGGCCACAAGACGAGGTGAGTTGTACAAAAAAAAAATAAACAGCTTTGCCCTCTATTTCCATTACTGACGCCGCAGGTGATGGGCTCACAAGGCCAATCTAAATTTTTTGTCTTTGTTCTTGTATCATCTGTCTATGCTGTCTGGGACAGCACATGCTGAACAGCTGAGGCAAAAGATCGCATGCATGAGGACAAAAGCTGAAAGGGTTTTCTGTGGGAGATGAGAAGCAAAAGACAAGCAAGTGGGGATGGAACTTGACTGTGGGGAGGGACGTCATGCTTCTGTATTATAGGGGTTTAACGTAGTGGACTTTTGCTTTAGGTCAACTAAGATTCCAAGGTAGAGGAGATAGATGTACACTGGGAAAGCGAGAGATGTGATGTGCAAGCGGTGATGATTCGAGTCTAACCTTCCGAAATGTAATAAGCTAAAGGCCCATTTCTGCAAACTGAGCTTTCATCAATATGGCCAATTTGCTGGCTGATTCAGTTAAGGGCCCAAGGCTGCTGCCTCGACGGGTCACTCGTTGTAGCAGCTAACGTTTCTTTTTGAGCCTTTTGATATTGAACAGAACTTTTTTTTGGTAGAATAAGCATACGCTAACTTTTTCATCTTTCTCCTCTTGCTTACATCTTCAACAACCTTTCAAAAGATATAGGAAAGAGTTATATGAGCCAGGCCTCACGTGCGCCAGCGTCAGCGGAGATAATTTGAGCCATTAGATTAAATTCTGACAGCGCACAGAGCAGGTAATATTTCAAATCCGTATGCGTTCTGCATTAAAGCCCGCTGCGGATCAAAATTCGTTAGCCAAGATCGTCTCGGCTTTATGCAGGCTTATATGAACTTATATAAATTGGATTTAAAGAAATAATTCTATTTGTATTATCGTAAAATCCCTCTTATATGAGCTGTGGCTCACACACTTAACATGCGTTTCATTAACGATTCAGTCGTCATATAAAAAAAAATACTCCCTCCAATATTAGAAAAAACTTGTTGCATTTGAAAAATCAAAGATCCACTATTAGGTGACTTGTTTTGCCCCTTAGGCCAATAAATTTCATGAACGTGTGCATGTGCAGGGGTAAGTGGATGCTTGAGATGTTTGACCCTTATATACCAATAAATTTAACTCATTTTCAAATGCTGCTAGGATTTTTTTGGATGAAGGGAGTAATTAATATGTGCCTGTGGGGCGATGTAAGCCATCAAATTGAGATCCAATGGCTCAAATTAATTTGGAGAGCATATTGGAAAATATATATACCCAACCATAGTAGGGGCTCCATACATGCGTGTAGGCATGCACTTGACATTTAAAAGAGGCTCATATAATGAATCTTAAAATATAGGCAATCGTGTCTTGAATCATCCATCCACCCCTTTTTAATTATATGCAAGCCATCATATGTCAAAAGATGGCAAGACACATATTCTGGTCACTTTAATAAATACAATTTTCTTTAATAGATATAGTTTTCTTCAAATGAACTAAATAATAGATACAAATTTCTTTAAGTGAACTAAATTTTAATAGATACAATTTTCTTTAATAGCCATCTTATGTCAAAGATGGCAAGGATCAGGATGTAGTAGATGGGCTGAAGGTTGGCGAAGCTGGCAAAGACCGTAGTGGCTGTTCTGTGGTCATGCCATAGGAAGTAGAGTAGTGATATGAAGGAGAAGGGATGCGCGTGTCTAGCCTGATCGGGCCTCATGACTAGAGTCCATGGCGATGAATCCATGGTATGTTAGACCTAGGTATACCATGCTAGGCCCCTTATGTACCATGGTGCTTGCATTGATGGACATACGTACGTGCAAGGGTCTGGGTCAGATGACCCAATATGTTTTAGGTTTTTCCACTACCCCCACTATAAAAATGGCCATTGGGTTGAACAAGATAAACAACTTGGGCTATTAAATGACCCCAATGGAAAAATTGACTGACCCCAATCTGATCTCGTCAAGTAAGACCATCTCTTTAAGTCTGACCCAGCCCTTATAGGTTTTCTAAACCAATAATATTACAAAACCTTCCAAACCAGTCTCTTCACTCTTACAAGTTACAAACTCAACCCAAACTAACCCCTTAACTCTCACATACCAAATTCACCCCACCCACCCTTTTCCTATTGAGACCTGGATTCTTTTTCCTCTCTTTCTTCAATTCCAGCAGATTACTCCAATTATAACTCCAATCGACCGCACTAGCTTCGGCCCCTACATTGGAGGCTGCTGCACCTTCCTTCGCCGGAGCTGTTGCGGCTTCTACTCTGTACAGTAAGCGTATGATGCTCAAACCTTTTGCGCCTGCCCGCCCTAGCACCGGTGCATGCTGTCTCTTACGCCAGCCGCATTCCTAGTTTGCGCAAATTCTCACGCCTCACCACTCTCTATCACACCAATGTGTTGCCGCTTGCTGCTAGGTAAGGGAATTAAATCTTTATAATGTTATATTCAAATCTATTGAAAGGGTTTTAGCAATTTACATTATTTTAATTTCTGTGATTTTTTCTTTTTATACATGTGGTCTTGTAGTGATTCCTTGTTTATTTATTTACATATTTAATTTTTATTTATATATGATTAATTGGTTGAATTCACTCCTACCGTGCTATTGTATCCAAGTTTTATGTTTTAATGTGTGCTCAAAGTTATTTGCTTTCTATTTTAATTAAATTCTATGGTCTATGATTCTTGATATAAAAATATTGTGTATCTAAGTTTTGTGCTCAATATGTGCTCAAGGTTGTTGTTGTTTTAATTAATCTCTTAATTTTACTCGCAAGTGAACGAATCGTGTTTGGAGTATAGTCGCACAATTCTTACGAGGTCAAACCCACAGGGACTTGTGTTTTTAGAATTCTAATTGAACCCTAATTAAACCCTTGAACTAGCTATGAAATTGTAAAGATTGATTAACTAACTAATGACTAATAAAAATCAATTAACGGAATAAAAATCTGAACTTTATCAACTTAATAAAATACTAAGGCTTCGGAATCGGCATGCAGTAAATTGTAGAGAACCTTACACTTTCAATCACCCAAAAACTCGTAACAATCTAGAATCCTATTCACGTTGTTACGGAAGATTTTACTTTAATGCACAATTACTCATACAAAAATCACGTCCTTCATGCTATTTAAATTAATAGCTCAAATTACTAGATGTATCCACTTACGAGTAAATCACAACTAGTATCCGATTTGTTATTTAATCAATTAAAATAAGCATGCATTGACAATTGTTATTCTAAATCATAGCAAAAACTTGATTGATGCTATATCCGAAACTAACTATGCAATTAACACAGGAACGCATGAACAATTAACGCATAGTTCTATAATAAAAATATCAACTTTCATGAATACGGAAATCTCTACAATTACTACAGCCTCATCCTAGCCCTAGCAACTGATCTAGCCAAGCATAATAACTAAAATGCATACAAGATTAATGAAATTCATCTCCATTAAATAAGTAAACTGACTTACAATAATTCTGGGATTAAACCAAATAGAATAGAACACTGTTCCTCTTCAATTGACTCTCGGTCTTTGTTTCCCGCAGCAAAGATCGAACAAACTTCTTCAAAGTAATACAATAACTTGAATGGAAATTGAAACAGAAAAGAAAATACAAAATTTTGAACTGGAAATAAAATCTCCTGGTCGTCTTCGTCTGTCGGACGGCCCCCCCCCCTCTGTGTTCTACTGCTATGCTTTTATATATGCTGCCTACAGTTCTTCTCCATCCTAAAATCAGACATTTCCTTTTACTACCATCAATTCGTCCTAAACCCAACAGTTTACCCTTCTGTGTTCTTCAAATCCCGTCCAATTGTGCAGTAAAAATACCATCTTTAATCCTCTCGACAGAACCGAAGCACCCAAAAATTGTATCTTTCCCCTTCGAGCCAAAATCCTCCTCTTTGAAATTGTTGATTGAACTGAAAATGGGAGCTTACCGTTCTGATCCAAGTCTGATGCTCATCTTTCCCATTCGGCTCCCCCGCACGCGACTTACCAAATTTAGAGCTTTCCTTCTGTTGCTCCTCCTCGTGCCATGTTCCTCGCCGGAACCATCGTCACCGTCTTCTATCGCCGTCGTGATCCCATGAGCGTTCCAGCCTCACCGCCGTTATGATTTCTCCAGTCGTCGATCCATAGCCGCCATTGGGTTCTCTGCCCATGAGCACCGCTCTGTTCTGGAAAGGAACACCTGAGCAGCAGCTCGATTTTTGTTTTTACTTTCCTTTTTTTTCTCGACCCGAACCGACGAACCAAACCGGATCTCTTTCCCCTTTTTTTTTCTTTCGATCAAATAAAACCCGTTGTATCATCCTTATCCGCCAGATTGAATCTGAACGGCCCTTCATTTAATTCCACGCCCGTCTTCCTCATTAGTGAACATCAACGGTCCAGATCATCTCTGCATGTTATCTCAGCTCTTGGGTCGCTTTGGCACTTCAAAACCCGTCTATTGGTGTCAATCTTGGCCGTTCTGCAATACGAGCACGCGAACCTACATAAATAAAACATGTCCCAAATTAGATACACCAAATAATTCATAAAATTACGGAACATATTTTAATTTGAGGCATTTAAAGCATATTACTTATTCAATTCCTAATTAATCAACTAATTACTAAAACTCATTTTATTCCTTATTTTAATTGGAAAACATGATTAACAAATAGGTAAAAAGGCATATAAAAATGTGTATTTTTCATGCTTAACAAATACCCCCAAACCTAGATTTTGCTAGTCCTCAAGCAAAACACAAAAAGAAAAATAATAAAACTACTCAAAAATAAATGCCACTGTCGTAGGGAATCACGATTGCATTTAGCATATGCAACAAGCCTTTTAAACCCCCAGGTGTCCCTGGCTGGATGAGTGAAGTCTCGTGAGGGTTTGCAGCCATGCTACCCACAAACATGTATTTATAAAATTAACCTTACTCTTTATCTAAATGAGAAAGAAGTCAACTAAACATTTCAAAACACAAAACCTATTATCCCTTCAAATACACACTGCAATACTTAAGAAAACTAACCACACGTACTTGCATTTATAATCAACTGGAATATAGAAGCGCTCAAGTAAGTGGTTTTATTCTACACCTTCATCTTGGAAATTTCTGCTCAATATGATATATCATTATACTTTAAATAATAGAAAGTGTAGAACATTGTAGCAATACACTCTAAATCTCTGTTTCACACAGATCCAGTGTTACCCATTAACCAAAGAACATCAGAATCTACATGGTCATCGCAATATTTAGGTTCATGATAGCACAGATGCTTGCGCGCCTCCTTCGGGTCCAACATTCTAGATTTGAGAGGATAATACACCATAGACTTTTTTTTTTCATTAGGACTGTGTAAGGCCTGACTTCAAGATGCTTAGGTTTAGCAATGACTCAGGCTAATGACTCCCAGCCAGTTGGCTTAGGGCATTAGGTTTTAAGATGGACCACTTCGGACCTGAGCATCAGCCTAAGTTAATCCTATAATAGTCAAGCAGCCCCTTTTCTTTATTTTCGTTTCCATTTTTTTTTTTCAATTTTTTTTTTCATTTTCATCATATATATTTTCAAACACATTATTCTGTCCAGGCTGTATTATACTCTCAACCTATTTCCGGTTCCAAGCCCTTGCCATAGCCAAGTAAATGGTCTATCATGATCGTTTAAGCTCAACAGACAACCACATATCATCCAATGACTCTGACTAAAGACATCCCACTGAAGATTAGTATTCAACAAATCTCTAGAAGGTATTACTTTATGTAACTGGTGTGTGTGAGTGAGTTTTATTAGCTCAAGCACTTGATCCAAGAGGATTGTAACAGAATGCTATTTCTCAGTTAAGTGTCTCTATCCTCCAGTATACTTACTCACACTTCCAATGTAAATTAATCTCTTAAAAATTGAAGTATGCATCACGAAGGGATAAACTACCAAAACCTATAAAAATACTAACAAACAGCCTAAAATCTAATTTCTTGTTTTTTTTTTGTTTTTTGTTTTTAACTGCAAAATTCAAAACAAGCAAGAAAATAACTAAGATATCCTAAACAAATATCTTCCTATACCCCCAAAACTCAATGAAACATTGTCCTCAATGTAAAAAGATATGAAATAAATACTGAGGAAAATAAATAAACGAGGGAAGGAAAGATAGTACCTGCACTCCACTGAAACGTTATAGTATCTATCAAAATGAAAAGAACAAGTGAAGCACAAGAATAGCATTAAAAAAGCACAAAAATTAAAATTCTAAAAACTTGGGTTGCCTCCCAGTAGCGCTAAGTTTTACGTCTTCAGCCAGACACAGCTATTAATCTTTGCAAGGCAACTGGGACACTACAAGTAATTGTTCATCAGGAAAAGATTCAGTTATGGGCAATGATTCATCAGTAAAATCAACTATCAACCTAGATAAGTGGTCGGCTACAACATTTTCGGAACCTTTCTTATCCCGAATTTCAATATCAAATTCCTGTAGCAATAATATCCATCGGAGAAGACGAGGTTTAGCATCTTTTTTAGATAAAAGATACTTCAATGCAGCATGATCCGAATAGATATAGACCTTTGATCCCAATAAGTAAGACCGAAACTTATCTAGAGTAAAGACTACTGCCAGCAACTCTTTCTCAGTTGTAGAATAATTAAGTTGAGCATCATTCAATGTTTTACTGGCATAGTAAATCACATGGGGAAGTTTATTATTTCGCTGCCCCAACACAGCACCAATAGCATAATCAGAGGCATCGCACATTATCTCAAAAGGTAGGCTCCAATCAGGTGGCCGAATAATAGGTGCAGATGTTAACTCTGATTTGAGTTTCTGAAAGGCATTATTGCAAGCATCATCAAAGACAAATGGTGTATCTTTTGCAAGAAGAATACACAAAGGTCTTGAAATTTTACTAAAGTCTTTAATGAATCTTCTGTAAAATCCAGCATGGCCTAAAAATGATCTGATTTCTTTCACAGTTCGTGGTGGTGGAAGATGTGAAATCAAATCAACTTTAGCTTTATCAACTTCAATGCCTTTATTAGATATAATATGCCCAAGAACAATTCCTTTTTAAACCATAAAATGACATTTCTCCCAGTTAAGTACCAGATTCTTCTCTTTACACCTCACTAACACTAAAGATAGATGGTGCAGACATTCATCAAAATTAGACCCAAAGACAGAAAAATCGTCCATGAATACCTCTAAAAATCGCTCTATCATATCAGAGAAAATGCTCAACATACACCTTTGAAAGGTAGCAGGTGCATTGCATAGCCCAAAGGGCATGCGACGGTAGGCAAAGGTAGCAAAAGGACACGTGAAAGTGGTCTTTTCTTGGTCTTCAGGGGCTATGGGAATTTGGTTATAACCAGAATAACCATCAAGGAAGCAATAATATTCATGTCCACCTAACCTTTCCAGCATTTGGTCAATGAAAGGAAGGGGAAAATGATCTTTTCTTGTCAAAGCATTCAACTTCCTATAATCAATACAGACACGCCAACCCGTTTGAACTCGAGTTGGCACTAACTCATCAGCATCGTTTTTCACAACAGTTATGCCAGACTTTTTCGGCACAACTTGAACAGGACTTACCCATTTACTATTAGAGATTGGGTAGATAACTCCTACATATAAAAGCTTAAGGATTTCAGCTCGAACAACTTCTTGCATTACAGGGTTAAGACGCCTTTGGGATTCACGAGAAGGCTTGGCATCATCCTCCAAATGAATTCTATGCATAACAATAGAAGGACTGATGCCTTTAATATCTACAATGGTCCACCCTATTACTTCTTTGTACTTTACAAGAACATCAAGTAATTTACGCTCTTGAGCCACATCTAGGTCAGCTGCAATAATGACAGGTAAGGACTCAGCAGGACCTAAATAAGCATATTTCAAAGTATCAGGTAATGGTTTTAGGTCTAATTTAGGTGGCTCAACACTAGATGGAACTACTGGTGATGATGATAAGGCAAGAGGCTCCACTTTTGGTTGCCACCGTTCAGTACTCATCAGAGGTACAGACTCAAGCAATGAGTTTACTTGTTCAATTGACTGATCGATAACAAATTCACAACCAAAATGTGTTAAGCATGCCTCTAAAGGATCTTGGGAATGTGTTTGAAGAAATGTTTCATGGACAAGTGTTTCAATCAGGTTTATTTCATTCACATCATCCATGTCAGGTGGTTGTTTACTGATGTCAAAAATGTTCAATTCCACCTTCATATTCCCAAAAAAAATTTGCATCACTCCATTTCTGCAGTTAATAATAGCATTAGATGTAGCTAGAAATGGACGACCCAAAATGACAGGTATTTGCCCACTTATGTTCGAAACAGGTTGAGTATCAAGGACAACAAAGTCCACAGGGAAATAAAATGTATCAACCTTTATCAAAACATCCTCAACAACACCTCGAGGAATTTTAACCGAACGGTCAGCTAATTGAAGTGTCATTGTCGTGGGTTTTAGCTCTCCCATACCTAATTGTACATACACAGAGTAGGGCAATAAATTTACACTTGCCCCCAGATCTAGCAAGGCTCGCTCAATCTGATGTTTCCCTATCATGCACGAAATTGTGGGACAACCAGGGTCCTTATATTTGATAGGAAATTTACATTGAATGACAGAGCTGACTTGTTCTGCTAGAAATGCCTTTTTAGGAACATTATTTTTCTTTTTGACAGAGACTAGATCTTTCAAAAATTTTGCATATGAAGGCACTTGTTGGATTGCATCTAGAAAAGGAATGTTTATTTGCACTTGTTTAAACACTTCTAGAATATCTCCATATTGTGCACCTTTTTTAGGATTGACTAGTCTTTGCGGATAAGGTGCCCTAGGTACAAAATTCCTAGGTGGAGAATCACTGTCAACAGTTGGAGAAGAATCTTTACTCTCTATTTCAGTCTTAGTGTTCTCACTTTCTTCTTTTTCAGGAGTTTCAATTTTATTATCAATTTGCTTTCCAGACCTAAGGGTAATGACTGATTGAACATGTTCCTCATTCTGTGAAGAATTAGAGCTACTACCAATGGAAAATTGGCCCTTCTGGTTAGGCACAGGTTGACTAGGGAATCTCCCTCTCTCTCTTTCTGCTAATTGAGTAGCCAATTGACCAACTTGAGTCTCTAACTTAGCAATTGCTTGAGTATTCATGTGTGTAGAGTTCTTCATCTCAAGCATAGCTTGGTTAGTTGACTGAATAACTTGGCTTGTTGATTGGATGAAAGATTTGAGAGTGTCCTCTAACGAGGATTGCTTTTGTGTAAGGGATGGAGATTGAGTGACAGGTTGTTGATATTGGGGAGGAGGTTGAGACAAAGCTGGATAAGGTGGGTTGCTCTGCCTAAACTGATTATGCATGGGTTGCATAGGCTGCCCACCTACATTCATAGGTGGTTGACTTTGTCTCCAGGAGAAATTTGGATGATTTCTCCAACCTGAATTGTAGGTTTCAGAGAAAGGATTGCCTGTCGGCTTCCCATAAGTGTTTAGAACATTGACTTGTTCCGCATAACACTCTGGATAAGTATTCATGGAAGGGCAGTTCAGAGATGTATGCGTCGGGCTAGCACACACAGAGCATGCTTCATTCATGTTGAGAGCATTGATGCTTCGGTTCAAACTCAGGGCATCTATTTTCTTGGTTAACGCATCAAGTTTGACCTTAACATCTACGTCATCTTTGATTTCGTAGAGACCTCCCTTCTTAGGAGCTTGATGTTGTCTCTCCCTAGGACCTGCAAAATCCCACTGTTGGGACCTTTCAGCTAATCGCTCTAAGAAGTTATAAGCTGCTTCACCTCCTAAGTCTAAGAAGGCACCGCCATTCATTGATTCAATCATGTTGCGGTGTGTTTGAGTTAAGCCATTGTAAAAATGTTGTATTAACCTCCATGTTTCAAACCCATGATGTGGACATTTTAGTAAAAGGTCTTTAAATCTTTCCCAACTCTCATAAAATTTTTCATTTTCATCTTCCATGAAGTCAGTGATTTCTCTCTTTAATTCGTTGGTTTTAGCCATTGGGAAGAATTTGGACAAGAATTTACTCACCAACATATCCCATGTTGTGACAGAGTCAGCGGGAAGAGAATTTAACCATGCCTTGGCCTTGTCCTTCAAAGAGAAGGGAAAAAGGCGCAGACGAACAGACTCATCAGAGAAGTCTGTGAACCTAAAAGTTGCACAAATTTCTAGAAAATCCTTTACATGCATGTAAGGATCCTCTCTGTTAAGACCATGATAATTGGGCAAAAGTTGAATTATCTGAGGTTTTAATTCAAAATGCTTTGCAGAGGTTGCAGGCAACACTATGCAAGATGGAGGGTTGATTGTGATCGGAGAAAATAACTCCCTCAGAGATTTCTCAGGTTGATCTTCCATTTTGAATGAAAGATCAATTTTAGTTTCGCTATTCTCTAAAGGATTAGAATTATTGCTAACCAGACGCAGTGTGTGATCACGTGTCCACGTGGTCATCCACCGTCAATCAACTCTCACGTGTTTAAAATTTTTAATTTTTTTGATTTAAAATTAACTGCAAGGGTAAAATTAGTCTTAGAATTTGATTTCCTACAAGTCCCCGGCAACGGCGCCAAAAACTTGTTGTTGTTTTAATTAATCTCTTAATTTTACTCGCAAGTGTACGAATCGTGTTTGGAGTATAGTCGCACAATTCTTACGAGGTCGAACCCACAGGGACTTGTGTTTTTGGAATTCTAATTGAACCCTAACTAAACCCTTGAACTAGCTATGAAATTGTAAAGATTGATTAACTAACTAATGACTAATAAAAATCAATTAACGGAATAAAAATATGAACTTTATCAACTTAATAAAATACTAAGGCTTCGGAATCGGCATGCAGTAAATTGTAGAGAACCTTACACTTTCAATCACCCAAAAACTCGTAACAATCTAGAATCCTATTCACGTTGTTACGGAAGATTTTACTTTAATGCACAATTACTCATACAAAAATCACGTCCTTCATGCTATTTAAATTAACAGCTCAAATTACTAGATGTATCCACTTACGAGTAAATCACAACTAGTATCCGATTTGTTATTTAATCAATTAAAATAAGCATGCATTGACAATAGTAATTCTAAATCATAGCAAAAACTTGATTGATGCTATATCCGAAACTAACTATGCAATTAACACAGGAACGCATGAACAATTAACGCATAGTTCTATAATAAAAATATCAACTTTCATGAATACGGAAATCTCTACAATTACTACAGCCTCATCCTAGCCCTAGCAACTGATCTAGCCAAGCATAATAACTAAAATGCATACAAGATTAATGAAATTCATCTCCATTAAATAAGTAAACTGACTTACAATAATTCTGGGATTAAACCAAATAGAATAGAACACTGTTCCTCTTCAATTGACTCTCGGTCTTTGTTTCCCGCAGCAAAGATCGAACAAACTTCTTCAAAGTAATACAATAACTTGAATGGAAATTGAAACAGAAAAGAAAATACAAAATTTTGAACTGGAAATAAAATCTCCTGGTCGTCTTCGTCTGTCGGACGGCCCCCCCCCCTCTGTGTTCTACTGCTATGCTTTTATATATGCTGCCTACAGTTCTTCTCCATCCTAAAATCAGACATTTCCTTTTACTACCATCAATTCGTCCTAAACCCAGCAGTTTACCCTTCTGTGTTCTTCAAATCCCGTCCAATTGTGCAGTAAAAATACCATCTTTAATCCTCTCGACAGAACCGAAGCACCCAAAAATTGTATCTTTCCCCTTCGAGCCAAAATCCTCCTCTTTGAAATTGTTGATTGAACTGAAAATGGGAGCTTACCGTTCTGATCCAAGTCTGATGCTCATCTTTCCCATTCGGCTCCCCCGCACGCGACTTACCAAATTTAGAGCTTTCCTTCTGTTGCTCCTCCTCGTGCCATGTTCCTCGCCGGAACCATCGTCACCGTCTTCTATCGCCGTCGTGATCCCATGAGCGTTCCAGCCTCACCGCCGTTATGATTTCTCCAGTCGTCGATCCATAGCCGCCATCGGGTTCTCTGCCCATGAGCACCGCTCTGTTCTGGAAAGGAACACCTGAGCAGCAGCTCGATTTTTGTTTTTATTTTCCTTTTTTTTTTCTCGACCCGAACCGACGAACCAAACCGGATCTCTTTCCCCTTTTTTTTTTCTTTCGATCAAATAAAACCCGTTGTATCATCCTTATCCGCCGGATTGAATCTGAACGGCCCTTCATTTAATTCCACGCCCGTCTTCCTCATTAGTGAACATCAACGGTCCAGATCATCTCTGCATGTTATCTCAGCTCTTGGGTCGCTTTGGCACTTCAAAACCCGTCTATTGGTGTCAATCTTGGTCGTTCTGCAATACGAGCACGCGAACCTACATAAATAAAACATGTCCCAAATTAGATACACCAAATAATTCATAAAATTACGGAACATATTTTAATTTGAGGCATTTAAAGCATATTAATTATTCAATTCCTAATTAATCAACTAATTACTAAAACTCATTTTATTCCTTATTTTAATTGGAAAACATGACTAACAAATAGGTAAAAAGGCATATAAAAATGTGTATTTTTCATGCTTAACAAAGGTTTGTTGCAATATCACAAAATCATAGGAAAATAAGTAATTTTTTTTACTTAGAGCCCATTTGATTGGTCTGAATCTGAATCTGAAAAGCCTACTGAGAATCCTGAAAAGTCATGTATCTGAATTCTCCAAACTGAATCTGAATCTGAAAAATCAGATTCAGATGAAACAAATGGAACTTAGTAGACTTTTCAGATTCAGATTTCAAACTAATCTATGCATGAGACTTCTTATCCTCAAATAAAAGCACATTGTTTGCTTTGAGATCCTGATACGCAATTGACATAGAATGCAGATATTCCAGATCCCTTGCTACATCAATTGATTCTCTGCTTCCAGTCGAGAACAAGAGAACCTTTATTTATACCTGCAGCTTCCACATTCAAAAGTAGCAGTGTTTTCTATCTTGATATATTAATGGAAAAGGTGAAGATTCAATAATACAATACCATGAAGATTGTCAAACAGAGACATATTTGTTGCGTACTCATACACTAACACTCTTGTCTCGCGGTCCTCGACAGGTCCTACAAAGCAACCGTACAACTCAACAATGTTCTCGTGCTTCAAAGATTCAATTGTTTTAACCTGAAGAGATAACATACAAGTATAACTTTGGAAGCCAAGAACAGAAAGATCATATTAACATACAACAACGAAAGTATTAAATTTGCTCAAATCCACACCTGCTTCCGAAATTCATCATGGGAAATACAGTAGCAAGCCACTAATAAAAGAATGATAAGCAAAATATCCAAAACTAATAATACTTGCAATAAAATTAGAGAGCTAAAGTTTAAAGAAAATGGGGAAATCTCACTACTGCTGAAATTAATGGCATAGTGTATAACTAAAGGAGTTGAGCCAGCCTCTAGAAAAAGTCAGTTGTCATGACCCTACTATCCCAAGGTGGCATAAAAAAATTTCACGTTCATTTAGCAAGGCTAACTAATTTCTCCTCATTTCAACACCATCACCAATGTACATAACCGTCAACAATTACAAGACGCATTTAAGTTCTTATCAGCCATCGTCGCCAACCCAATGCTGTCATGGAACCTTATTGTTACTGCAACCATTGCCAACATCTTCCAACTAACGGAAGTTAAATTTCAAAACTACAATAAATTTTTCTCAAGTCCCAAACAACCATATGAACCAGAAAAATGCTACTATTTTTGCGAAAGCATGTAACAACAACACAACAAACATACCCAATGATTTCAATTATAAAAAAAATGCTACACGTAAACTACAGTAAGACAAGAGTGAAGTTACTTCTCCACTCTGTTTCGTCCTCATGATATGTAAACCTAGATTAAAAGTGATAGAAACTACAAAAAGATAACAGCAAATTCATTAAAATATCAGGATCTATGTAAGATAGTTACACGATAACATATACGCCAATAAATTGTAATCGACAAATTTAAAACTAGCCTGTTTTCATGACCTTTGCCTATTTTCCAATGTATGAAGTGCAAATAAGACACACATCTAGTATATATAAAAGCAAAGAAGTGTCATAAAAGACAGACCAGACCCGTATCCTTGGTCATCATTTGGAGTCTTCCTCCCCCGGTCCCGGCTTCTCTTCTCCTTCTGCAACTGATTCCATCTTCCTGCAAATCTCCATCACCATTTTCAAGCAAAGATCGCACCTTTCCCCAACATTAAGCAGACAAAGCCATGGACGATGAGTAAGCCCATCTCTCTTTCTTCTTTATTTCCTGCTACCTTGCTTATGCTCTGCTTTTTTGTCTTCCAGATCCGGGCCGGACTACCCCAAGGACATTGACCTCGTCTACCCGCCGACCACCCGAGCGTCCACGTGACGGCGCTGGACAGCCTCGTCAACGTCAACTCCCTCTTCACGGTGGTGGTCTTCGTCGGACTTTCCCTAGCCACCAGTGGCCATCACAGCCTCGAGGGCCGGACAGCCTGTGACGCCGGCATCACCGAAGCCAAGCGGCTCATCGTCTTCGAGGTGGCGCAGGGTCTCAAGCTTGCTCAACTGCAAGGAGGTCGATGAGACCTTCCGTGCCCCCGGATCAGCCTAAAGGTCCTCCGCTTCGGCATGCTAGCTTCCGCTGTCGGCTCCGTCATGGGCTGGATGCTGAAAGGATCACGTTCTTTTTTCAGACTTATTTTACTGTCTGAATTTTTTACGTTCATTTCTTAAACCCACTTAATTCAGTAATTTAATCAGAGTCTATAACAAATGGACTGATAAGTTGCTTATGGCCGGCTTATAGTCTACTTATCAGTTTCAGCACTTAATCAGACCAATCAAATGGACCCTTAGTCGAGCTGGTTGCGTCTCTCCCGCTTATGAGAAAGGGCTAAGGATCAAATCCAATTGGCACGCAGTGTTTAAGGTGTGTAAGTCGTTCCTATATAAAAAAAAATGCTCTTTGCACTTAAAACACCTGTTATGTGTAACTGCAATACTTAAATTAGATTGTTTTGCCTATATATACCACCCAATTTCTACTTCTCTCCAATTTGAACACTAGCTGAGAACATGAGTGAAGTATCTGATGAGCTCTTACAAGCTCAATCTCAGCTATGGAACCACTTATTTGCCTTCATAAAGTCCATGTCCCTGAACTGTGCAGTTGAGTTAGGGATTCCAGACATCATCCACAACCATGGCCAAATTCCAATCTCCTTACATAAACTCGCAACCTCCATTCCCAGTCCACCAGACAAGACCACTCACCTCCGCCGCCTCATGCGCCTCCTAGTCGAAGCCGGCATCTTTGCCGTCCAAAACTGTGACGATGACGAAGGATTCGTGGTAACTCCTGTGTCAAAACTCCTTGTCAAGGATGGGGACAATTTGTCACCCTTCCTATCAATGATGCTAGATTCTTCCCTAATAACACCATGGCACTTATTTGGTGAACCATTCAACATTTTCCATGGTGTAGAAATTTGGTATATGGCAAACGAAAACCCGGTCTTCAATGACAAATTCAATCAGGCTACGGCCTGTGACGGCCAATTTACGACGAACGCAGTTGTTAGCAACTGTGCCTCCGCCTTTGGGGGCTTAAGGTCATTGGTCGATGTCGGTGGTGGGACTGGTGGTGCGGCTCATGCCATTGATGAAGCGTTTCCTTCTATAGAGGTCACTGTCTTGGATCTTCCTCATGTTGTTGCAGATGTTCCTAAGAATTCGAGGGTAAAGTTTGTGGGAGGGGACATGTTCCAGTCCATTCCTACTGCCGATGCAATTTTTTTGAAGGTACTTTCGAGCTCATTTAAATTCTTATTCATGGATTGTTATGCACAATTTAATTACATAGAAGAGAGTATATAGAAATTAATGATTACAAGAGAATCAAATTCAAGCTAAAAAAGTACAATTCAAACGCTTTTATGATGAGGAAATAGTTATATGCACCTGTCCTGAATATCCGCTGAAACAGATTGTGAGCCATTGGATCAAGACCCTATAGACAGAGTATTTCAGGGGAGGAAGGCAGGCAGGATTTTAAAGTTCCACATGCCCCTTGTATTATGTGCATCACTTGATTGAAATCACGCGGTCTTGAAGCACCCGACGCTTGTGTGTGGTCTTGTGCCGGTGCTTATAAATGAGGCTCCTAATTAAAAGGGAGAATTCATCAAGAGTTTTGTTGGCTTCATTTGGGAAGATGCATTGCTTCCTTTCCCTCCAAATGAAAGCTCATTCGAAGTCTACATATAATGTTGTGACACACTAATAAAGAGTCTTAAATTAATGAAGTTCCATGTTTCCAGTGGATTCTCCATGATTGGACGGACGACGAGTGCGTAAAGATACTGAAGAAATGCAAAGTGGCGGTGCCAAGCAGAGAAGAGGGAGGGAAGGTGATCATCTTGGAAATGGTGATGAAGTCTAAAAAGGGTGATCAACAGCACAAGGAAACGCAATGTTTCTTTGACATGTTGATGTTGGTCCTCACAACAGGAAAGGAGAGAGAGGAACATGAATGGAAAAAACTGTTTGAAGATGCGGGATTCTCAGCGTATAAGATAACACCAGTGTTAGGTTTGAGGTCACTGATTGAGCTATATCCTTAATTAGATAATTATTGTTTATCAATTATCAACTATGGAGTAGAGAGAGGCTATACTGGTAACTTATTGGTATTATGTAGTGCCTCATATGATTTGGATGTCTCAAGGTTGTAGTCTGATGGGATTTCTTAATTTCTTGCATATGTAATAAGACCGGCACCTTAATAATATGCACTGGTTTGTTCAAACTCAGGATCTCTGCTTTAAGAAGCGTGCCTTGGCCTAGGGATGGAACCGGGTCGGGTTTTGACAAACCCAACCCTAAAACCATTGTAATTCTTCAAACCCAAAACTGTCATAGACCCACCACGGGTCAAGTTTCGAGGACCCATATCCGCCCCAGTACCAGAACTTAAAACCCGGACCCGCCCCGCCCCACCCAGTACCAGAATTTCTATATCTCTAATGTCATATACATTAAACTAATAACTCCTTTAATTTTTTTATAAATAATAACTCCTTTTAAAATATGGCTCTAATCCACCCCCTGGCACGAAAACCTTTTTAGTCCCCAAAAAGTGTTGAAGTGGATAAATTAGGCCATAATTCCATAAGTCGTTAAAGTCCAAATAAGAAATAAACAACAAATACAGTAATATGGATATGGATTACTAATGTTCCTGTCGGTTTTGTACATGGACACATTCCAAGAAATTCAAGAATTAACTACAAAAACAGATATAATTGCATCAGCAGTTCAGATGTATCTCCTAACTCCATGTCACGAATTTGAAACTTCTCTACTTACAATAGCTGCAAGAAGTCTATCAGTCAATTCCCCTGGACCTGCCATCAAAGCAATGCACATAATTATAACTAGAAAATGTTCTTCTCTCCCAAGCAAGAAACTCATATGCATGCCATCAAGCTGGTGTATAACCAAATTGCAGTGTTTAGTTATCAAAAGTTTATGTTCCACTATTGATCAATATTCAATCAGATCGTGGCGTTTCCTAAAATTAGGGTTCAGATTGGAATATGTTTCCAGATAACTAAACATATCATGCAACTATTGGAAACACTGAAATGAGTGAAGATTATGCAAGTCTTTTTTTTGAGGTCTCAAAAAGAAAAGAAAAAATGTAAGCCTGTCATGCATATGCTATATACTCAAAGAATTGCATCTTGTTTCAATCTAGCTTTTGCAAGGTGGGGCGACAAAATCCTGAGATCTCACCAAGATTCAGAATTCATACCCCAGTTGATTATTACTCATCCTAAGCTCACTTACCATCCCTCAATATTTTACTTGATCGATGGCATTTTACTTGATGAATAAGAAAATTGCTTTAAAACACCAGACTTGAAAAACAAAAAGGTCAAGCACTACTTAATTACTGTCTGTGAACATCCCAGCCACCTATGAGGTTGATTTTGATCTAGGACATGGGCTTCACTTAGTGCCACTCTTTATTGAGCAGTTTTCCCATTGGATTTCTGCAGAAGTGATAGAACATGAGAGAAGGGTGAGCCAAAAATTTAAAGAAAACCGTTCAGGAAGCCAGAGCAGGCCTTTCAATTGGCAATTTATTTTTTTTTAAAAAAAGGGCAATAACGCCCTTTTATATTATACAGTGAAAACTCCTGCAGTGGCTATTTTCCAGCATCTAAAAGGGTATTTAAACCCAAATGAACATAATCCATAAAAATGATCATGAATTACTGAATGATGTCCATTGTTGGACCGATGCAGTATACAAACTGTACTTCCGCACGAGGCAAAGAAAAATAGCAGCAGTATTTGCTTGCTGGAACATGGAACATGATTATAAAATTTTTTACTACCTAACTTGTCACTTTTTTAAAATTAAAAGGTTATATCATAACATAGTATGCAAAGTCATTTTCTACTCTTCTTAACAAAAATAAGAAAATACAAAAACTTCAGAAAGTCAATGTAGTAGTAGGAGAAAGCACTTAGATTTACCTGTATTGTTCCTTAGAAGTGGGTCATCAGGGTTTGGGTCGGTCAATAGAGAGCATATGGATAGAAGAACCTTGATGGTTCATGCTTAAAACCTTCATGAAAACATTAATATTTTAGACTTCTATCAACAAGAAATAAACAAACTAATATACTATATTAATACTAATGGTGGTACTTACAAAAATAAGAAAGAAACACTAAATTTATTTAATGGTGCACTTCTTACTTTACACTGCATAGATGGCTGATTTTTGTTTGAAAAAGAAACAAGTATGGCCCAATAAAGAAAATAGCAGATACATCCAAATTTGAAGAATCAATATAAATTGATCTGTACATACAAATCTTTGGTTTAGAGCATAACCAATAGATAAATATAGAGATGGTCATACGCAGATGTATAAAATCAGAATATGCTGATGTTGCTCTCATAATATTAGGCGCACAAATGGCTAATTTGTGTTGGTGGCAGTAGAGATCAGGATGAGATATCATAAGATGTAGAAACGAAATGAAACGTGAATATTAAGTACTTGTTGATATATATATATATATATATATGAAAAATTTTAAATGAGATTGCTCTCATATGGCTTATATGAGGCCACTTTAAATCGTAGCCGTTGGATATTGATCCGACAGTTACAAATAGCTATAATGATCTCACATACTCCCTGATGTGACACTCACTTACTCACTGATTTGATATCCACCCTCTGATCGGAATCCAACGGCTATAAAGATTGGCCTTATGCCCCTTATATGAGAACGATCTCATGTAAACCATTCTTTTATATATATATATATATATATATATATATATATATATATATATATATATATATATATATATATATATATATGATAGAGCACTGATAGATCCGGAAGTCAAATCATCTTCCATAAAATAGCTTATACAAGTGAAGCAATCTACAAACCCAGAACATGGCAATGTATATGTCTCCTGTTCAAACTGTAAATAACCAAATCACTACCATTTGATGGCATATCATTGAATTTTTAAATAAGAGCCAAAGCTAAGCATAGATAGGAAAATATATAGAATATGTACCTACAGTATACTACAAAAATAGGGATAAAAAAACTATATGGCAGGCAAAAAGTGAAGCAAGTAAGCATTAGGCACTCCCGAAAATAAAAACAAAAAGGTCACTAGGTGTTAAGGTCAATGTTGCTCTAGCTTGGAATAGGGCTTGAAATAGATTAGCATAAGTGGCGCAGTCAGTCGATAAAACTGGTGATTTAAAAAATATTTTGATAGTCAGCGTTAAACAAGGTAAATATCACATGTAGCATGCAAATATAGACTCCCAATAGTAAAACTTCAAGCATGGAGCCGAGAGAAGATAATTATTCCATTTTTGTTCAATTTTCTTTTTCACTTAAACAAATATGGCCTAATCATAGAAAGAGCATCTAATAATGCTACAAGCATAAAAAAATGTGCGAATCTTCACAATAGCACAATAACATTCAAATCAAGGAAGGAAACTCCAAAAAGGAGCAAACTTTGGAGATGGAAAGGAGAATGGAAAGAAGGGGAACCAACCTGTTTTAAAAATTTGCCAACAGAGAGGGAGGAGGAGACAGTGAAGGAACTGGCAAACTACTACGTGTGTGTAGGGCGGCGACACTGGAGGGAGAATTTGGGAGGAGGAGATCGACTGATCTAGGTATTAGGGAAGGAGAATAGAGAATATGATATATATATATATATATATATATATATATATATATATATATATATACCGGGTCGGGTCAATTTTTTTATGTAATACCCGATCCCGCCTCGACCCGGTGGGTCAGTTCCTCTTTCAAACCCGGAACCGGGCACTGTATAAGCAATCCCAGAACTGGCCCAATAAGGCCGGGTCAAGTCAGATCGGGTAAAAACCCACCCCAAGTTCCATACGTACCTTGGCCATCACACTAAGGGGGCGAATTCACTTCAGTGTTTTGTTGCCAAGAAAAAATAAACTTATACTTGACTCCTTAACCATAGCACTTCGGTGTTATGTCGAAACATTGTTCTTATGTGAATTTTGGCAACATTTTTATTTGGGTCCTTTAATCTGTTTATGGGCCACTTGTACAATTCCAGAAGATATGACAAAAGTAGGGCTGGGAATCGGGTCGGGTCGGGTCGCCCTTTACCCTACCTAAATAGGGTCGTGTAATTACCCGACCCTATTCATGAGTAGGGTCGAGAATGGCCGATCCTTACCCTACTTTTAAAAAAATAAATAAAATAAGTACTTTTATTTGCTAATCTAGTATTTAAAAAGTCAAAATTGACCTTTATTTGACTAAATTTTAATATAGCTAAGATTAATATAAGGTTTTTGGTGATTTAGAAATAAAATTATCTTTAAAAATTAGATTATTTAATATTAAATATATATCATAATATTTTATAATAGGTACATCGGGTTGGGGTCGGTTTTTGCGGGTAATTCTGGTAATTACCCTACCCGACTCTATTTTAAATAGGATAAAATTTTCAAACCCGCACCCGACCCTATTTTGCAGTAGGGTCAGGTCGGATCAGATAACAGGGTAGGGTAGGTTTTTCCCAGCCGTAGACAAAAGGGAGTATCAACTATCATCACACCATTGCATTGGCTAATTAATGGGAAGTGGATGCCTGACCCTCAAATTCTAACATTTTTTTACTGATAACATTTGGAATAAGATCAATACAAAAGAGAATTACATTACATAGGATGGATCGATATTCCATGCCAGTTCTGCAAACGATGGAACCCATCTACTCCAAGCCACCGGGTTAGTCAATGACACGACGTATGTGCATGCCTTGCAAGACAATGTGCCAATGCGTTGGCTCCCCTCCGGACATGAAGAAATGAAGCCGTTTCAAACTTTTCAAGAGATTCTCGAGCGGTTCCTACCAAATGACCAATAAGTGAATGCCGCAATTCTACTTCTTCTGCACCAAATTGGCCATCCACATAAGTTTTGCAAGCAATAACAAAGCCCAAATAATTTACGATGCAAGCAACCTACACCTGACTTCCCTTCATTTCAAAAACAGCCCCATCAAAATTAATTTTCACCTCACCTTCCTTGAGTGCCTTCCAAACAGCTTTTCTACGTGTGTTGTCCTCTGCACTAGAACTGCCATAAGCAGGGACCGATCCAGGATTTCATAACCGGGGGCAAGAAATGAACAGTTTATTCACTAAACTCTCTTTTTCTAATTACATGGAAGAAAATATAAGCTACTAATTAAGTGGTTTCTTGAAGAATTACATTTCTAATACTCCATTTACTTTATTACGACGTTGTATATACTTCCGCTATAAACAATAGCCTGGCTCAAGCCCATGGTGTGCACCTAGTTCAATCCGGATGATGTAGATGTATAAGAGCCGGCGGACATGGTTATACAAAATTTACCAGCCCGATGCAATATGAACAGTACGATAAAAATCATGCGGCCTAGATGCACTGGGCATATGTGACGCATTCTAACATGACTCTGTTATCAATGGTTGGCAAGTTCTTTCGAGTTCACTTTATGGCAAGATTGGATCAAAGTGATGAGAAAATCTAGATTTGCTACTAGCATAAGACGAGGATGGTAAATCATTGTGAGGCAAGCTAATTATGATCAACATCTTTATGGCCACCCATGGTACCCACGTAGTTCCATCTCTGGCCATAGGGATCCTTGATCATGTTACAACAATTAATAGCCCCATCGTGAGTCACGCTAGCTGTTTTCCACTTTTTCCATCGCTTACATACATCACTTCTAATATTCTTACATGGCCATCTATTAGTCTTCTTTGCATATGCCTATACCAATGCAATCTACATTCCCCCAGTATCTCCCCTAAATAAGCTACCTCTAAACTCTCACAAATATATTTATTTATAATCCTATCTCTCCTAGTTATCATACTCATCCACTTTAACGTTCTCATTTTGGCTATATTTAACTTATCTATATGACTTCTCTTTGATGCCCAGCACTCCGCTCCATAGAGTAATGCAGGCTTAATGGTTGTCCTATAAAACTTGCATTTAAACCTTGTTGGAACACGCCCATCACACTACACTCCCTAGGCTGCCCTCTACTTTACCCACCCCGTATTTATCCTATGAACCACATAACTATCAATATCCCTTCTTTATGTATAATGGATCCTAAGTAACGGAATTGATCACATTTTGGTATTTTTTACCCATCTATTTCATCTAAGTCCCTACCTATAGTTCTATCTTCTTTATAATTAAATTCCATGCATTCTGTCTTAGTCCTACTTATTTTAAAATATTTTGAATCTAAAGCCTTCCTCCATAATTCTAGTTTCACATTCAAACCTACTTTACTCTCATAAATTAAAACTACATCATCTGCAAAAAACATACACTAAGTTATATTATCTTATAAATGTCTAGTAAGCTCATCATAACTAAAACGAAAAGCTAAGGACTTAAGACTGACCCTTGATGAAGACCTACCGTAACCAGAAACTCTTTGATTCCTCCCCCCCCCCCAATAGTTCGTACGCTAGTCACAACCCCCTCATACATATCATTTACCTTACCTTTTTCTTTTATGTAGTAAAAGATTTACTGAGCTTCTAAATAAGGCGGTGTTGGATGGAGATATTATAGGGCTTTTGACGGCCAAGTGGACCCAAGCTCTCTCATTTGTTTTTCGCAAATGATAGTCTTGTATTTTGGAAGGCATCGATTGAGAATGTGCAAAAGTGAAAGAAATTTTGGATATTCATGAGAGAGCTTGGGGTTAACTTGTGAATTTGGAGAAGATTGATCTTTATTTTAGTGGAAACACATCTAGAGAAATAAGAGAATGCATTATTAATTTGTAGGGAGTGGAGGAAGATAGGAGTTTTGACAAATACCTTGGTCTTCCATCTTGGATTGGCAAGGAAAAGATAACACCTTTAAGTGGCTTAAAGAAAAAGTTTGGAAGATAGCGGAGTGGAAGGAGAAAATGTTATCCTAAGCCGGGAAGTAGGTACTCATAAAGTTGGAAGCACAATCTATTTCCACTACCGGATGCCATTTGTGATGAGATGAGGAGAATTGTTAGTTCCTTTTAGGTGAGAAAATGAATGAGAAGAAAATTCATTGGCTAAGTTGGGACAAACTTTGTAGTCCCAAGAGAGGAGGTATTGAGTTCCGAGATTTGAGGGCTTTCAACACCGACCTCCTTGTTAAGCAGGGATGGAACATTATTTCTAACACACCTTTTTTTTGTACGCAGGTTTTAAAGGCTAAATATTTCACTAATGGAGACTTTCTTAGAGCACCAAAGAGGCAAAACACCTCATCATTTGGCATTGTGTAACACCCGAAAAATCCGTATGTTTATTGAAACCATATTAAGACCTTTTTAATATTTGATTTTGCTATGTTTTGCTTCATAGTGCTAAATATGGTGAAAAGAGCTTTCCAATGCCACCGACTATGCACGATTTGGAGTTCGGAGCAAAAAGTTATAAAATTTAAAAATTGGTTTCCAGTGGTGATGATCGATCGTTCTCTCGGTCTGGTGTTGCTCGTTGGCAACGATCGATCACCGTGTCAATGATCAATCGTTCTCTCGATTCGTGCTGTGCGCTTGCGACGATCGATCGCCGAGGCAACGATCGATTGTCTGCATTGCGGTAGCTTGCGGAAAGCAGGCTTCCCGTTTAGAGACTTGCAATTTTTGTGAGTTTTTGGTTAGGATTTTTATGGGAAAGATATCATATCCTAACTAGGCTCGGATTGCACATTCTTAAGAAGATCTTGGAGCATTCTTATTGGAGGAAAGAGTCCATGATATGGAAGGATTTATTTTAAGGGGAAATTCTCCCTAACTCTGTTTAAACCGTTTAGAGGTTGGCTTATGCTATTGAAATCCTAGCCTTATAACGTCCAAAGCTTTGTTTTCCACCTTCCCATGTTCACCTTTCTCCTAAAAAGCTTCTTCTTGGTGAGAGTTTCACAAGAGTTTGGACCGGGAGCGATGGTGCGAAGCGGAGGAGACAAACAACAGTAAAAGGAGGAATTTTCGGTGAATTAAGAGGAGGATGCTTTCTCCCTTCTCTTTCCCTTCATTCTTATGATATTTGGAGTGTTCTTAATCAGTATCATGATAGATTACTTTGATTCATGTGAGATTGTTGAATTATGACTCTATTTTTTTATTCATATTGCAATATGATCGTGTATGCTTTCATGCTAAGTGTTTAGATGAGATTCTTATCCAAAGTTAGTTACTTTATTCATTATAAAGAGTCCAGAAGTTCTAATATTGCTGTGTTGACCTTGATCAAGGTGATTCTTGTGTCATAATGGTTGTCTTCTATTAATTGTCATATTTGCAAAGCATTACTACTTAAAACTAAGATAGATGTTAAGAAACATGAAAAAAGGGTATACTTTGGTAATTTTAGATAATCCTAGGGTTTATAATTAATCTAAGAGGGGAGTAATGTTGTCTGTTAATAGTATTTTATGATTCATAAAGTGTTAGTATGTGAAATTAATTGAGTTTAATTAAGAATCTTAATCTCGGCCGGAACTATTTCTGTGCCGACAGTCGTTATAAAATAATTCATAACTAATTCAAATTAAATTAGAAAAATATAAAATCAGTGGGGTTAGAAACTAGATTCATAAGGGTATTATCAGTAAAACATTTAGGGAATGAGTCTTACTGCTCAGAGTCCGGGAGCCATCGGAAGGGGACTGATGTGCAAAAGGCACTGAGTTGAATATGAGAAAAAACTACTAGTACCTAAATAAAGCTATGTAATATGATGTAAAAATAATTAACGTGTCAGCACTATTCTTTGGACTATGTACGTATGGAATATCATAGCAAGTTTGGGTTGGAGGTAAGCCAATTAGGTGGAATGATCCTGCGGTCAAAGGAATCATAACAGTTTATTTCTTTAGATAGACCGTCCCGTGTCGGTTGAAGTTCCAATTGGAGTTCAAATCATCTAGGATTTATTTGCATCCTTGTCTCTTATATACATGTTATTGATCCTAATATTTATGGAAAATTGCTATCTAAGGCTGAGCATGAAAGTATGTATTGATTGTATTTATACTCTTACGGTGAGTTGCCACTATCTAATATGTTGAAATTCCTTGTTATTCCAAAGAGGAAGTCATATATCTTTGATAAGCTTGTTGTTCTATCCTACTCTAGAAAGTGAGTTATATGTTGTCTAAAGATCTTGATGTTCTATTCATACTCTGTGAGTGAGTCATTGTGATAAGAGTTACACTATTTTCAGAAAGTTGAAACCTCTACGGTGATTGAATCATTGTTCATTTTGACATTGACCTATTTCTCCACTAATTATTCGGTGGAATCATAGTATGCTCACGAGCCATTGCTAGGTCCAGTGTGACCTTCTATATTTATGGAACTCGGGTTCCTCATTGCCTGAAGGGAGGCAAATATGTACGTTTAGGCTGCATGATATTACAGAAGGTCTGCAGTCTCTGCTCATTGTGCCAGTAAGCACAAATGGGGCCAGTATCCCTAGACGCATGGCCAGGTTCCAAAAGGAGAACCTCTAGGATGTTCTGGTAAGTATCTACGTGGTTGGTAATCAGCGAGCACAAATTGAATCTCTTTGCACTTTAGATGCTTGGAGGTATTATGATTGATTTTTCTTCTCCTTACACCGGTTACTTGTTTGGAGTCATATTTGTTATTATCCTTTCTCTATACTTGAGAGCCAGGAACCTTTTTTTGTTGACTGACCTTTCTTTTCAGGTATATAGACCTTGGGTTCAGTTCAAATTGTTGTCGAATATCAATATTACTTTGTTATCTTTATTTCTCTTCATACTGCTTGATTTATTTTCTGTGGGTTTTTATATCCTACTGAGTGTTTTTATGAAATACTCATGCATCCTTTCATACAAGCGCGAACAAAAGTTGAGATCAAGAAGTTGCAGTAGAGGAAAAGTGGTTGGAGAAGCTGTGAAGAGATTTATTTATTGATTTGCTATATTTTAATGCTTATGACTTTGTTGGCCATTGTGTGCCTTAAACTTATAGGTTTATTTTATTTGACCTTTTGCTGTAATAAAGTTAAGTAGATTCATTTCATATTATTTAATGATGTCTATGATTGTATTACACTGATAACTGGCATAACCGGTTACACATCCTTTCAAGATGATTGTAATTGGTGGTGAAATTGACTGTTCGGTCGCGTGCCCGGGATCTCTGCCTCGAATTGTACTTCTCTTGTCAGCTTCCACACTCCGATCGAAGTGTGGGATTCCGAGGCATGACAGCGTGGTATCGGAGCCCTCAAATCAGTCTAATACAGTAAGAACATTGCTAAATTATGAAATGAGTTAGCAGGAACCTGTTAGAGAGTAGAATGGTACCTAGAAGAACGTATTATATGAGAACATACTCATAGATAGAACTTGAAACCCATTATTTTAGTCACTAATGACGTTTCTTGTATAGGTTAATGGCTAGAACAAGAAGTGGACGGGTTTATGAGAATGATAAACAAGAGGCTGCTAAGCAGTGGCTAAAAGACTGGAAGAATGGGAATATATGTCTAGGAACAGAAGATGAACCCTACCTAATAGACATAGAAGAAAAACCTGAACCTATAGAAGCAGCGCAACCAGTGTGGCCGGAAGTTTGTATTGAATTCGCAGAAGGATCTTCACCTGTGCATATTATCTTAGAAGAAAGAATTGTGAGAGAGCATCAGGTGGACTTAAGGGCTGAGACAGATGCAACACTCTCCTATGCCTTGTGTAAGGAGTTTAAGTCTATGGGGTATTGGTGGCCTCATATGACTGGATGGGAGATTTTTAATAATCCAGGGTTGAGAGTGCTCCAACTCGGATAGCTCTAGAAATCCTGGATGAGTATCTTTGAAGAAAAAGTTTAGAAAAATATTAGGAAAGCTTTAGTTTGCAAACTTTTGTAATAAAGCCCTGGCGTATATAGGGTCTCTGTGTAGGAATCTTTTTCATTATTGAATAAAGGAATGGTTTGATTGATTGCTTGCTTTATGATTGCAGCAGTAGTTTTTGCGCTAAAGATTTGGAGACACTATTTGTACGGAGAAACTTTTGAAGTATATATGGTTCACAAAAGTTTAAAGTATATCTTTTCTCAGAAGGATCTGAATATGAGACAGAGAAGATGGTTAGAGTACTTGAAGGATTATGATTTTTTCATTCACTACCACCCAGGCAAAGCAAATGTGGTAGCAGATGCATTAAGCAGAAAGACTGGAATAATTGCTCACATGTTGGTGCAACAGTGAAAACTGATACAGAAGATCGGAGAATATCATCTGGAAGGGCCAACTTCAAAGAGGATATCATTTCTTGGAAATATTTCCATAAGATCCGTTGTATTTGATAAGGTCGTAGAAGCACTAAAGAAGAACCCTCAGATACAGAAGTTAATGGACAAGATGGATTTTGGAAAAGGAAAGAATGGAAGTATTTGATTTCGAGGAAGGTTGGTAGTACCTCAAGATATGGAATTAAGACAGGAAATCCTATGAGAAGCACATCACTCTCAGTATACTATCCACTATGGAGGTACGAAGATGTATTAGGATTTGAAGAGAACGGTTTGGTGGAATGGGATGAAAAGAGATATCGGCAAGTTTATATCAAGATGTTTGACTTGTCAACAAGTAAAAGCTGAACATCAAAGTCCTGCTGGATTGTTGCAACCATTAGAGATTCCACAGTGGAAATGGGAGCAAGTTACAATGGACTTTGTTGTAGCATTGCTCAAAACTCAAAAACAGCGAAATGCAATTTGGTTTACAGTGGATCGACTCACGAAGACAGCACACTTTCTTCCGATTAGATGGAAACAAAACCCAAAAAGTTTGGCGGAGTTATACATCAGGGAAATTGTCAGACTTCGTGGTATGCCATTATCTTTTGTGTCTGACAGAGATACTCGGTTTACAACAAGAACATGGAAGAATATACAAGAGGCTTTGGTAACCAAGCTAAATTTTAGCACAACATTTCATCCTCAGAGTGATGGACAATCAGAACGCACAATTCAAACTCTGGAGGACATGCTTAGAGCTTGCATGATCGACTGGAAAGGTAATTGGGATGATCATTTACCGTTAATCGAAATCGCTTATAATAACAGTTATCATTCTAGTATTGGGATGGCACCATTTGAAGCATTATATGGAAGACCATGTAGATAACCTACATGTTGGACGGATGTTGGAGAGAATCAAGTACTGAGATCAGAATTAGTGCAATACTGCGCAGAGAAAGTGAGACATGTCAGACAAAGACTGTAGACGGCTCATAGTCGCCTAAAGAGTTACGTGGACTGTAGGCGGAGAGAGTTGGAATTTCAAGAAGGTGATCATGTATTCTTGAAAGTATCCCCTTCCAAAGGAATTATGAGGTTCAGTAAGAAAGGGAAGCTAAGTCCAAGATTTGTTGGACCATTCGAAATTTTGGAACGAGTTGGACCAGTTGCTTATTGATTGGCTTTACAGCCACAGTTGGATGAAGTACATAATACTTTCTATATCTCCATGCTAAGGAAGTATGTACCAGATCCATCGCACATTTTGGATTTCACAACCCTCGAGTTAGAGGCAGATCTGACATTTCCGGTAAAACCTATTAAAATATTGGATAGAAAAGATCAAGTGCTTAGACCCTGAGGATTCCTTTGGTGAAAGTTTTGGGGTAGAACCAGGTCGCTGAGGAAATAACTTGGGAAACAGAAAGAGAAATGAGAAAATCCTACCCTGATTAGTTCGAAGAATGAGTAGCGGCATTTCGAGGACGAAATGTTCTTTTTAGCAGGGGAGGATGTAACACCCGAAAAATTGGTATGTTTATTGAAACTATATTAAGACCATTTTGATGTTTGATTTTGCTATGTTTTGCTTCATGGTGCTAAAGATGGTGAAAAGAGCATTCCAACGCCACCGACTATGCGCGATTTAGAGTTCGGAGCAAAAAGTTATAAAATTTTAAAATTTGGTTTCCTGTGGTGACGATCGAACGTTCTCTCGGTCTGGTGTTGCACGTTGGTAACGATCGATCGCCGTGTTGGCGATGATTGTTCTCTCGGTTTGTGCTGTGCACTTGCAATGATCGATCGTGGCGATCGATCATTTGCATCGCGGTAGCTTGCGGAAAGCAGGCGACGATCGATCGTCGTGTCGCCGATCGATCGTCCCGTTTAGAGACTTGCGATTTTTGCAAGTTTTTTGTTAGGATTTTTATTGGAAAGATACCATATCCTAACTAGGCTTGGATTGAACGATCCTAAGAAGATAGGAGTTTTGACAAATACCTTGGTCTTCCATCTTGGATTGGCAAGGAAAAGATAACACCTTTAAGTGGCTTAAAGAAAAAGTTTGGAAGATAGCGGAGTGGAAGGAGAAAATGTTATCCTAAGCCGGGAAGTAGGTACTCATAAAGTCGGTAGCACAATCTATTTCGACTACCGGATGCCATTTGTGATGAGATGAGGAGAATTGTTAGTTCCTTTTAGGTGAGAAAATGAATGAGAAGAAAATTCATTGGCTAAGTTGGGACAAACTTTGTAGTCCCAAGAGAGGAGGTATTGAGTTCCGAGATTTGAAGGCTTTCAACACCGACCTCCTTGTTAAGCAGGGATGGAACATTATTTCTAACACACCTTTTCTTTGTACGCAGGTTTTAAAGGCTAAATATTTCACTAATGGAGACTTTCTTAGAGCACCAAAGAGGCAAAACACCTCATCATTTGGCATTGTGTAATACCCGAAAAATCCGTATGTTTATTGAAACCATATTAAGACCTTTTTAATATTTGATTTTGCTATGTTTTGCTTCATAGTGCTAAATATAGTGAAAAGAGCTTTCCAATGCCACCGACTATGCACGATTTGGAGTTCGGAGCAAAAAGTTATAAAATTTGAAAATTGGTTTCCAGTGGTGACGATCGATCGCTGCGCGACGATCGATTGTTCTCTCGGTCTGGTGTTGCACTTTGGCAACGATCGATCACCGTGTCAACGATCAATCATTCTCTCGATTCGTGCTGTGCGCTTGCGACGATCGATCACCGAGGCAACGATCGATTGTCTGCATTGCGGTAGCTTGCGGAAAGCAGGCTTCCTGTTTAGAGACTTGCAATTTTTGCGAGTTTTTGGTTAGGATTTTTATGGGAAAGATATCATATCCTAACTAGGCTCAGATGGCACGTTCTTAAGAAGATCTTGGAGCATTCTTATTGGAGGAAAGAGTCCATGATATGGAAGGATTTGTTTCAAGGGGAGATTCTCCCTAACTCTATTTAAAACCTTGAGAGGTTGGCTTATGTTATTTAAACCCTAGCCTTAAAACATCCAGAGCTTTGTTTTCCACTTTTCCACGTTCACCTTTCTCCTAAAAAGCTTCTTCTTGGTGAGAGTTTCGCAAGAGTTTGGAGCGGGAGCTTTGGTGCGAAGCGGAGGAGACAAACAACACGTAAAAGACAGAATTTTCGGTGAATTAGGAGTAGGATGGTTTTTCCCTTCTCTTTTCCTTCATTCTTATGATATTTGGAGTTTTCTTAATCAGTATCATGATAGATTACTTTGATTCATGTGAGATTGTTGAATTATGACTCTATTTTTTATTCATATTGCAATATGATCGTGTATGCTTTCATGCTAAGTGTTTAGATGGGATTCTTATCCAAAGTTAGTTACTTTATTCATTATACAGACTCCAGAAGTTCTAATCTTACTGTGTTGACCTTGATCACGTTGATTCTTGTGTCATAATAGTTGTCTTGTATTAATTATCCTATTTACAATGCATTAATACTTAAAACTGTGATAGATGTTAAGAAACATGAAAAAATGGTATACTTTGGTAATTTTAGACAATCCTATGGTCTGTAATTGCTCTAGAAGGGAAGTAATGATGTCTCTTAATAGTATGTTATTATTCATAAGGTGTTAGTATGTGAGATAATTGAGTTTAATTAAGAATCTTAATCTCGGCCAGAATTGTTTCTTTGGATTATGTACTATGATGTAAAATTAATTAACGTGTCAGCACTATTCTTTGGACTATGTACTTATGGAATATCACAGCAAGGTTGGGTTGGAGGTAAGCTAATTAGGTGGAATGATCCTGTGGTCAAGGGAATTGTAACGGTTTATTTCTTTAGATAGAGCGTCCCGTGTCGGTTGAAGTTCCACTTGGAGTTCAAATCATCTAGGATTTATTTGCATCCTTGTCTCTGATATACATGTTATTGATCCTAATATTTATGGGGAATTCCTATCTAAGGCTGAGCATGAAAGTATATATTGATTGTATTTATACTCTTATGGTTAGTTGCCACTAGCCAATGTGTTGAAATTCCTTGTTATTCCAAAGAGGAAGTCGTATGTATTGGAGAAGCTTGTTATTCTATATGTTGTCTAAAGATCTTGATGTTCTATTCATACTCCGTGAGTGAGTCAATGTGGTAAGAGTTACCCTATTCTCAGAAAGTTGAGACCTCTATGGTGATTGAATCATTGTCCGGTTTGACATTGACCTATTTCTCCATTCATTGCTCGGTGGAATCATAGTATGCCCACTAGCCATTGCTTGGTCCAGTGTGACCTTCGATATTTATGGAACTCGGGTTCCTCATTGCCTGAAGGGAGGCAAATATGTACGTTTAGACTGTATGATATTACGGAAGGTTTGCAGTCTCCGCTCATTGTGCCCGTAAGCACAAATGGGGTCAGCATTCCTAAACGCATGGCCGGGTTCCAAAGGGAGAACCTCTAGGATGTTCAGGTAAGTATCCACGTGGTTGGTAATCAGCGAGCACAAATTGAATCTCTTTGCACTTTAGATGCTTGGAGGTATTATGATTGATTTTTCTTTCGGTGACTTGTTTGGAGTCTTATTTGTTATTATCCTTTCTCTATACTTGAGAGCCAGGAACCTTTTTGTGTTGACTGACCTTTCTTTTCAGGCATATAGACCTTGGGTTCAATCCATATTATTGTCAAATATCAATATTACTTTGTTATCTTTATTTCTCTTCATACTGCTTGATTTATTTTTAGTGGGTTTTTACATCCTACTGAGTGTCTCTATAAAATACTCATACATCCTCTGATGAAGGCGCGAAAGAAAGTTGAGATCAGGAAGTTGCAGTAGAGGAAAAGTGGTTGGAGAAGCCGTGAAGAGATTTATTTATTGATTTACTATATTTTGATGCTTCTGACTTTGTTGGACGTTGTGTGCCTTAGCTTATAGGTTTATTTTATTTGGCATTCTTATTTGATTAATGCTATAATAAAGTTAAGTAGATTCATTTAATATTATTTAATGATGTCTATTATTGTATTACACTGATATCGGGCATAACCAGTTACACATCCTTTCGAGATGATTGTAATTAGTTGTGAAATCGACTGTTCGGTCGCGTGCCCGGGATCTCTGCCTCAAATTGTACTTCTCTTGTCAGCTTCCGCACTCCGATCGAGGTGTGGGATTCTGGGGCGTGACACATTGTATTCTCATGGGGCGTGACTTGTTGGAAAATAGGTGATGGCTCCTCCATTAGAGTGTGGGAAGATATATGGTTTCGACATGAGGTTGAAGATCTTATTGACAAGGACATCCATGCATGGCGTGAGGAGGTGGTATGATTTCATCTTCTTTCCAATTGCGGCAGATGAGATCGTAACTATTCCTTTAAATGATTTGATGATGTGTGATAAAATTGGTTGGGCAGCAAATCAACATGGGAGTTTTTTGGTCGAAAGTGCGTATTTGCTTGCTATGAAGTTACAAAAAGAAGGTCAAGAAGTTGGATGCTCAAGTGGAACCGGTAAGAATAAGTTTTAGGATTCCATTTGGACGATGAAGCTTCCGACAAAGATTAAACACTTGATTGGAGGGCATGTAGAGGCATATTGCCAACCAAGCTGAATTTGTCAAACAAAACTATAGTTAAGAAGCCAAAGTGTGAGCAATGTGGAAATAGTGTTGAAGATGTCACTCACGCTTTATGGACTTGTCCGGAGTTGAAGGATGAATGGATTGACGAGGAATGGTATAAAGGTACTGGTTTTTCCACTTTGAATCGTTCATTGGATGTGATGGAATACATGGAGTATGGGGGCAGGATTTGGAGAGGACCTGGATCATCGCATGGGCTTTATGGTATAACAGGAATGCAAAAGCATCTCATACGCTATGATCACATTGTTTGTGATTTGCCTTCCAAGGACAAAAGCACTATGAGTCTTTGAGATAATGCATGGTAAAATCATCTTCAACCTGTTTGCCAAGACCTTTGAAGATATCTTATAAATCACTTGAGAGAGACTTATAGGCCTAAAATCTGTAATCTTTCTCGCCTGCCGCACCTTGGGGATTAACACAATCCAAGTATGTTGCATGCCAAATGGGAATAAATCGGCTCTCACGCACTCCAAGAGTGTGCGTGATATACACTTAAATTATGTACTTCATTAGCTCCAAAACTTATGTTTATGTTAGTGTTTGAGTATATTTAGTGATTCTTTAATGTCTATTTTTGGTCTTTTGTAGGAGAATAAGGTTTGCACTCTTTTTGGCATAAGAAGAGGGAAATAAGCAAAAGTATTTGGCGAAATATAGTGTGCGATCGATCGCTAGAATATACGCGATCGATCCCCAGAACATACACGATCGATCGCCTGATCCAAAGAAGAGGCTGCGAGATGACTACGCGATCGACCACTACCTTTCCGATCGATTGTAAGTACTAGAATTTGTTGTTATGATGGTTTGCGATCGATCGCTGGAAAGTTCATGCAGAGTAATTATAGAGAGAAGATCCGCCACTATATTTTTGGAACCTTTTTATTTTTTATTTCAAAATCAAATTCCTGTAGGAGCAAGATCCAACGAATCAGCCTTGGTTTGGCATCCTTCTTGGAAAGAAGGTACTGCAAGGCTGGATGATCAGAAAAAATAAGAATCTTACTCCCCATAAGATATGATCTGAATTTTTCTAAAGTAAACACAACAGCAAACAACTCTTTTCAGTGGTGGTGTAATTCAATTGTGTATCATTGAGTGTCTTGCTAGCATAATAAATAACATGAGGAATTCTATTAATTCATTGGCCTAACACTACCCCTATGACATAATTGGATGCATCGCATATGATTTCAAAGGGCAATGTATAATTAGGGGGTTGAATAATGGGGGAACTAGAAAGGAGGGTTCTGAGCTTTGTAAAACCTTTTTTACACGAATCATCAAACTCAAATGGCACGTCTTGACCAAGAAGGTGACAATGGATGGGAATTTTTACTAAAATCCTTGATGAAACTTCGATAAAACCCTCCATAGCCAAGGAAAGACCGTATTTGCTTAACGAAGGTGGGTGGTGGAAGATTAGCAATAAGGTCAACCTTGGCCTTGTCAACCTCTATACCCCTTTTGGAGATAATATGACCCAACACAATCCCCTGTTGAACCATAAAATGACTCTTTTTCCAACTCAGAACTAGATTCGTCTCCTCACATCATTTCATAACCAAAGATAGATTGTGCAAGCAATCATCAAAACAAGCACCAAACATAGAAAAATCGTCCATAAAAACTTCTAAGAATTTATCAATCATATCGGAAAATATGGACATCATGCATCGCTGAAATGTAGCAGGGGCATTTCAAAGACTAAAGGGCATCCTACGATATGCGAATGTACCGAAGTGGCATGTAAAAGTCATCTATTCCTAGACCCCTGGATAAACTGGCACCTGATTGTACACTGAGTACCCATCTAGAAAACAATAAAACTCTTGGCCAGCTAACTTCTCAAGGATTTGGTCAATGAATGGTAAAGGGAAGTGGTCTTTACGGGCGTTGGAATTCAGCTTTCGGTAATCTATACACACCCGCCATCCTGTGGTTTCTCTTACTGGCACAAGCTCGCCCTCAGAGTTAGATTTCACCGTTAAGCCAGACTACTTAGGTACTACCTCGATAGGACTCACCCATTCACTATCAGAGATAGGATAAATGATACCAGCGTCTAAAAGTTTCACTACCTCTTTCATCCCCACATACCGCATGTGAGGGTTCAAACGCATCTTCCCCTCCCTAGATGGTTTGGCCTGGTCCTCAAGGTTTATTTTATGCATACAGACAGAGGGGTCTATACCCCGTAGGTTGGCCACTGTCCATCATATAGCTCTCCAGTGGGTAGTATGGATCTTCAACAACTGGGTTTCCTGCGCACGATATAGGATAGAAGATATAATCACAGGAAGGGTGTCGTTCGATCCTAGGAAGGCGTATTTCAGGGAGCTGGGAAGGGGTTTCAGTTCAAGTGTAGGTGGGGACTCTATAGAGAGTTTTGACGGTTGGGTAGTGGACACATGTAGAGGTTCGGGATGGGGTCTTTATGGGGTGGATCCAGAGTGTTAGGTCGCTACTAAATGGTTATGTACCTGCTCAGGGTCAGGTGTACCATCATATGCATCTAACTAGTCGTAAAAGAGGGCATGCTCTAGGGCATCTCTAAGCACGGCAAAGGGTAGGAACAACTGCACTAGATCATCGAGGTCATCCACCATAAGGCACTTAGTTTCGCTAGAGGGTTGTTGGGAAGCACTAAAGATGTTGAGTTTAACCTTCATGTTCCCAAATGAGACATCCATAAGCCCGAACCTACAGTTTATAGTTGCATCGGCTGTGGTAAGGAAAGGGCTACCAAGGATAACAGGTATATGACTTTTGAAGTTGGCGACCGGTTCTATATCTAAGACAACAAAATCGACAAGAAAGTAGAACTGGTCAACTCCTACAAGGACATCCTCTATAACTCCTCTAGGTCTCCGGGCAGATCTGTCTGCTAACTGCAGGGTGACTGTTGTGGGCTATAAATCTCCTAGGCCAAATTGTTCATAAACAGAATAAGGAAGGAGGTTCACATTGGCCTCTAAATCCAAGAGAGGTCTGCTAATGGTATGGTCACCTATGACAATGGAAACAACAGGGACACTTGGGTCCTTGTACTTAGGTGGCAAATCACGTGTCAATAAGGAACTCACTTTGTCAGTCAGAAAGACCTTTTGGGTGGCATTGGCTTTGGCTTTCCGTTTTTGGGTACACAGGTCCTTTTAGAATTTGGCATAGGCAAGTACTTATTTTATGGCATCTAATAGAGGGAGATTGATCTTAACCTGCTTAAACACCTCTAATATCTCCTCCATTCTTTGATGGGATTTGCTAAACGGAGAGGGTTCGTCAAGGCATTGTGGGAAGGGTGCCCTAGGAATATAGGATCTTTCATTCTTGGGTTTGGTTGGGGCATCCTGTCGAGTCGGAGGACTAACGGGGACAGTCTTGGTAGGAGTGGATTCTTTTGCTATCACAGTGGAGGTCTTCTCATTCGAGGTGCCGACGGACGAGTCCTTAACCCGATTGTTAAATTACTTACCGCTACTCAGGGTAGTTACAGCTTCCACCTGCTCATTGGAGTATTGGGAACCTTCAACGGCAAATTGGCCTCTAGGATTTTGCTGGGGTTGGCTAGGCAAGGTACCTATTTCGCTTCGGTTCATGGACTGGGCCAGCTATCCTAACTGGGTCTCTATCTTGGCGATGGATTGGGTATAGGAATGGACAAGCTGGGCATGGGTCATTAGCTCACCTCTCATCTCTTTTTGTTCAGTTTTCATCTCGGTTAAGGTGGCTAACATTTGGCTCATCTGGTCTTCTAAGGTGGGTCTCTTATTGGATTAGCCAAACGGAGCTGAGGCTGGTTGGTAAGGTTGTGGTTGGCTTGAGAACTCTTGTCTTGGGGCCAGATTAAAAGTGGGCCCTGGGTTATGTTACCTCTAGGAAAAATTAGGGTGATTTTGCCACCCAGGATTGTATATGTTGGAGTAGGGGTTGTTGTTGGCTCGGGGAAAGGTTTGTGCAGTGTTGACATGCTCTTATACTAAGTCTGTATACTGTGAGGCTGAAGGGCAGTTGACGATTGTATGCATGGGGCTGGCACAGATGGTGCAGGCATCTTGAGAGGATTGAGTGTAAGGTGAAGACTGAGAGAAAAATTGGTCAATCCTGTCTATCAAAGATGCCACCTGGTGTTCTAGGCTTGTTGTGGCTTTAACATCATATATGTCTCCCCTTGAGACATTCCTACCAGGTATGTAGCCTTCAGATCTATAGAGAGTTGCACTATGTAAGGAGTTTTCACTCAAGTCCTCTAATAGATCCCAATCATCATTTGGGGTCTTTTTCATGAATGTGCTTCAACATGAGACATCTATTAGGGTTTTGTGTTGATCACACACACCCTCGTGGAATCTCTGCACAAGTTGCCACTTGGGCACATCATGGTGTGGACAAGACCGGAGTAGGGCTTTCATTCTTTCCCAGCTCTCATGGAATTGCTCATTGGGGAGCTGGGTGGCTGTGATAATTTCATTCCTTATTTTGTTCTTTCGCCCTACAGGGAAGTATTTTTTCAGAAATTCGGCTTGCTGTACCTCCCAAGTGGTAACAGAGCTATGTTCTAGGGAGTGCAGCCACTCTTTGGCCTTGTCTTTTAGGGTGAAAGGGAACAACCTAAGGTGAACTTGGTCATCAGACAATGTAAGCTTAAAGGTAGCGTTGACTTCCAAGAAATTCTGCAGGTGCCTATCGGGGTTCTCATTCAATAGGCCATGGTATATGGGTAGCATTTAGATGATGTTGGACTTGATTTCAAAATTGGCTACATTGTCGGGTAAGAGGATGCAGGATGGGGAGGTATAGGCTGTGGGATGGTAGTAGTCCTGTAAGGTTCGGGTATGGGGTACTACTAGATGTTGGTTAAGGCCATTCCCACCCCCAAGGTTCATATTGTCAGCCATGGAATGGATTTTAGGGATCAAGTTTCTATGAGTTCGGCGGATTCTAGACAGACGCTCAGGATCAGGATCAAAGGTGAGGTCAGGGTTCAGGGAACGACAACCATGCATGCACACACATACAAGCAAAACATGTTGCAGTCCTAAAATCTACAACTAGCACGCATCAATCCTAGATATCCACAACTAGCAACCTAATAGCCACAACTAGTACGAGCAGGCAGTCACAGAAAACAAAAGAAAAGCACCCAACACTCAATTAAACTAAAAAGAAAGGATAAGAGAATGCAAACAAGGGGAAAGGGTGGCCCTTCCAACATTGGCGAGAATTCCACGTCTTCTCTTACTCCTGCACAAAAAGCAAATGCAATCAACTACGGATATAGAAACTAAATTTTAACTAATGAAAGTAATCTAACTATGCTAAGAATTTGGTAAACTATTGGCTTCCTTCCCCGGCAACGGCGCCAAAAACTTGATCGTTTAAATATTAAACACTTGCAAGTGCACAAGGCAATTGTACTTCAGTGAATATTTAGGGTTGTTGAACCTCAAGGACGGATGAATAATCTACCAAACTCAAGAGAAAAGTTGCAGTTTTGATTTAATCTATGAAAGAAGTACACTTTAGCTAATTAAACAAGTTGTACTTATGCAAAAAAGGACCAAGGCTTCGAATCCACTACGAAATAAACTAACTTTATCATCTCTCTCTCTCTTTTATATAAATTCCTAGTTGATTAGCATATTCCTCTAGGACATATACTCGTTAATTCAAAATATCATGCACTCCTCTTGAACGTAACATATAAACCTATTAAACCATGGAATTGTGTTCTATTTCTCTCGAGCATAGATCAATGAAACTTTATTAATATATGACACCTTAGCCTACTTACGTTCCTCTTGGATGCGCAAGTATTCTTCGGATTGAAATAACAAAGATATATACATCAACTAAGATAAAATTAAGAATAGAGAAAGAAATGACAAAATCAATCTACTCAGGCTTCATCTATGTCTTGGAAAGAGATTTAGCCGAGCATCGAAGAAAAAAAATAAGCATCTTCATCTTCATCATCTTCTTCTCCTTTGCAGTAGCCGTCACAAAAGCTCTCCTCCCAAGTCTTCAAGATATCCAAGATCTCCCAAGAAGTTCCCCCTTAAGGTATATAATTAGGGGTGTAGAAAAACCATGAAACCCCCTTCCAAATCCATCTTGAAATAGGTCTTGTTTTAAGTTTGCCGAATACGGTGATCGATCGCTGCATTTGCCGATCGATCGCTTCCTGATCGATCTCATCTTTCCTTCGTCTTTTCTCTTCATTCCCACGATCGTTCGGCAATTCGCTTCATACTGCGATTGATCGCTAATAGCATAACAAAAACTCCAGTAGATACGATCAATCGATACAAGAGTAATCGATCACTTCCTTCGTTCGCAGCTCATTCTGGATTGGGGCGATCGATCGACTATTGTTCATTAGCAAAAATATTTGCTTATTTTTCTTCTTAAGCCAAAAGGAGTGCAAGTCTTCTTTTCCTACAAAAGATCAAAAACTCATTAAAGTATCACTTAATTTAATCAAACACTAACATAAACATAAGTTAGGAGCTAATAAAATACATAATTCAAGTATAGATCACCTGTAAATATCTCAAAGCTTGATAGTCAATGTGAACAATAAACTCTCGATGAACAAGATAATGACATCAATGTTTTAAAGACTGCACTGAAGCAAACAGTTCCAGCTTGTATGTGCTCCATTTTTGTTTGGAAGAAGAGAGTTTTTAACTATAATATGCAATAGGACGACCATCTTGACTGAGAACAGCATCAATGCCCGAACAATAGGCATCACAATCAATCTCAAACACTTCGTCAAAATTAGGTAAAGCTAAAACTAGAGTTGTAGAAAGTTTGTTCTTCAAAGCTTCAAAATTTTGCTGAGTTTCAACAGTCCAATTAAGGCTGCTTTTCTTCAAACAACCTATAAGAAGAGCTGTTATAACATAAAAAATTCTTACAAACCTTCTGTAGAAGGTTGCTAAACCCAGAAAACTTCGGAGTTGAGTCACTGTTGTAGGAACTGGCCAATCTCAAATGACATCAGTTTTTGTTTCATCAACATGTATGCCTTCAACACAAATAATATATCCCAGAAAAAGTATTTATGATGTCATAAAAGAGCACTTCTGAAGGTTGAGAAACAGGGCATTGCTTAAGAACTTCAAGGACAGATCGAAGATGAACAAGATGATCTTCCTTGGTTTTACTATAGACCAAGATGTCATCAAAATAAACTACTACATACTATCCTAGTAATGGTTTCAATACTTGTGTCATAAGTCTCATAAAAGTACTAGGGGCATTTGAAAGTCCAAAAGGTATTACTAACCATTCATAAAGCGCTTCTTTAGACTTAAATGTTGTTTTCCATTCATCACCTGATCGAATTCGAATTTGGTGATATCCACTCTTCAGATCTAGTTTAGAAAAAACTTTAGATCCCACAAAATTGTCCAACATATCATCTAGGCATGGAATAGGAAACCTGTATTTAATAGTTATCTTATTGACAACTCTACTGTCAATATACATGCGCCATATACCATCTTTTTTTGGAACAAGTAATGAAGGAACAACGAAGGGATTGATAGATTCTCGAATTAAACCTTTAGACAGTAACTCTTCAACTTGTTCTTGTAAAATCTAATGTTCTTGAGGGCTGAGTCTGTAATGTGGCAAATTAGGTATTGTGGAACTAGGAAGGAAATCAATTGCATGTTGTATATCTCTCATTGGAGGTAGAGAATCAAAGTTTTCAAGTAACAAAGACTGAAACTCTTGTAGAAGCTATTGAATTTTAGGATGAAGTTGAGAAGTTTGAAGACAAGGCATGGAATGAGATAATAAAGTGACAAGAGCTAAAACTATTTTAGCTTGCTTTATATCCTTGCCAATGTTCTACACAAGTAGAACATATGTATATTTAGAAGTATAGGTTGTAGACAGTTGGAAAGAAGGATTATGAGATGAATGGCATATAGCTTTGTAGGCAGGCTTTGATAAAACAAAATTGTTCTAGGCATACTTGGCAGCAGTAAAAAAGATATGTGGCTTAGGCTGTAATGTGATTTTGACTCCTTCAAAATAAAAGGTATACATATTTAGTCTTCCATTATGTATAGCCTCCACATCATATAACCAAGGTCTTCCAAGAAGGATCTAACATGTGGTCATTTCGATTACATCACACTCTAGCTGAGTCTTGTAATGTTTTCCAATAGAAAAAGGAAAGGTGTACATGTGAGTAACAAGCAATGGACAAACAACAGTAATCCAACCAAGTGTATGTGGTGTAGTTTTTTTTTCTCTACACGTAATTGTAATTTGCCTACCATGCTTTTGGAAACAATGTTTTCACAGCTTCCACCATCAATTATCAAAGAACAGATCATTTGATTAACAGTCCCTTGAATACGAAAAATACTATGCCTCTGAATTTCGCAAGATGAGATAGCAGAACAAAGCATTTTTTCAATAACCAAGGTCTGAGGGGGGTCATATTCATCAGGCCTTCATCTCCCACAACCTCTTCCACTTCTTCTTCAAGTACCTCTTGATCATGCTCGATAGATTCTTCAGTTGAAATAGCCACTGCAACTATGGATTTATGAGGTTGGTCTCTTAGTGGGCAATTATTAGACACATGACTAGGTTGCTGGCATATGTAGCAAATCTTAGGAGTAGGATGGGCATAAGGATTGTGTTTAGAAGTGTTAGCACTAGATGTAGGTTTGAAGTTGGAATTAGGATAGGGTTTGACAATTGGAATAGGAGGCTAGTGATCTACACATGAAATATACATTTTATTATCTCCTAAGCTTATGTTTATGTTAGTGTTTAAATAGAATTAGTGCTACTTTAAAGTAGTTTTTGCTTTTTGTAGGAAACAAGAGTAAGATACATAAATGAGATGAAAAGTTACTTCAATTGTTAAATCTCCATAACTTTGTATGCATATTTCTGATTAGACTAATTCAAGCTTCATGTTAAATTCAAGAAATCAGCTTTTCAACGCCACCGGCCGCGTATAATTCGGAGTTCGAAACGAAAAGTTATAACCAGTTAAAAATTATGAACAATAATTACGATCGATCAGTATTTCATACATGATTGATCGCCATAGCCGAAAAATAGTGTTACTGAAGGAAACGATCGATCGGCACTCAAATGATTGATCGTATCTATTGGAGTTTTTGATTTTGCGCAATACAGTAAACACGATCGATCTAGAATAAAATGATCGATCGGAAGGCGAGATGAAACGATCGACCGGTGCAATAACACAGGAATTTGTGAAGGAAAATGATCGATCGACAATACAGAGTGATCGAACGGTTTGTGCGGCAAAACCTAAATCAAGCCTATTTCGACTCGGATTTGGAAGGGACTTCGGGGTTTCTCTTAAAACATATAAATAGTCCTTAAGGGAGAACATTTTGGAGGATTTTGAGTAGAATTGGAGGCTAGAGAAGAGCAAAGAATGAGTCTTTTGGATCTAAAGAAGAAGAAGGATTCATGCCAATGGATCTACATAAATAGGCTTTTCTTTTCTCTCCTCCTATGTGTAACTAAATTCCATGTCAAGGGTAGATGAAGCCCTAGATATGTGTATTGCTACTCTTGTTAGTTTCATTTAATAAAGTTGATATGATTTGTGCTTAATGCTATTTCATGAGTATTCTCTTGAGTGCTTGACCATAGACTTGATTGATTATGAATGGAGTTAGATCTTTTTAATCCCTGTCTCGTGTCCGACCAAGAACGTGAGTGAATTCATTGTGATTTGTCTGTCTGACCATGAACACAAGTTACCATATCATATTAACTTATGCCTAATAATAATTGAGAGTAGTAATTGCATGTCTAGTGCTGGATTTATTGCCTTGATACTTCTCCATATTGATTAAATCTCAGTTAGATTAGCTAAAGGTCATTGCTTTCTTTAAAATTAGTTAAACTACATCTTTTCTTCTCTTGAGTTTGGTAAAGTATTTAACCGTCCCTGAGGTTCGACATTTCTATACTCACCATAGTACAATTGCCTTGTGCGCTTGCAAGGGTTTATATTTAAAAGATCAAGTTTTTGGCTCCATTGCCGGGGACGGAAGCCAATAATTTACCAAATTCTTAGCATAGCTTAGTTTTAGAGTAGCTTAGTGAGTCTTAACTTAGATTATTTTTCAGTAGCTTAATTTGTGTTTTGCTTTCTTGTGTAGGATTAAGAGAAGACGTGGAATTCTCGCCAATGTGGAAGGGCCATCCTTTCCCTTTGTTTGCACTCTCTTATCCTTCTCTTTTAGATTAACTTTGGTGTCTGGTGTTTTTACTTTCATTCTGTGACTGTATGTTGTGCTAGTTGTGGCTATTAGGACTTTTAGTTTTTTATATCTAGGGCTGTTGATTGCTAGTTGTGGATATCTGATTTGTGGATGTGTGATAGTGTGGTTCGGGTTTTGTTGAATGCATGGCGAAGAAATGTCTTCACCTTTCTATGGATTTAGCCATGAGAACCCATATAGGAGCTTTAATGATTATTATTCCCCCCACACCTGATTATCCTTCCTTTGAAGTGCCTTACCACCCACGTCCCTTATATACTAATACTTACAACTGTGGTTGGGATAATCACTCTAATTTTGGGAGTGTCACATCTTCTCTATAATTCACAACTCCTTTTATGACGGAACCATGTCCCATCTGTTTAAGTCCTATTTATACCCCAGTGGAGTGCCCTTTGGCACATGAGTATCCTGATTTTATAAAAAAAATATATGAATGAGGCCCAAGGTCTTCATAGGAGGGAGGACCATCCTAATTCCCCTTGGACACAACTTAATCAGGCCCCTAGACAAGATTTTCTAAGCCAACAACTGCCTTACCAACCAGCCTCTACTCCTCAGTTTGGCCAATCTACCTTAGAAGACCAAATGTGCCAAATGTTAGCCGTTTTAACTGAGATGAAAATCGAGATGAAAGCTGGTATAGAAACCTACAGACCCATTCCCAACTTGTCCATTCCCACACACAGGCTCTTGCCAATATTGAAACACAGTTAGAACAACTAGCACAAGCCATGGATATGAGAGAAAAATGCACTTTACCTATCCAACCCCAATATCCGATGGGCCAATTTTCTGACGAAGGGATCTATTTTTCCCCTGACCATGATGTTACAACCCTTCGGAATGCCCAAAAATTTGAAAATGAGCTTGAGTAGATTTTACAAAATGATCAAGAAGGTGTTGAAATTAAAGAAGAAGTGAGTGTGTCGATAGAACCTACCTTTAAACCTCTTTCTATCTCTGAGGAGTCATAGCCTGTGGCACTATTATCAAAGCCTTCTGTTCCTAAACCACCATTTATACTATGTCTTGACCGATCTAACCCTTTGCTTATTGAAAGTAACTTAGACTGTTTCATAGATTGTATATTTGATTCACTATTAGATGAGGCTCTTCAGCATGTGATACTAGAAAAGGCCCCTATGGCCAAATTGGTTGATTTGGGAGAGGGGGAGCCCTTTATTTTAAAATTTTCTCATGACTTTTGCCCTTGGCTAATGCAGGGACCCATCTTTCCAAAGCTTCCCCACCCACCACTCCACGCCTTTATTCTTATATTAGCGGGACATGAATATTATTGCTTTCTTCATGGTTATTCTGGTTATAACCAAATTCCCATAGCCCCTGAAGATGAAGAAAAGACCACTTTCACGTGTCCTTTTGGTCCCTTTGCCTACCATGTCATGTCATTTGGGCTATGCAATGCACCTGCTACCTTTCAAAGGTGTATGTTGAGTATTTTCTATGATATGGTAGAGTGATTTCTAGAGGTATTCATGGACGATTTTTCTTTCTTTGGGTCTAATTTTTATGAATGTTTGCACCACCTATCCTTAGTGTTGGTGTGGTGTAAAGAAAAGAATCTGGTACTTAACTGGGAGAAATGTCATTTTATGGTTCAAAAGTGTCTGGCTGAAGATGTTAAACTTAGCGCTACTGGGAGGCAACCCAAATTTTTGGAATTTTTAGTTATGTGTTTATTGCTTATTTTCTATTATTGTGCTTCACTTGTTCTTTTTCTTTTGATAGATAATACAGCTTTCCAATGGAGCCGAGGTACTATCTTTCCTTCCCTCTTCTATTTATTTTCCTCAGTACTTATTTCATATCGTTTTACATTGAGGACAATGTTTCATGCAGGTTTGGGGGTGTAAGAAGATATTTGCTTAGGATGCTTAGTTATTTTTTTGGTTATTTTTTTAATCTTTATAAAAAAACTTTAAAAAAATTAAAAAAAATAGTTTTTAGATTGTTTGCTAGTATTTTCTTAGGTTTTGATAGTTTATCCCTTCGTGATGCATACTTCAAATTTTAAGAGGCTGATTTACATTGGAAGTGTGCCTAAGTATACTGAAGGATAGAGACACTTAACTGAGAAATAACATTCTGTTACAGTTCTCTTGGATTAAGTGCTTGAGCTAATACAACTCACTCACACACACCAGCTACATAAAGCAATACCCTCTAGAAATTTGTTGAGTACTAATCTTCAGTGGGATATCTTTAGTCAGAGTCATTAGTTGATATGCAGTTATCTGTTAAGCTTAAAAGATCATGATAGACCATTTACTTGACAATATGGCTGAGACTTGGACCGGAAATAGGTTGAGAGTATAATACAATCTGGACAAAATAAATGTTGCGGAAAAAATATATATGCTAAACAAAGAAAAGAAAAAAAAAGAGAAAAAAAAACAAAAGCTTAGGGGTGTTTAACTTTATAGGATTAACTAAGGTTGATGCTCAGGTCCGAAGTGGTCCATCTGAAAATCTAATGCCCTAAGCCAACTGATTGGGAGTCAATGGCCTAAGTCATTGTTAAACCTAAGCATCTTGAAGTTAGGCATTGCATAGTCTCGTAAAAAAAAAGTCTATGGTGTATTATCCTCTCAAATCTAGAATGTTGGACCCAAAGGAAGTGCGCAGGCATTTATTCTATCATGAACCTAGAGATTGGGATGACTATATAGATTATGATGTTCTTTGACTGATTGGTCACACTGGATATGTATAAAACAAAGATTTAGAGTGTATTGCTACAATGTTCTACACATTACTATTTAAATTATCATGACATATCATATTGAACAGAATTTTCCAAGATGAAGGTGTAGAATAAAAAACCACATACTTGACGGCTTCTATATTCCTGTTGATTATAAATGCAAGTACGTGTTGTTAGTTTTCTTAAGTATTGCAATGCGTATTTGAAGGGATAAGAAGATTGTGTGTTTTGTAGTGTTTAAGTTTAATTTTTTTTTTCACGTAGATAAATAATGTTTGTTTTATAAATACATGTTTGTGGGTAGCATGGTTGCAAACCCTCACGAGACTTCACTCGTCCAGCCAAGGACACGTGGGGGTTTAAAAGGCTTGTTGTATATGCTAAATACAATCGTGATTCACTTCGACAGTGGCATTTATTTTTTAGTATTATTTTATATTTTGTGTTTTGCTCGAGGACTAGCAAAATCTATGTGTTGTGCATATGCTGGGGGTATTTGTCACGCATGAAAAATACACATTTTTATATACCTTTTTACTTACTGTTAGTCTTAATTTCTCGTTAAAATAAGGAATAAAGTTAGTTTTAGTAATTAGCTAAGTAATTAGGAATTAAATCAATAATGCGCTCTAAATGGCTCAATTTAAATGTGTTTCATAATTTCATGAATTATTTGGTACAACTAATGTGGAACATATTTTATTTATATAGGTTCAAGTGTTGGGACTGCGGAACGGCCAAAGTGGAGCCATTAGGCGGGTTTTGAAGTGCCAGTATCCCAAGAACTGAGATAACGCATAGAAAAGATCTTAACCGTTGATATTTAACTTAAGTGACTACGGGTCTTGATGTTAACGTACAGAGCGTTCAGAACAATCCGCCGTTTGAGGTTGATACAAGGGGTTTTAACCCAAGCAAAAGAAAAAGCAAAACATAAACCGGTTCGGTTTGGTAAGAGAAAAGAAAAAATAAATAAATAAATAAATAAAAGGAAACCCGAGCCAAACCTCGGGTGTTCCAGTCGAAGGACAGAAGTTCAAGCACTACTCGAGCGATGGCAGTGAACTGAGGCCTGGGCTCGGAGGAGCATTTGACGGCGAGCGCTTGTGGAGAAGAATAGCGGCGGTCATGGCGATAACGACGAAGGTCTTGGCAAAGGCGACCTCTGGCAGAGGCTCGACCGCGAGGAGCTCGAACAGCAGGCTTAATTTCGAAGGTCATGTGTGACAAAGCCAAATCGAGCAAGGCAAGTTACAGACCTGTTTCAAAATGGTAAATGCCCAAATTCGCTTTGATTGTAGAAGAAGAAAAGTCCAATTCGTGTAGCAGAAAGGAAAGACTTTATTTTTGGGTGTTTTGGGCTCTGTATTGAGAGTTCAAAGTTGGAATTTTTTCTATGCAATTGGACGGGATTCAATGTGAATCGAGATGCAAATCGAATGATTTGGAAGGCACACGCGACGGAAGGATTTTTCTGACGAGATTGAGGGTTCTGATTTGAGGAAAGCTGAAGACGATTTGTATATAAAAACAGAGGAGAGAGCAATAGTCGAGGGGGTCGACGGCTCGAGACAACGACCAGAGCAGTTCTTTTTTCATTTTGTTTTATAGTTCTGTTTTCATTTTTCTCTGTATTTTCATAGGTTTTCTGTTACTGCATTGGAGTTGTATCAAGCAGTTCGAACTATTGTCGGCCAACAGAGGACCGAAGCATATTTCAGTTTCAAGTTTTGATTTTTTTCTCTTGATCATTTTGTTTTCATCTTAGCTATTGTTCTTAGATTGAAATTGTATCGAATTGCTTACAATTGTTGCAAACAAGGAGACCGAGAGAGCAGCTTTTACAATTCCAGTTCCAAATTTTAATTTCAGTTTTTTTTTCTTTTCATTTGGTTTTCATCTGCTGTTACTGCGTTGGAGTCAGTCGGTTCGATTAGTTGTTGGGAACGACAAACATAAAGGAGGAACAGTATTGTGTTTTCCTTTTAATCCAAAAATTCCTGTAAGTCAATTTTATTTTTACTGGAGATGAATTTTATGAATTATGCATGTGTTATATTGAATATGATTGGCTAAAAATGAGGCTGTAGTGATTGTAGAGAATTCCGTATATGTGAAAGTTGATATTTTTCTCATATAATTATGTGATAATGCTTATGCGTTCCTTTATTAATTGCGTAGTTAATTACGGATATAGCATCAATCATGTTTTTGCTATGATTTGGAATTACTATTGTCAATGCATCTTGTTTTAATTGATTAAATAACAAATCGGATAGTAGTTGTGATTTACTCGTAAGTGGATACATCTAGTTATTTGAATTGTTAATTTAAATAGTATGAAGGATGTGATTTTTTGTTTGAATATTTGTGCGTTAAAGTAAGATCTTCCGTAACAATGTGAATAGGATTCTAGATTGTTACGAGTATTTCAACGGGAATATAGATGCCCTCAAGTAAGTGGATTTATTCCACACTTTCATCTTGGAAATTTCCACTCATTATGATATAACATGATAATGTAAATAGTAGAAATGTAGAACATTGTAGCAATACATTCTAAATCTCTATTTCACACAGATCCAATGTGACCCATTAACCAAAGAACATAAGAATCTACATAGTCATCGTAATCTTTAGGTTCATGATAGCACAAATGTCTGCGCACCTCCTTCGGGTCCAACATTCTAGACTTGATAGGATAATACACCATATACTCTTTTTTTTACGAGACTGTGTAAGGCTTCAAGATAGTTAGGTTTAACAATGACTCAGGCCAATGACTCCCAACCAGTTGGCTTAGGGCATTAGGTTTTTAAGTATAGACCGCTTCAGGCCTAAGCATCAGCCTAAGTTAATCCTATAAAGTCAAGCAGCCCCTGGCTTTCTTTTTTTTTCATATTTTTTTTTATTTTTCAGCATTCCTATTTTCCAACAAACTTTATTTTGTACAGGTTGTATTATACTCTCAACCTATTTCCGGTCCAAGCCTCAGCCATATTGCCAAGTAAATGGTCTATCATGATCTTTTAAACTCAACAGATAACCACATATCAACCAATGACTCTGACTAAAGACATCCCACTAAAGATTAGTATTCAAATAATCTCTAGATGGTATTACTTTATGTAACTAGTGTGTGTGAGTGAGTTTTATTTACTCAAGCAACTGATCAACGAGAACTATAACATAAAGATATTCTCAGTTAAGTGTCTCTATCCTCCAATATACTTACTCACACTTCCAATGCAAATTAATTACTTAAGAATTGTAATATGTATCATCACGGGATAAACTATCAGAACCTATGAAAGAAACTAATAAACAACCTAAGAATTAATCAAATTTTGATTTTTCATTTTTTTTTCACTCACGCAATATCTTCTCCCCCAAACCTATTATGAACATTGTCATCAATGTGCAAGAAATATAAAACTATAATGATAACATAATAAGAAAAGGAAGAAAAGGAGAGAATACACTTAAATATGTGGGTTGCCTCCCACCAAGCGCTAAGTTTAATGTCTTCAGCCAGACTGAGCCACAATCTTTCTGCAGGGTTTAGATCATCAGGAAGTCAACCTGGATCGATTAAATGATTGCCCCACACGCTCCTATCCTTGTTGCCTAAATACGGATCACACCTTGGAATGAAGGGGTGGAGTAGTGGGTGAGGAAGATTTAGAAGTAGGTATGCATTGTCAATGGGAAACGGTCATTAGTGAATTTTAAAATAAAGGGCTCCTCCTCTTCCAAATCAACAAATTTGGCTACCCTTTCAACAAACAAAGGGTAGGGTTGGTCTAGGCATTGTATGAATGGTGCGTCAGGGACATAAGATCCCTTTAATATTGCTGTAGATGGTGACTCCTAAAAAATAAAAGGTGGTTTACAGATGTGTTCTAACGACTCACTCATTTCTTCTTTAATTTTCACACCTTTTGATCATTTCTTAAACTACACCCAACCTCATTTTAAAATTTCAGTGCACTTTGAAGGGTTGTAATATTTTGAACATTGTCAGGGGAAAAATAAATCCCCTTTTTAACAAATTGACCCATTGGGTATTGTGGTTGGATAGATAAAGTGCATTCTTCGCTCATATCCATGGACTTGACCAGCTGTCCTAACTGTGTTTCGATTTTGGCCATAGACTGGGTGTGGGAATGGATAATCTGGGCCTGAGTCCTTAGCTCACCTTTCAGCTCTCTCTGTTTGGTTTCCATCTCGGTTTTTATCTCGGTTAGGGTGGCTAACATTTGACTCATCTGGTCTTCTAGGGTCGGTTTCCTATTGGGTTGGCCAAATGGAGGAGCTGAGGCCAGTTGGTAAGGCTGAGGTTGGCTTTGGAATTCCTGTTTAGGGGCTTGATGAAGTTGCTTCCAAGGGTAATTAGGATGGTCTTCCCATCTATGAAGACCTTGGGCCTCATTCACATACGTATAAAATCTGGGTACTCATGGGCCAAAGCGTACTCCATTGGGGTATGGGTAGGACTTGCGCAAAGGGCACATGCTTCTGAAATAAAAAAGGTCGTGGGTTGTGGGGAAGATATGCTACTCCCAAAGTTGGATTGGTGCTCCCACCCACAGTTGTAAGTATCAAAATATGAGGGGCATGGGTGCAAAGACACTTCAAAGGCAGGGGAATTAGGTGTGTGTGAGGAATAATAATCATTGGAATACATATATGGGTTCTCATGGCTAAATCCATAAAAAGGTGAAGATATTTCTTCACCATGGATTCATCAACATCTGAACCACACTATCACACATCAACGAATCAGAAAAACAACCCTAGATATCCACAACTAGCAATCAGCAATCCTAGATATTGACAACTAGCAGTCCTAATAGCCACAACTAGCACAATATGCAATCCCAAAAAAGAAAGTAAAAACACGCAGCACTCAATTAGACTAAAAAGGAAAGGATAAGAGAATGCAAACTATGGGAAGGGGTGGCCCTTCCAACATTGGTGAGAGTTCCATGTATTCTCTTAGTCTTGCACAAGAAAGCAAAACACAAATTAAGCTACTGAAATTTTAAACTAAATTAAGCTAGACTAAATTACTCTAACTACATTAAGAATTTTGTAAACTATTGGCTTCTGTCCCCGGCAATGGGAAGTGCCCAAGGCAATTGTACTACGGTGAATATATAAGGGTTGTCGAACCTCAGGGATGGATAAACAATCTACCAAACTCAAGAAAAAATTGCAGTTTTTTAATTAATCTAAGAAAGCAATAAACTTTAGCTACTGAAATGAGTTTTACTTATATGGAGAAGTACCAAGGCTTTGAATCCACTACAAAATAAACTAGTGTATCGTCTCTCTCTCTCTCTCACTCTCTTTTGTATAGATTCCTAATTGGCTAATATATTCCTCTCGGACATATACTTGTCAATTCAAGATATGGTGCTCTCCTCTCGGACATAACACATAAGTAATTAAAACATGGAATTATGATCTATCTCTCTCGAGTATAAAGTAATAAAACTTTATTAATTTATAACACCTCAGTCTACTTACATTCTTGGTCGGATACACAAGTATTCCTTCGGATTAAAACTCACAAGAATTCACTCTAGCCTCTCTCGAGCACATAGAATAAACCTCAATGAATTAACATTAAAACCATAATAAAGATCCATACACCAACTAAAATAAAGGTTAGATGAGAGAAAAGAAAATAATACAGTCAATCTATTCGGGCTTCATCTATGCCTTGGAAAGAAGTTTAGCCAAGCATTGGAAGAGAAACAAGCACTTCATCTTCATCATCATCTTCTTCTTCTTCTCTTTCCTAGTCTCCAAGGTGTCTAAGATCTAATCTCTAATATGTTTCTCCTTAAGGCATATATATAGGGTGGACAGAAAACACGAAATCCCCTTCCAATTCAGAGTCAAAATAAGTCTTATTTCAGTTTTGCCGAATAAGGCGATCGATCACTTTTATGGCCGATCCATCGTATTTCTTCCTTTATTTCTGTTGCATCGCGCTGATCGTTCGGTTTATCTCGCCTGCCGATCGATCAGTTGTCATTAATTCACAAACTCCAGTAGATACGATCGATCGCAATATGGCCCAATCGATCGGTTTCTATAGACTAAAAATTCCAACAGATACAATCAATCGTACTGTTCACCGATCAATCGGTTGCTTCATTTGGCGATCGATCACGTCTGTCTGGCGATCGATCGGCTACTATTCATTTCCGAAATTTTTCTATTTTCTCTCTCTTCTTAAGCCAAAAAGAGTGTATGTCTTCTCTTCCTACAAAAGATGAAAAACTTATAAAAGTACCACTAATTCCAATCAAATACTAACATAAATATAAGTTTAGGAGATAATATATGTATAATTCAAGTGTAGATCAAACACCTCAACTTGTCCACTCGTCTGAGAATGATAAGGAGTGGCAACTTTGTGTGTGACAGAGTACTTCTTGAGAAGAGCATCAAATGACCTCTTACAAAAATGAGCACCCATCACTAATTGTAACTCGAGGAATGGCAAACCTGCTAAAAATATTAGTTTTCAGAAAATCCAACACAACTCTATGGTCATTAGTCTCAGTGGTAACAACTTCAATCCACTTAGACACATAATCAACCGCAACAAGAATATATACATTACCAAAAGAGGGTGAAAAATGGCCCATAAAATCAATACCCCATATACATCAAATAGTGCAACAATTAAGATGGGTTGTAGGGGCATCATGCCCCTTTTTGACAGGGCTCCGAGTTTTTGACACCAATCACAAGCTCTACAAAAAGCATGGGCGTCTTTGAACAATGTGGGCCAGTAAAAACCACTCTATAGCACTTTGTCCGTAGTTTTCTTCCCACCGAAGTGTCCGCCACAAGCCTGAGAATGACCAAAAGATAAGATGCTATCAAACTCACTCTCGGGGACACATCGTCTTATGACTTGATCCGAACATATCTTGAACAGATCAGGGTCATCCTAGTAATAATGTTTGACTCGTGAGAAAAACAAGTCTTTCTCGTTTTTAGACCAATGGGATGAGATTTGACCCACAATAAGATAATTCACAATATGTGCAAACCAAGATGGGGAAATAGTGGAGACAACAAAGAGCTGCTCATCAGGAAAGAAGTCCTGTAGAGGTTCAGGGTCAAACAAAATTAGATCGCATGCATGCCAAATGGGTGACAAAATTGCAAGAATATACTTTTTCCATTAAGCACAAAGCTGGAAGACTGAATAGAGTGGCTAATGCTTTCAGTAGAAAAGAGTCTCTTTTGACTGCCCTCCAATTGTGTATTCGATTACTGTCATCGAACACATGATAGCCCTAGCTATCGTGTAATAGCGCTATCCTTCATTTCTGATCCGTTTTCAACCATTTTTTATTCATTCTTCTTTATTTTTAGTGCTCTTTCTTATCATGATGATATCATAATGATCATGAAATAATATCTAAAAAAATAGTAAAATCCACGATAAAAAGCATGCGGTGTCCCAACATAGTTAAACTGTGATCATGACAAGAAAAAGAACTAAAAATAAGGAAGAATAAAATTTTTTTGGGAAAAATGGATCAGAAATGAGAGAGATATGAATCGTTGATGTTTTTCCTACTAAAATAGCTATCGTGTATTCGATTACACGATTGCAGTGCTATCATGTCATTACCTATTTTAAAATTTTAACGATTCATATCTCCATCATTTCTGATCCATTTTCACCTTTTTTTGTTCTTCCTTATTATTAGTGCTCTTTATGGAGCATCATGATATTATAAGGATCTTGGGATTATATCCAAAAGAATATAGCAAAATCCACGATAAATAGCTTGTGGTGTCCCAAGATAGCAAGGCTATCATCTTGACAAGAAAGAATGAAAAAAATGGGTAAAAACGGATCAGGAATGAGAGATATGCATCATTGAGGTTTGTCCCACTAAAATAGCAATCATGTATTCGATTACACGATAGCAGTGCTATCGTGTAATCGAATACATGATAACCCTGGCCTATCAGCCTATCATGTAATCAAATATATATAATAGTCGATTACGCAATAGCCATACTATTGTGTAATGGATTACACGATAGCACTGCCTCGAAGACACGATAGGGGTGGCTATCATGTAATCAATTACATGGTAGCATTGCCTCGAACAGAATAGAATTGTAATAAGTTTAAATGTTCATTTTGAAATTCGTATTTTGTGTATTTCCAATTACAAGTAACAGACAATGAGTCATATCCACCAACACATTATCATTCAACAATAGACTCTATACAATTGTATCCCGTGTGCTCAATAACACGACTAGGAAAAAACGTGTTGACTGGTATATCTTACAAATGTAATGTGTATATGACATAGTTGAATATGAAAAGAAAAGAATAAAGTTACACATGCATTTTTCAATTTGTATTGTCTATTATCAATTACAAGTAACAGATAGTGAGTCCTGTAACCTACTCAAGGATAGTCATCATCAAATCCCCTCTCATAAGCCACATCTATTATAAGCCGAAATAACATTGTTATGACCATCTGATCATACATTGGAAAGGCTATCGTGTAATCGAATACACGATAGGAAAGAGTATTGTGTAATCGAGTACACGATAGGAAGGGGTATCGTGTAATCGAATACACGATAGGAAGGGCTATTGTGTAATTGAGCACATGATAGGAAGGGGTATCGTGTAATCGAATGCACGCTAGGAGGGGCTATCGTGTCATCGAATACCCTTCCTATCGTGTATGTCTTTCTATCATCTCACATAAGATAAATTGTGTTCTAACCTTACTGTTCCAAAGATAAGCTCCGACTTTTTCCTTCCTTACCTCCTGATGATTGAATGCCATCATTTGTCAAGTGTACAGGTTGATCTAATGGGGATATCCTCTCTTTATTTACACTAGAAGCCCTCTCCTCATACAACTCTAACACTGATCTATTTTATGTCTTCTGAATGTTGAAGACACATTTCAGATCTTCATCATCCCCCAGAACGTATGGTATGCATGGAGATGCTAACGGAACTAGATATTTGAAGGATATCTTTCTTGAATCCTAATCTTTATTGAACTTAAATCAATAAATATCTGAACTTCACTAGTCGGACAATGTTCATTAATTTCATTTTCCTACCTACGTACTCATTACCACTCCAAATACTCCATCGTAGTGTAGATAAACAACAAATTCTTCCATTATAGCTGTGGGCAGGGAGACGGATGTGTCAAGGGGTGCGGATGAGGGTAGGGAACAAATGTGTACAAGGGAGGGCCTGAATAGAATGTTGACGAGGGCGACTAAGAGAGGGGGATGGATGTGTGAAGGGGTGCGACGAGGGTGGGCTGCATGGCCCAGCTGAAAGCGGGGGAAGGATGCGTGAAAGCAGAGGAGATGAGCTGTTCGGGCTGAAACTAGGTAATATGGAAAAGGTTTAGGGTTAGGTTTGAGGAGGGCAAAATGGGAAGATCAGGTGATAAAACTAGGTTATATGGGATGAGCCCAAAAAAACAAGGTAATATGGCAATGCAGGCTCATTGGCAAGGTAATATGGAAAAACCTTAGTCCTAAACACTCGAACACCCCTAATTATAAAAAAAAAAGGTTTAAATTTGCAGGGATATATAAAAGGGAGAAATAAAAACTCACTTTCTCCCTTTCCTTCTTGAACACAGCTATTTGGACCCAATCATCTCCTTCATCCCCGAAAACAATCAATACATTTTTTTCACTACTTCATAACCCCATCCTTGCTCCACTTTTTTTTCCTAAGTGTCCCCCATCCCCTATCCCCTCCATCTTTGAGATGTATCTGCCTGAAACTAAGGGTGTGCTTGGAAGCTGAAAAAAATCAGTCTGATTTTTTGTCAGGGTGACAATTATCATGGGTGATTGGTGACTTACGTTTGGAAGCTGAAAGGCCACCTGGTTAACAAGTGAAAATTTTCAGAGTGATTTGGCTCAACTGATTTCTGTTTGGGAACATGAAAATTTATTAGCTTGATTTATGTTTGGGAAGTAAAAGTGAGAAACAGCCTTTCATGGTAAAAATGTACGAAAATAGCCATGTTATCTTTGGATTGCCAATAAATATCCCCGACTTATGACCTAGGGTTTTGGGGCAGGAGAAGATGAAAGTGGTGGATGGTGGCTGGTCGGCGGCTCACATCAATTGGATGTCATCCATAGAAGGCAGATAATCCTAATTTCCAGCGCCCGGAATGAGCTTCGCTGCGCCTCTCACATCATTCTCTCCTCTGCTATCGACTTCTCCTGCGTGCCCGGCCAGTGGCTGGGCGGACAATCCCAGTCTTTTGTGGTGCAATGGCAACAGCTTCGCTGCACCTCTCACATCATTTTCTTCTCTTGCCAGTGACTTCTTTGGTCGCTCGCCCAGTGGATTAGCCTAAGTTAATCCTATAAAGTCAAGCCGCCCCGAGCTTATTTTTTATCTCTTCACGTATAAATCCAATTGAAGCGCGATGATTCCATAATCTACAACTCGAGCTCTTTGAAACCTACGCAAGCAATCAAAAATCAATTAAGCCTAATTTCCTATTAAATAAAGTAAAGTCCTAATGATTGAACTAACTCCAAAAACTCATAATTATTCTTAATTAACATAAAATAGCACTAACAAATTAGGAATTAGAGGCATATAAGTGTGTATATTTATGTGTATATCAGCAATGTATGTCACAGCCCAGGTTTTCATAAACAAAATAATCGATAAAACATTAGAGTTGACCAATTACATGGAAAAACAAATTCATTTCAAATGACACATGGATTGCGACTAGCTGCTTTCAGTAGAACCACGCACTTGGAACAAATGATACCATAAATTGATTATACTATTGCAATTGTACTCTTTTATGGATGTAGTGGAAGCCATACTTTTGCTAGACTTCATGAATCACTTTCCAAGCTATCAGCTAGTCACCTGCATCACTGAGGATGCATAAGTATAAAAATATTCAACAAGACTAAGCCTATGCACAAATCAAACTTCTACTTTGCATTAAACTCAAGAGGACTTGGCAATTATACAATACATGCATCATCTCCATATTACAAACAACAAACAAACATTATGAATCAACTTGCTACAAATCCCTCACTCTACTGCTCTGTCCTATATCTTGACATGGGCAATAGTGATCATTCACCTCAACATTCTTCCATTTGCCGCATTCGCACATCAATTAGCCTCATAAAAGAAAACCCACTCAGCCTCCATAAGGGTCTCCTGTTGGGTATCCTTAGCCTCTGTGGGCTAATCACCTTTCATCCACCAATGATACCATTTTAATTCATTCTGGAACCACCATCTCGTTCACACAAACACATACCAAATTAACGAAGTAACAACCTATGGCAATCATACTACACAACCATAGGGTATCCAAGACCTTTTATGCATTTCTTATATCTCATCTCACACATTCATAACCATAGTACTGTGATATGTAAAGACTCAGACCATGCCCATCAATTATCAGATAGCATCACCTATTTTAGATAGGGACTATCCAGCTCTATTGTCTTTCCTCGTTGACAATGTCCTTCCATAACCATTTTAAGGGTCCGGACATTATCTACCCTTTGTAGCTCATTCATGAATCTCTTTGAATCTCTGGTTAGAAGAAAAAGAAAAGAAAGAGAGATACGGTGTTCTAAGAAAAGAATTGCATTTTCTTTTGGGTGTTTAAATTGAAAGAAAAGAAAATAAATTATTTTCTTGGGTGTATTTGGATGGAGAGAAAGAAAAGGAAAGAGAAAGGTGAGCCACGTGGAGTGTATGGAGCTGCAGCAGCAGAGACCACTTTTTTGTTCACCAAAGTTTTCTAGCTTTTTCTTACTTCTTCAAAAAGAAAAATTTACGAATGCACATTTTTTCTCACTGCGAAAACAGATTTTCTGTCAACTAACTTTTTTGCCTATCTAAATGCTGGGAAAAAGAAAAGTTCCAGATTTTCTTTGTTTTCCTTTTCTTTTATGTCTAACCAAACATACCCTTAGGTTATTCCCTAGTCATACAATTCGTAGGGTCAAATGGTAATCCCAATGACCCATCCAGAAGTATCCTACCATTCTATCATCCTTTGATCCTCCATAACATGTCCACAATAGTCTGCTCCAACTAGGAATAAGATCCATAGGGCATTACACTACTTAACAATGTCAGTTCAGACATCGGCTCACCGACATACTACAGACCTTAACCAGTTTGCCAAAAATTAAGTCATGCTGTTTTGCCTCTAAATCATCCCAAATAACTACAACAACCATACATGTCACTTCTACAAGAATCACATACCTACTTTCATGAAGTTCTTCCATATTTTCTCCCCAAAATCACATTCATACGAAAAAACCTCAATTAATCACATAACCACAACTCCATCCATCCAATTCTATCATACCACATTATTTTAAACTCTAGACCCATAGATAAGGTCAGATGCTACCTGATTCTATCCCCCTTCTCGTATCAATTCCATCTTTGCGTAGCATTACACGACAACAAAACAGGTCAGTAGCAACACTTTTTTTCAACGCTAAAAAAGCGATAATTCAACAGAAAAAATTGAAGTTGTTATTGCATTGGACGTTAGCTACGCACAATAAAAGAACATAGCTATTATTGAAGTAATTGCGACACATTAGTCGAAAGCATAGCAAAAATGCTGAAGGTTGGGCGACAACACTCGAGCTATTGCGGGATGAATCACCTGGACTTTAGCGATTTAAGACCTGGCCGGGTAGTGGTCCGGGGGAGTTGACCTGAGAACTGGCCGAAACAGACCGATCGGGTCAATAAAAAACCAAAAGCATAGAAATGCGGGAGTCCTCGTGTTTTTTTTGTGTGCAAACGAAACACTTATACTAAAGCTAAAGTAACTGTTGAATTATATATCATATACAAGGACAAAAATGTGAGTATACAGTTGTAAAATTTCTCACTAATTTATTTTTAGAAATTTCTTTATTATTTAGTCAGAGATGGATGTTTATGTGTTAATATTTTAATCAGCTTTTTATAATTATATTATTCTAGGAAAAGGCATTTATTTTACAAATACATTAAGTTATCGGGATTAACCCGGGTCGACCTATCGGATCAAACCGCTTGGCCCGACCCAGTCACCAAACCGGGTCAATGACATGACCTGGTTTTAAAACACTGGTACCAGGCGACACATGGATGGGGGATCTGGGAACTGGTCTTGATTCTCCCTTCCCTCTCTGTTTCCCTCTTCCTTGGAGAGCAACAGCCGGAGCTGCCCGAATCGGAGCTGTCACTGGCAAAATCAACATTTGGCCAGAGCGGTCGGAGTGCCACATCCGACGCAAAATCTACATTTGGCCAGAGAGGTCGGAGTGCCACAACCGGAGTCAGCGGCGCCTGGGAGGGGCAGATAAATACGATCATCGCCGGTGCTTGGGCTGTTAGCAAAACTAAGCCGCTGGCAGCCCCTGTGCAGGGCGATTGGTGGAAAGGGAGACATTTGCTCTGTCTCTGTGAACCCTGACCGCCACAGATGTAGCGGGCTCGAGATGTCGCAGTCGGAGCCGAGCTATGGTGGTGGGACATGATGGGCGTTAAGGAGGAGCGGGGGCAGGGAGCAGCGAGAGGCATGTACTCCTTGCGGACAGTGCCAGGATGGTGGGGGCCCCTCCACGTGGGGGTCAGCATTTTCCCCCAAAATTAGAGTTGCTACTAGCCCTAATTTCAGTCCTCACAGTCTGTTCTCCTCCCCACCACGTAGGTAAGTAAGATTTCCCCTTTGTATATTCACCAAAAAGAAAAGATGTCCCCTTTGTATTGTTGCTGCTTTGATTTTTAAACCAATTTTGTCACTTAGCCCTTCCATAATTTTTAGTTAAATTCATCTCGAGGTGCCTTGTCTCTGTATGTCAGATTAACTTTTTCCTATTTGGTTAAAAAACTCTGTTTTTTGGGAGGTTTACCTCTTCTTTGTTTTTAGGGATTAAGTTTATGTTTTCTTGTAGGGCTTGAAAGGGATTAAGTTTGTGGTTTCTAAGCGTAAGGAAATTCAAGTGTGTAGGCAAAGGTGAGAACTCATGTAGCTGGTTTTAATTCATAATTCATATATGTTATCGACATGTACTTTTGATGCCGTACCCCTGTGATTAAATTTGACTACGTGTACTAGGAAATATCTTTGATTATTAAATAAGATGTTGATTGTTCTTATTGGCCTGTATAGAAACTGCAATAGCTCTAGTTTTTCAGTTTATTACCATTAGACAATTGTAAAAAAAAACTATTTTTATATGTTACTTAATTTTGATAATTAATTTTCAGAAATAATATAATATAATAAAGTATTGCTAGATATATGACATATAATAAAAAAGTGCTGATTGGTAGAAGTGCAAACATAAATTCTAATTTTTTAAATGCGCTTTACTTTTTGTGCCTTTTAAGGGTTAATGCTTCCATGGTCTGATGGTAATAAAGTTGAAATTTTTACTCTCTTTAGTCTAATTATGAATTGCCTTCCTTTATTTCTAATAATCGCAAGAACATTTAGTAGCAAACCGATGAGAATTGCCTTTATAACAAACACATCAAGAATATACCCTTAGTTTCTACATCGTTGTTCTTCCTTTATTTTCACATGCAAAATGCTAATTTCAGCTTGAGAATATGCTTATGGAATCAGTGACATACTACACTCTGCCAATCAAACTCAAGTTGTTGTATTTTCGTTTTTCTTGGAAGTAATAGTTTGGTTTTTTGGATTTTGAGAATTGAGTTTTTAGTAAGGCTTCTTGTTTTTCTTGTAAGTAATAGTGAGTAATGTGAATAGTACTTGAAAAATTACAGTAACAGAGAGCTTCTTTTCAAGAGATGGCATTGATGTACAATCGTATGTACGTATGTACCAGTATGCTTCAAAGAGGAATAACAAGCCCTTTTCCCACTTCGACCCGATCAGCTGGAGCATACCTTTGTGATGAATCTGAAATCATGGAGGCAGAGAAAAGAAATTGTTATATATATAAAGTCAAAATTAGAACCACAGGAAAATATCCCAGCTCCCAGTCGAGAGAATTTCTTGCCAAAATACAGAGGAAGGGAAGGGAGCTTCACTCACCAGCTCCACAATAAATGTCCCAATGAGGCCAATCATACAAGCACGAGAATTCCATATCTCTGCAGTTTTTGTGAATCCAAGAAAAGGGGCTATCAGCGTCGGCTCCACTTTGGGCATTTCCACCTGAAAAACCCCGAACCATCATATCTTCAGACACTTCCCATTAATCTGTATCAATCCAATTTGACACAAAACAGACACCAAATTGATCTCAGCTGATGATATCCAACAAGTGCAGCAACCCTAGCTGGAAGCTTGGCAACTCGCACTCTGAGAGTATTGGGTCTATTTAAACTGTTTCAAGTTCTCAGTGATGCCTTTCCACCTTGTCTGGTATAACCTTAGACAGAACAACTTTCTATCTAAAATTCTTACAAACTCATGCATAAAATATAAGAGTTAGCTTTTAGAAGAGAAATAAAATTTCTGCGTATCAAAATCCCATTTTGGATAACTAGTGTGCGAGAGAAGGGACGACCGGCAGCGAGAGAAGCAGCAAGAGAGAAGCGACTCTGGTTTCATTTTTCAAGCTTTCTCCTTTCAGCTTTCAGCCACTCCCTCGCCGCCACCGGTCGTCACAACTGTATTTGTGGGCAACTTGGAGTTCTAAAACTGGTAAGATTTCTGACTATGTAAATTAAATGTTGAGTATCTGTTTACTGTTAAAATGGTGTTCTATCAAGTTCTAGTGCCAACCAGCATAGTTGCTTATATTTTGACGATTGACACTCCCCCTTACCCAGAGTCGACTACCTATTTTAAAGTGTGGGACAATTACTGTCGATTGGTTCTATAATAGTTCACAACAGACACCAGTGAGGACTTTGCAATACTTTATGTTCAATCTGAAATGGATTCCAAAGCGAGCGGTGCTTGTTCTGTAATTTCTTGGAAACATATTTGCTTTAATGAAATAGCCATTAACTATATATCATTTACGACTGGCGAGACAGGACAAATTGTTTGATCTGCTTATATCAAGCAGAGCCAATGCTGTTTCATTCCTTCGTCCAATACCGTTGCACATAGGTGAAGTCAGTCATGTTCATCACTTTGAGGCCACTGGACTTTTTAGCTTAATTGTTCTCATATTACAAGTTTAAGTGTCTTACCACTAATTTCTTTCATTTTATTTACAAGCACCTTCTGAGTTCTCATTCCACTTTGTTAACTGCAGATTTTACCTAGCCAAGAGAAGTCCCTTAACTACCAATCATCCTTGCCGCAGATTACCAGACACTGCTTGATCTTTTATCCTAGTATTTACTAGCAAATTGGATCTATGTTGGAGGTAGTCACACGTTACGACAGGTCACTGGTCATACTATTAGTAGCTTTTACCAGGCACTTCTTGATTCCTTTACTTTGCTTGGAGCTTACATAATTTCCTGTTTACTCTTAATTACAATCTCGGAATCTGTTTACTTTAAAAATGTGGATAGATAGTAATTTTTACCTTTTTGGGTGTGATTACTTGTTTAGGATGGCCTATTGGACAGGGGATGCTTATAGAGTTTAGTTAGAAAGAGTTTCATAATCATTGCAATAACCTTACTGCAATGGCACAAATCTGTCTTAAACATATGGTTTCTAATTATGTGGAGATTTCCATCTGGCTAGTGCTAGCTCAGTCGTGTATAAATCTAATTTTTTTTTTTGTAATTTGTATGAGTCTGATGCAGTTATACCATGTTTTAGTGCTATGAAAATATTTTAAGATTGGCTATAAGTCCTAATCCTTGATCTTGTTTGCTTTCAGAGATGAACTTGTTCTGAAATCTATGATTTTATACTCATAGGCATGACACCCGAAGCTTTGGTTACAACTTTTAATGTAAAGGTTGCAAATTAAGGCGAATTGTGCAATATATATTATTGTGATGGATTATCAAAATGAAAATTTTACAAGTTTTTCTTTAATCATTTTGGATGAGACAACTAACAAAAATGAAGAAAACAACTACATCCTGTAAATTTGACTTGGTAAAATGGTTTGGACTTTAATAGTGGAAAAACTATCATCAAATAGTTAACACATATGGTACATGAAATGGTATGGATTATGGTTCTTCATTTGGATATTCCCCTTTGTAATGTTTTTTACGTGGTTTTCAACTGATTATTATGTCTAAAAGTTCCCAGTCTTTTCTTTCTCTAAAGTGTGGTATAGTTTTAATTTCAGACTTTAGTAAGGTCATTAAAGATATACTTTTCTATCTGAGTGTTGTTTGAGCTAAGACTTCTAATTTTAATTTTGAATGTTGTGTGGTATTTGATGTTGTGGATTACACTAAATGCTACAATGCATGTCATTACTAAAGTCTGTGTGTTTGTATGATGCAGTGCATTTTTTATGTTTAAAAGTTTTGTTATTTACTTATTATAATTTGTATAAGTGTTTTAGATTATTTTAGGACTTTTACATATAAAAAATATACGGGAGACTTTGTCAAAATTTATGTAAAAATTGTGAATAAAAAATAATTTTTTAATCACAAGTTTGTAGCGGTAACATTTACAAGGTTTAAAGGAAAAATTGTGTTATAATATAAAAATATATATTTTAAAATTATATAAAATATTTTTTTAATTAGCCATGTCATATCCTACTTTTTGGGAAAATGTCGTATCCACGTCAAGGAATTCCGTATCGGCAATATATCGCCGATATATCGATATCGGGTCCCACCCGATAAATCGATGCTTCTTCAAAATTTTTACAATATATCGGATATATCGCCATTTTTGAAAAAAACAAATGTTTTTGAAAAAAAAATTGGGAATTAAAAAAAAACAGTTTTCCCGTTTGTTTCCCATCCTAATATGAATTTTTATGCATATTTTGAAATTTATGCGTTGTCTAAATTAGTATAACTCATTTTAGATGTTAGATTGTGAAAATATATGGTAAAAACTAGTTTTCGACCACTGATATTTTTTTTACAAATATCTTCGATATTTTATCTATTAGGCCGATCGATATTTTACCAATATCCGATACGGAATTCCTTGATCCACGTGTCTGTATCGTGTTGTATCGTGTCGCTGTATATGTATCCATGCTTCTTATACAGGTCCTAATCTTAAGGAACTAGTGGTTCACCCTTACTAGCGACAGTCTCACACATGGAAACTCAACAACTTCAAGAAGGCAGACCGATGAGAATTGCCTTTATAACATGTTTAGTGGGTAAGTGGAGGCTTGAATTCTGCGGGCCCTACATGCCAATAAATTTAACTCATTGTCAAATTCTGCCAGAATTTTTTTAGATGGAGGGAGTAGTATTTTAGTTTTTTGTGATCTTGCTTCTAATATGAATGAATGAACATATTTGGGGATTAGAGTAGGTTTTTATAATGGACTTACTCACTCATATTTTAGCTGGTTTTGTGCATATCATCTTTGACCTAAGTATTTTAAAAGCAAATCAATGTCCGGTGTTGTCTAGTGTGTTCGTTTTGAAAATGGTTCTATTGTTGAATATCATAGCAGACATTATATATATATATAGAGAGAGAGAGAGATTCTTATAAGCTACTGGGTTAATATATGCCACCAATGTATTTTACTAATTTTATTTGTTATAATTTGAATATAATATCTGTCTATGTTGTTAATATCTTTAAACTATTACCTTTGTGCAGGATTGACCAAGGAAGAGATCAAATGGCAGAATCTCCATGAATCAATGTCTTTAAATCATTCTACCTTTGTTTTTACGAACATGAGTGGTTACTTACCCTTTCTTTTTAATGCTAACGGCCTATCTGGATGCACATTCTTCGGTGAATTTGACAAAATCATCTATGGGTTTTCATAATTTGCACAGAAAGAATCATTTTTATATAAAATGCTATCCAAGCCCTTGTATAACATTTTTCCTTTTTTTTTTTTTACCAAAATGGCTATTTTGGAAAATGTCATTTTAAAAACATTTCAGAAAACGGAGAGAGAGAGAGAGAGTTGAATGGTGTCTTACGAAGAAAATACCCTCACATTAAAATGATCAAATGCATTGTCGAACAAAACCCATTTTCCAAGATTTTGTTCCATGATATTTTACTACTTTATAAAAGGATGAAGAATTCACCACCCACAACCGGCTTTAGCCAGCTATCCCGATGAATGCCCTCCGTTTCTGTTAACCGGATCAGTTAGTGGCACAATAATCCTTATGGAATCTCCATCTATTTTTAGAGATGTGTATCCAACGGACCCTAAGACTAGGTACTTATAACACGAGTTCTGTTTGTATAAGACGGTTCATGTGGGCTGCATTAGTCAAGGCCCCTCGAACCGTTGGATTTTAATCTGACGATGGGCGTCAAATCAAAGCCAGATGACTATTGTTAAAATTATTAATTTCTTACTGTTTTACTGCTACTGTCTTAAGGATGATTTGTGTGTACCTTTTTCAAAGATGATAATAAAGTAGAAGAGTTTATGATCGAATCAAGCGAAACACTTTGTCTTTAAGACAGAATTCGCTCTCCTTACGGTGCTTAGGACTCTTCGGCGTCTGCCTCCCAGGATAAGACGATCAACCACGTGCTGTAGGAACACTCCAAACAGCATGCGCAGTGAACCACAGTGTGCAATGCTTTCACAGAAGGAAAGAGGAGGAAGAAGATGAAGTGCTGAAAAAATCCGTACAGAAAACCCGTTTTCTAAAGCTTTATAGAAATCCCGTTGAAAACACACTGTTTCCCATTAAAGCCCGTTGAAACCCTTTCCCATTAAACGGACGCGTTCGTCCGTTAACGGTCATAAAAATAAATCGGACCCGTTTTGGTTGAACTAAAATAAATTAGAAAACCAAATCAACTGAATTTGTCCCAAAATAATATTATCTTATTGACCCAACCCAACCCAACCCGGCCAGTCGCGCGTGCGAACTGAAGCGAACCGAACCGAGCCGAGCTGGCCGGTCGGACGGACGGCGGCGCGCGCGCGTGTATGGGTTAGCCCACCTAGGTGCATGGGTCCAACATCTCTCTCCCCCACAAAAGTGGGGTGGCCCTTGGGCCTAACTTCAAAGGCCTAATTTGGACCTTATATACCATCAACAACACCTCCTTTGTGTGGATGTGGGACTATTCATTCCTTCACCAAATTCACTCATTCAAACTAGGTAGGTTTTAATGGGTTCTAATTCCCTCTTTAACACCCACTTCTAACAATCCCCCACATGAATGAGAATTGGCTAGATAACTATGCAAAAAATATGCAGAAAACTTGTGAAAGCAAATATTGTGAAGATCATGCATGGGGGAAAGGTAGCTTTCGGCTTTAAACCTTCCCTTGTGAAGACTATCGGGTTTACTGGCTAATCAGTGAACGTGATGTCTTGAACTGTTCAGCCGTTTGTGTAAACCAAGACAATAGAAGTCACACAATCACTTCTCAGACACATTGTGGTTCTCATGACTTTGTTCATTTTGGCCCCGAACAAACCTGGTTTTCATGAGTGCTCTAGAAGATTTAGCCTTAAAATCCTCATAGAAGTGGCCTATTCACACTCATATAGGTGATTCTCATTAGGAGCATCCTGCAATACTCCACTCGAACTAAGTCAAGCTATGAGAACCATTAAAAGCAAAGCTTATCCGATTCATTCAGCAGGCATCACTATCTCATCATAGGAATGGGAACGAGATTTTATCTCAGTAGTGATTCCCCTTGAATCCCCCACAATTCGGTTGTCCCTTTGAACCTAGATCTTAGGATCTCCAGTCAACTAGGTTGGGTTGCCATTATGGTGATTCTTAATGTATAGGCTTCAAGCCCATTCCCCTCGATGAATTGCTCACTTGTTCTTTGGTCAAACCCTTTGTAAGCGGATCCGCAATATTTTCTTTTGACCTAACATACTCAATAGAAATTATTCCACTAGAGAGCAATTGTTTTATGGTATTATGCCTCTGACGTATATGTCGAGACTTACCATTATACAAGTTACTTTGTGCTCTTCCTATAGCAGATTGACTATCAAAATAGATACATATAGGTAGCACAGGTTTCCCCCACATTGGAATATCTTCTAAAAAATGACGAAGCCACACAGCCTCTTCACCTGCTTTATCAAGTGCAATGAATTCTGATTCCATTGTGGATCTTACTATGCACGTTTGTTTAGAAGATTTTCAAGACACTGCTGCACCTCCAAGTGTAAAGACATATCCACTTGTGGATTTGGAGTCCCTTGTATCAGATATCTAATTTGCATCACAGTACCCCTCTAGTACTGCTGGATACCTTGTATAGTGCAGTCCATAGTTCAAGGTATATCTTAGCCTCTAGTACTGCTGGATACCTTGTATAGTGAAGTCCATAGTTCAAGGTATATCTTAGATATCTAAGAACCCTAACTAGAGCCTTCCAGTGGTCTTCCCCTGGATTGCTATTATATCTACTCAGTTTACTTACTGAGTATGTTATGTCCGGTCTTGTCTAATTCATGAGGTACATGAGACTTCCAATAATTTGAGAATATTGGAGTTGTGATATGCTCTCACCCGTGTTTTTGCTTAAATGCAATGTCACATCTACAGGTGTTCTCGCTGGATCATTATCATTCTCATTAAATTTGTCTAGGATTTTTGTAATGTAATGAGATTGAGATAACACATATCCATTAGATGTTCTAGTGATTTTCATCCCTAGTATAACATCTGCAACACTCATATCCTTCATGTCAAACTGTTTGTTTAACATCCTCTTAGTAGCTTTAATGATATTATCATTGCTACCAATAATGAGCATATCATCCACATATAGGCATACAATAACATAGCCTTCAGGTCTAGCTTTGACATAAACACATTTGTCACATTCATTGATTTTGAATTCATTTGACATCATCATTTTGTCAAATTTTTCATGCCATTGCTTAGGTGCTTGTTTAAGCCCATAAAGAGATTTAACAAGTCTGCACACTTTGTTTTCTTGACCTGGTACAACAAACCCTTCAGGTTGTTGTATATATATTTCCTCATTCAAGTCACCATTCAAGAATGTTGTTTTCACATCCATTTGATGTATTTTAAGATTATACAAAGCAGCCATAGCGATTAACATCCTAATGGAAGTTATTCTTGTGACTGGTGAATATGTATCAAAATAATCTTGACCTTCCTTTTGCTTGTATCCTTTGATAACAAGTCTCGTTTTATATTTGTCAATTAATCCATCAGCCTTCATCTTCCTCTTGAATATCCACTTGTATCTGAGAGGTTTACTCTCTGGAGGTAGATCTACCAACTCCCAAGTGTGATTTTGTATAATGGATTCAATTTCACTATTTACAACCTCCTTCCAATATTGTGCTTCAAGAGAGGACATAGCTTCTTTAAAGCTTTGAGGCTCATTTTTTAACAAATAAGTTAGAAAGTCTGGACCAAAGGATTTTGGCACGTTTACTATGTCTAGGTTCATCATCTTTTCCCTCTTGGTCATCACTAGTGTCTTTTGCCACATCCAAAGTTCTTTTAAGAGAACTTTCATTTTGTGTAGAATTCCAAGGAAAAATATATTAAAAAAATGAAGCATTCCTTGATTCAATCACTGTATTGACAGTTAAATCAGGAATATCCGATTTATGACCAAGAAAATGATATGCACTGTTATTATTGGCATAACCAATGAATACGCAATCAATGGTCTTTGGTCTAATTTTAATCCTCTTGGGATTAGGGACTACCACTTTTGCTAGACACCCCCACACTTTTAAGAAGTTGTAGGAAGGTTTTCGACCTTTCCATAACTCATATGGTGTCTGCAAGGTTTTCTTATGAAGTATTTTGTTGAGAATATAATTGGCTGAAAGCAAAGCTTCCCCCCATATGTTCTGAGGTAACCCAGAACTTATTAACATGGCATTCATCATTTCTTTTAAAGTTCTATTTTTCTGTTCAGCAATTCCATTTTGCTGTGGTGAATAAGGTGCCGTTGTTTGGTGTATAATACCATATTGTGAACATAATTTACCAAAAGGTGATTCATATTCCCCACCTCTATCACTTCTTAGAACTTTTATTTTCTTGCCAAGTTGATTCTCAACCTCTGTTTTATATAATATAAACATGCTTATAGCCTCATCTTTACTTCTCAGCAAGTATACATAACAATAACGAGTGCAATCGTCAATATGTAATAAAGTACTTTTTACCTCCTCTTGTTTGAACAAGTTTTAAATCACATACATCGCTGTGAATTAACTCAAGAGGTTCAATACATCTCTCAATACTTTGGAATGATTTCCTTGTTAATTTAGATTCCACACAAATTTCGCATTATGATTAGAGTCAATATTAAATTTAGGCAGATATTCCATATTAATCAATCTTCGTAAAACATCATAATTAACATGTCCTAATCTATCATGCCATATATCACATGACTCAATCATATAAGAGAAAGAAGTATTTACCGACTTGTAAGATGAGAAGACGGGTAGTGGCACCAAATAATATGGAAAAACTCTAGCCTTGGTGACCCATGTTTAAAGTTAACTGGTCGAAGATCCTATGAACCGAATTGGTTCTTCTTCAAGTGAACCAAGGTCTCTTTTACCAAACTTGAGTGAGAACCATTTTCAAATGAACCAACTGGTTCAAGTACACTAAACCCCTTTGTATGGACCCCATTTTCGTCCAAACCGGTTTTTTTTTTTTGAACTAGACACTAATGGTCTGAACCAGCCCATCGTCTTCTCCAACAGAACCTTCTGAGGTTTCTGAAACTACGCACAGAGGGGTGCGTCCCCCTCTCCGACTCAATCAGCCCAACCATGGCCGTCGTGCGCCCTTCTCCATCAAGGTCGGCCTCGCCCAGATGCTCCGCGGTGGCATCATCATGGACGTGGTCACCCCTGAGCAGGCCAACGCTTGTGCCGTCATGGCCCTCGAGCGCTCGCAGGGCGGCGTCACTCGCATGTCCAATCCCGATCTGATTAAAGACGCGGTGACCATTCCGGTGATGGCCAAGGCGCGAATCGGCCACTTCGTGGAGGCGCAGATCTTGGAGGTGATCGGCATGGGGAGGAGACTCCGATATCCTCGATCCCGTCTGCGGTGGGTGCTGCGGAGGCTATCATGCTCCTGCTCATCACCCTCGGCGGCTGCAAAAGAGCCTCAATGTTCCTTCTTGGGTGCTCTTCTCCGGTACTGCAATCGTGGCATTCGCCTGATTCACAAGCCGGTCGGGGTTGGCATGGATAGCGCGGCGCTTGGAGAGGGAGGGCCGGTGAAGGAAGTGTGCGGCGTGGTTGGGTTGGTGCTGATGGCAGCCAGTCATGGGCCCTGCTGATTCTCATCATCTTCAATGCATGCGTCGGCAAGATCGCGGCACTGTGTTGGCGTCCACCATCTTCAAGGTCCCATTCCGTGAGTCGCTGGCTCTGGGATTCCTGATGAACACCAAGGAGTTGTTCGTCCTAAACATTGGCAAGGATTGCAAGGTCCTCAACGATCAGACCGCCGCCGCTGGTGACAGCGGTCTACCACCCAGCCAGCCGCGTCGGCCCATATCTTTATTGTTGAGATTGTAGTCTTCCATCATCACTTCTAATATGTCATTCCTTCGAGATAGCGATTTCTTCCCTCGGTTCCTCAGTGTATTCATCACAAACGTAATAAACATTTGATGTGTGAGAAACCAGACAACAGAAATCATAGTAGCAGTAATAAAATAAGCATTCTGTCTTAAGATTATTAAAATTATTAATTTCTTACTATTTTATTACTACTGTCTTAAGGATGATCTGTGTGTACCTTTTTCAAAGATGATAATAAAGTAGAAGAGTTTATGATCGAATCAAGAGAAACACTTTGTCCTTAAGATAGAATTCGCCCTCTCTACGGTGCTTAAAACTCTTGGGCGTCTGCCTCCCAGGATAAGATGATTAACCACACGCTGTAGGAGCACTCCAAATAGCACGCGCAGCGAACCACAGTGTACAATGCTTTCACAGAAGGAAAGAGGAAGAAGAAGATGAAGTGCTAGAAAAATCCGTACAGAAAACCCGTTTTGTCAAGCTTTATAGAAATCCCATTCAAGCCCGTTGAAAACACACTATTTCCCGTTAAAGCCTGTTGAAACCCTTTCCCGTTAAATGGACGCGTCCGTCCGTTAACGATCATAAAAATAAATCGGACCCGTTTTGGTTGAACCAAAATAAATTAGAAAACCAAATCAATTGAATTTGTACCAAAATAATATTATCTTGTTGACCCAACCCGACCCGGTCGGCCGCGCATGCCGAACCGAGCCGAGCCAGCCGGCTGGACGGACGGCGGCGGCGGCGCACGTGCGCGTGTGTGGGTTAGCCCACCTAGGTGCATGGGTCCAACATCTCTCTCCCCCACAAAAGTGGGGTGGCCCTTGGGCCTAACTTGGACCTTATATACCATCAACAACACCTCCTTTGTGTGGATGTGGGACTATTCATTCCTTCACCCAATTCACTCATTCAAACTAGGTGGGTTTTAATGGGTTCTAATTCCCTCTTTAACACCCACTTCTAACAACTATTAATTACTTGAGCGCCTCTTGCACTGTTGCATCAAAATCAAACAGCTTTGGGTGATGCGGCCCACACAGATGCGTGTGAGACATGTTTCATGAAAACTTTTCCCTTATAGCACCTCCATACCACTCCATCATTTTTGTCATATATGTACCCCCTCCCCTTTACTAAGTTTCAAAATTACCCTTCATCAACTATCCTCAATATATATGTTTCTTACTTATTTCTGATCCGTTTTGGCCTATATTTTTTCATTCTTCCTCATTTTTATTGCTCTTTCTTATAATGATGATATCATAAATATGTTGAGCCACTGCATACTATTTATCGTAGATTTTGTGGTATTTTTTTATAGGATATCAAGGGCGTTAATATATCATAATGATAAAAAAAGAGCATAAAAACAACGAAGAAAAAAAAAGGCCGAAAACTGATTAAAATGAGGGAGATATGAACTGTTGAAGTTTGTCTCATTTTAATGGGGGATTACACGATACAGTGTACTATCGTGTAATCGATTCCACGATAGCCTATCATGTAATCCAATGCACGATAGCCTAGTTATCGTGTAATCGATTCACGATAACTTTTTTAATGGGACAAACTTCAATGATGCGTTTTTTACTCATTTCTGATCCGTTTTGGCCCATTTTTAGTGCTATGGCGTCGTACCTTACCACCATGCTTCCGCCCCCTCCGGCTCCGCCATGCTGCCGTTAACACCAATACTACACTACCCAATCCAAAAGAAACCCCCACCCAATGCCGCTGGAAAGACCACCCAACCCCCAATTTGCTAACAAACTGACCGGAATTCAACCATGTTGCAGAAGATAAAGGACATTCAAACTAGACAGACTTAACTGGGACGCCACGAGCTGGCGAGTGGGCAGTGGGGGACCGGCGCCAAGGCGAGCTTGGAGAGGAAAGCAGAAGAGGGAGGAACGAAGATGACATGGTCGGCCTTCTTCTCCCTCTGGGGACACGAGGAGTGATGGGCAACGAGTGGAAAAACTTCATGCATGTTCTAGCCGCCTGCACTTCATCGAGGAAATCTCCTCATGAGGAGATTCTCATTGCGTCGACTTTCCCCATAATTTCGGGCGGAAAGTCGACTTCATTACATGGAGGGATTCACGTAAGGTAGTGCAACTAAACGCGCTAGTGCCGAAAGAGCCTAATTCTGAGAGAATATGATGCGGAAAGTGCCAACCAAACAGGCCCTTAGTAAGGTAGTGTAACTGTTGTGAACGTCAGGCCCAGGACGTCAGCACGCATACATAACATGCACGGACATCACACTAGATAATTGAGTGGGCTTTGTTAGGATATTAGATTTGATTTGAGTATCTGTTTAATTGAATAATGGATGTATTTCAGGCCCAATTAGTGGCGCATCCCTCTAGGGCACCGCGTCACCTCTCTCCCTTTATAAGGAGGTCATCCTCCTCAATTAGGACTTATGCAATAAAGAATCCAGTCTTCCTTTTATCTTTCCTCTGGTCTTCCTCCCTTTCTCCAGCCATGATACCTGGCTCTGTTCATGTCCCACGCCGGGACACAACATTGGTATCAGAGCAGTTCCGATCCGCCGGAACGAGGAATGAGGTGCTCGACTGGTGTGTCAACACCCAACAACGATGGATTGAACAACTCAGATCCTCCCAAAGGGCCGCTGCTGTTCAGTCACCAGCCAGGTCACCGACGGTTCTGCCGCCGCCGACGCCGTTGCCCAGCCCCAACGCCTGGTACTCCACTTCGTCAAATTCCGATTCCAGTTCCTTCAACCCATATCCCGATCTACCTTCACCCACATCGGGTCGATGGAAGGAACCTCGAATAGTGCAGTGGTCGGACTCCATCCTCGTTGCCCCGCCGGCCAAGGCGAGGTCCCCCACCAGCCGAACGTCGCACAAAGGTACCAGCTTTGCCACCCCTACTGCCAACTCCACCCATTGGAGTCACCCCTCACCATGGCCGCGCGCTTCGGCCGCGACCCTCCCAACTGGGAGCTCTGCATCGTCCAACCAGAGGACTCCCTACCTGAACACCCTCGCCGGAACGACGAACCCCGTCGGGACGGCGGAAAGAGGAGCCAAAACCCTGACATTGCCACTTGCGATGGCGGGTTGGGAACTGGCATCAAGGGCGACGACGCCGCAGGTCGCCACATCCATGACATCCGCGACCAAGCGACCGGCGAGGAGGTCTAGTCTTCCTCGGCCGAGGTCGACACGGTGGCCACCGCCACCGTCAGACGTCTGCCGTATATCTTCCCCTTCAGATGGCCACCACTTGTTTGATGAAATGCCTAAGTGGCAAATGACACCCTCTTCTTCAGTTGTCCGTCGCCTATTTGAGGAAATGCCTGACCGGCACAAGGATGGTTTCTCTACGGTCCCTTCAACTATAATCTCTGAGTATACACAGAAGGTTTGCAAGCTCTTTATTGATCATTATTATTACCTTCTTTACACCAAGCCAGAGGAAGTCTTCAGATTCTACCATGATTCAAGCAGGCTCAGCCGACCTGAGCCCAATGGTACTATGAATTCCGTCACGACTCTACAAGGGATAGCCGAGAAAATTCGATCTTTCCACCATGAATGTATGAGCACAGAAATAGAAGTCGAAGAGGTTCAGGAGTTACCTGAGGGTGGAATCCATATTCTGGTGACGGGAGTTCTCGTCCGCTACGACTATTCAACAAGGAATTTTGCTCAGTCCTTCGTGCTCGCCCCGCAAGTGGGTGGCTACTTTGTTTTGCGCGATGTTTTCCAATTTGTGGATGAGCAGGATTCAGAGGAAACAACTTCCGTGTCGGCCAAACTCACCATTGCAGCTAACCCTGAAACTGAGGTGAAATCTGTCCAAGTTACTGCTTCTTTGTTGGCAAATCATATCGATGAATGTGATGCATTGGTTCATGAGTATTTACCAACCAATGGTGGCGTAGTTGAAAATCCGTTGAATGATAGTTTTGCTATGAAATTGAGCGCAGTTGAGTTAGAGGAGGAGAAGGCCAAACAGTGGACAGTCGAAAAGGAACATGCATGCAGGTCGTTAGACCAGTTGCCTGACAGAAATATGCTGGAAGAACTGAGGTTGTTACTTAGCTATGCAGGACCTTATGATACTCAGCTCGTACACAAGCTTCTTCACACCAACACTGAAGTCTGCAAAGGTACACATATAAATCTCAAAGGTTTAATTATTGCTGACTTAGCCCTTGCCTATGATATTGTGGCTCAGAAGATGCTAAACAAGGAGGTTTTGAAGTCTCTCAAGGCATTATGTGCACATAAGAACAAGAGGGGGCACAGGTTAGCTCTTTCTGCTGTTGGTAACTTAGTTTTTTGTCTAGAAAACCACCAAACTATTGCCATTTCTGAAAGCCTGCGTGAGTTTTTACTTTGCTTCACTGCTGTACCGGAACCATGTGTGAAGAAAGCTGCAGTTCGTTCTTTGGCAATTCTTAGAGAGAATGAAAATCAGAGACGAGTTACAAGGGGGAGGCAGGTTGGAAAGCAAGGTTTGCACACTCTGTTCATGAATAGTGGTGGTCTGAAAGGTCTTGCAACCATTCAACTGCTTAAAAAAATAGAGCAAAGAACTGGTCATAGTCTCCATGAGATGTCTGAAAGGAAAAACAATGGAACCATTCTTGTGTTTGCCCTTGGAGATGGCGCATTTGATGTTTCTACCTTAGAAGTTGGTGAACGGTTCTCTACCGCAGGGGATCCACATCTGGGCGATGATGACGTTGACAAGAGGATTGTTGACTGGCTTACTAAGATTACAGAGCAGGCCAAGACAGAACTATCTTCTTTGACACAAGCCAATATCAGTTTGTCATTCATTGCTGCAACTGCAGATGGTCCCAAGTGCATTGAAACAACCCTTACAAGGGCCAAGTTGGGAGAGTTGTGTGCTGATCTTCTTGACAGGCTGCGAAATCCGGTGGAGAATTCCTTGCGGGATGCAAGGTATCGAGCCGCAGGGCATGTTTTTGTTGTGCAGCACAAGAGTTTTGCAGAGATCCATAGGCGCTTGCTTGCGAAGGCCACCTTTGTATATATAGCTATGCCAATTACCAGCTGGTTCCTAGTTGCTTCATGGATTATGGTATCTTTTGCGTTTATTCCATTGGGTTTTGGCTGGCTGAAAACAGTTTATGACCTTGATGATTTTAGGAACTGGGTATGGTACCAAGGTGGGTATGTGAAATCAGGCAAGTTGCAGTCAGTAGGAGATGTTCTTGTGTGCTCTCTGTTTGAACGAGCTCATAGTGATTCTCTCTTTCCGGAACCCATTTCTGCTGAGGCTGCTCATAATGCTACACCTGCAGAAATTGTTGGGGTTACCGGTCAGATATCTGATGCAGAATCCATGATGACTTTCAAAGATTCCTTAAACAAAATGGGGTCAACTAAGATGTTGTATGACGGAAATGGTGCTAGTCCTCAAACTGATTTACACTCAAGTTACCCTTTGAACATTACCATCAGTGGTCTTATAAAGGCAGATCTCTTCTTTATTATTGGTACACAGCATGGAATTCCGTATCGGATATCGGTATCGTATCGGTCGGCTTAAGAGACAAAATATCGGAGATATATCGGAGATATTTGTAAAAAAATATCGGTAGTTAAAAACTAGTTTTTACCATATAATTTCATAATCTAGCTTCTAAAATGAGTTATACTAATTTAGACAAAGCATAGATTTTAAAATATGCATATTAGGATGGGAAACAAGTGGGAAAGTTACTTTTTTCCCCTTTTTTAAAAAAAAAAAAAAAATTTCGAATTTTTTTTTTTGAAAATATTATTTTATTATAAAATAGCGATATATCGGTCCGAAACCGATATATCGGCGATATTTGAAAAAAAATTAAAAATCAATATTTATCCATCTCGTTTTATCGGGTAGGGCCCGATATCGATATATCGCCGATATGGAATTCCATGGTACACAGCCAAGAGTAGAAGCTTCCATGGTCAATACCAGATTCTGCAAAACAGGGAGCGCAACCCAAGCCAAGGCTGCCTACATTGGCCCTCCGACAGAATTTAACTGTGATTCTCAACATCTCGGTACATGCCCCCACACTCTTCTAGAACACACTGAAGGTCGCCATCCATTCTGCTTAACGTTGGCTTCAGCTGAAAGTTCAGCCATTATTATTGGTGCTGTTTTTTTTTTACAGCAAGGGCGAAGCTGCTATCCTTGCTGTAGTAGAGGCAATATCCAAATCTAGAAACGTCATAAGACACACCTAGAATGGCCTCAATGTTCGATTTCTCAAAGCTGCACAGTTGGTTACTATGATAGCTTCTTCGCGGCTTACGTTGGATGCATCTCGCTATTATGTTTTAATAAGCATGGTGTTTCTTAAGTACCGACTCAATGGTCAGGTTTATTTGTCGCTTATTAATGGTTATGTTATTATGCTGCGGTCAGAGGTGAAAAAGTGTCTATCAGATGAGGGGCCACGAATTGAATTTGCTCATAGCTTGGTTTATGCCTTCCTGTATGTTTTGTCAAAGGAGGTTTCCCTGATGCCGCACTACAAGTTGTGGCGAAAGCACAAGGTGGTTATCTCCAATGGGTTAGCCGTCAAGCTTCTGTGGGAATCACGTAGCACGGGACCCTATTCGCTTGCCATGAGAGGTGGCCCCCTTCCGACAACCTTCTCAGTTACGCCAAGCTCGCCAACATCGAGGTCTTGCGTCAAGTCCGCGTCCAGCGCGGTCTGTTTGGCACTGTTTATGGAGCGCTTCATTACTTGGCTGCCTTGAGGACAAGGCGGTAACGGAAGCGTGGTGGAATATTGTGAACGTCATGCCCAGGACTTCAGCACGCATACGTAACATGCACGGACATCACACTAGATAATTGAGTGGGCTTTGTTAGGATATTAGATTTGATTTGAGTATCTGTTTAATTGAATAATGGATGTATTTCGGGCCTGTTAGAGGCCCAATTAGTGGCGCGTCCCTCTAGGGCACCGCGTCACCTCTCTCCCTTTATAAGGAGGTCATCCTCCTCAATTAGGACTTATGCAATAAAGAATCCAGTCTTCCTTTTATCTTTCCTCTGGTCTTCCTCCCTTTCTCCGGCCATGATACCTGGCCCTGTTCGTGTCCCACGCCGGGACACAACAGTAACCAAACGCGCTAGTGCCGAAAGAGCCTGATTCTGAGAGAATATGATACATAAAGTGCCAACCAAACAGGCCCTTAGTGCCATAAATTGCTCCTTCCATCCCATATTAATAGTTCTATTTGTATTTTTAAAATGAATTGGTTTTAATGTATTTTGAAAAACTAAATAGAACTTTTAACATAGAACGAGGAATTTATAACTTTTTTGCTAATGACTGTTTGACACGTGGGATCTACAAGTATCATAAAGAGATGGGATTAAGATGATTTTCCACCCAATTCCTCTTGTAGAGCCGGACTTGGGCATCATGAGGCCCAACTAGCATGTGAAAATAGGTAGGTCATATTAACATTAGAAAAATCTAATTCGACTCTTTCTAAACTAAAAATACTAAAATCCTAATGTTCTTTATCGAAGTAGCTCCTTGGATAGCAAAGCCATGAGGCAGGATTTCATCCATAATTCGTTTGTTTTTTTTTTTTTGTCCTATCGATAAGTCTTTTGAATTTTAGCTTGCCAATTTACTTGTGCAGGAAAACTTCTATTATAAATCCCTTGTAATGGAACCTTTTGCTCCTGCCAAAATGAGTCGCATGCTCCTCTAAAGAATTTGTTTCAAATGATGGCAGACTCACCAACTCAAAACATGTTCTTATCTAATCTTATCTTATTCAAATAAAATAAACTAACACGCTGGTCGCCTTGTAAATAAATAACTAAAAGAATATATACAGTGCAATATAAACATTTGTGTCTTTGGCACGTGAAGTTCAAGGAAGTGTAATACCTTCATAAAAAATTGTAATTCCTAGTTCGTGAGCATAACACTTGAACATGAAGTTGCCTCAAGCCACATGCCCATTTCTATTATTGTTTAAACACTATGGGTGATATTTTTTTATTGACTGGGGTCAAACTGTCGAGAGCAGCGAAGCATCCAAAAAAAACATGCCAATTCTTGCACATTTTCCATGCTTCAATATCACCACAATGTCTATACATAGTACCTGTCACGACCCCATACTCCACAACACCATTGGATCTCTTCACTCTCTATTCTCAACTACAAAGCTTCATACTAAGAAGAGCAATTCAAACTCAGAGAAAAATGGAGGCCACTACTGAGGTAGAGAAGATGTCCAGCGAGCTCTCTCAGGCTCATACCAACTTGCTCAACCTTCAATTTGGCTTTGTCAATTCAATGGCCCTCAGGTGTGCCATTCAGTTGGGCATACCCGATATCATCCATTCCCATGGCCCAGTTCCCATGTCCCTTGCCGACCTTGCTGCTTCAATCCCCATATCCGCCGCCAAAACATCCCATCTCAGACGCCTCATGTGCCTGCTGGTCCACTTGGTGGGCATCTTCACCAATACAGACTCCGGTAGTGGCGAGCCGGGATACTGCCTCACAGCCACCTCACTACAAAAAAAAAGCGAGCAATAGTGACATTTTTATAGGGACGTTTCAGTAAACATCATTAATAATAATAATAAATTAGCGATGTTTATTCTCTAAAACGTCATTAATAGTAAGGGGTCACCTAACCGCGAGCGGGAGATTAATGAGAAAATCCCGCTTGTCTCCAGAAGTGTTGCCTATCCCCCCTCGGTGGTGAACTACTTTGATTACCCACGCGCACAGACGCCTGATGCCATCAGTTTACCGAGAGAGATATGGTTCCTTCTCCTTGCTTGAAAGTCCGGCCGGATTCGCCGTCCGTCGAGACCGTCAACGGCATCTCGTCTCTGAAAATGTCCGATGAAACTAGCGTGACCGCAGCCGCATCGAACACTGCGTGGAAGAAGCCGATTGAGGGTGAGAACCCGGTAGCGGTGATGGGAGCTTCTTCCTGGTCGGTCCTCTCCCTTTCTCCCTCCAAAAAGAGCCCTATTTCCTCTCAGGTTATCTACCATTCTTTTTATTCTAGGTTTTACACAATGTGAGTTTTTGTTTTAGGTATTAGATGTTTAAGTTTGCTAATTGTACAAATTGCTCTGTTTGTGTTGATTCTTTTTGCAATGTTTCCAGCTTGCAATTTTCATGTGTTTCGTCGATGGTTGTAAAATATATGCTTCTTTTTAAATCTGCAGCTTCTGGAACTATTAAAATCATGTGAATACCGAACACTGGCAGTTGGTGATGGTGGAAATGATGTGTGGATGGTACAACAGGTGGACATAGGGGTTAGAATAAGTGGAAGAGAGGGTTGCAGGCAGCAAGAGCCGCTGACTATAGCATTGGAAGTAAGTTTTGAAAATCTGGATTTTCTAGTTTAGAAGCTGCAAGTAGTTCTGGAATTACTCTTTGATCAATGTTGTTGGATCCATAGTGAGCCATTTGGGGAAGTTTCTACAAGTACTATATATTGAACGGCTCCATTCATAAACTAAAGCAAATATAGTAACATTTGTGCGGTTTGCGGAAGTTTCTAATTGTTGCAGTAGGTAAATACTTAGTATCTAGGATGAAGGATTATGCACTAGTTTTAATGTAGGATTGTCAAGTGCTTTTACTTTTTTGCAGTCTTCAATCTCAATATGTTGTGTGATTCTTTTGTGAAGAAAAAAATGCACTCGAGTTATACTTAGTCATCTTGGTGTAATGCACAGCGTTTCAACCACATTAAAGCAAAATTACTGCTTTTATCGTTGTTAAAGTATCTCTCTTGTTCCACTTTAGTAGTCTGATTTGGTTTTGGAAAAGGAACTAATTTTAGTTCATATTGAAAAATTAAGTCGGACTATTAATATTGTAGAGAGGGAATATTAGTTTGGTACCTCTGTTTCACACAGGAATACTTACCTTCCAAACAACTCTATGGGTCATGTTAAGTAATCTTGGAGGTTTCATTTTCTGTGAAGGCTGTCTTATTTAATACTTGCCTAGAAAAAATTATTTCCACGTTGCCCTTTATTTTACTGACACTTCATCCTATGGCTTCTCCAAATGCTTTAAAAGAAGTATCTGGAGGCATTAGTGTGAAGAACAAGACACTCCAATGCATTATTGAGACATCAAAAAACACAAATTTTATACTTGAGGCATGCATTGAGGTGTTTGTGTGCCAAATCTTTTTAAATCTATATTCAATTGAAATTGGTGCTGATATATGCAAAATATACATATTTTTATATGCCTTTCTATCTATATGTTAGTCGTAATTTCAGTTAAAACAAGGATAATTAATGATTGTTAGTGTTAAGTGAATAATTAGGAGTTTAATGAATAAATGCACTTAATTGAGTTATTTAGATGTATTAATTGGATTTAATATATTTATATTTTATTATGCATTTAATTAAGGTTTAATTATATTTATTCAGGTTTTAATGTCCCAGATTCAAATTGCCAAAAGCGAATGCACGTCAAACAGCTTCTGTGAAGAGATCGAATATCCGACGGACGTGGTTGTTACGATGGGTTTTGACACAATAAAAGGAAAAAAAGGGAAAATAACAAGATTGAACCGACTGGGTTGGTTTGGTCTGGAAAAGAAATGGAAACAACCCGAGCCCGATGGCTCAGGTGTCCATTTCAGTCGAACAGAAAATAGAGCATCCGATGGAAGCTCTGCTCGATCGACGCCGGCGATGAGGCAGCTGATGGGCGACCGACAGTAGGCGGCCATGGATGGATTGAGCTCATGATCATGACCACGGTGAGGCTGCAGTCAGGCGATAGAGACGAAGAGGCTGGTTCAGAAGACTCTGCTTGAACGCCTGCGACGGGAGTAGAATAGCGGCGGCCTGAAGTGGCGATGCCGGCGATGGGTCTTGGCTGCAAGGTCAACAATGGTGAGAGCACTCGACTGCGGTTCTGGTTTTGGTGGCAAGGACGACGGCAACCAACAGTAGGCGGCAAAGAAGCGACGCCGGTGCAATGACGAACAGCAGAACGGAAAAAAAAAAGGAAGAAAAAAAGCTGTGATTTGGAAAGTCGAGTGCGGGATGCCGAATAAGGAAAATTGAGTTTCGTCTTCATTTCGGAATGGTAAGTAACACATTTCAGTTCGATTAGAGAGGAAGATGAGGTTGGATTTGGCTTAGCTCGGAAAGTTCTAATTTTTGGGTGCTTTGGCCTTGTTTCGAGAGGAGTTAAAATTGGAACTTTTTCTACAAATTGGACAGGAATCACCTCAATTCAAAGGGAGCAAATCAACTGATTTGGAAGGAGGCCAAAGGGAAGATTTGGATTCGGCCCAAAATTGGTTTGGAAATTGTTGATTTGGGAATGGAAGATGTTGGCAGTTCATCTATAAAAACAGAGCAACTGAGACGAAAAGGAACTGTTTTGGAGGCTGGAAGGTGGCGGCTGCTCTGTTCTGAAGGCTGTTCTGTTCTAGGAAGCACCGATACGCCGAATTTGCCCCCGTACCCGTATCCGATACGTATCGGATACGGATACGCCACCGATACGGCTGCATGCGTATCGGTGGCGTATTGTCTTAAAAAAAAAAAAAAAAAAAAAAAAAAAAAAAAAAAAAAACAGTTTCCTATACATAAAGGGGGAACTATTATAAGTTATAATGTTTAATTTCATAACTTATAATTATTATTGTTTGTGTTGTCATTATAGTGTAATTCTATCAAAATTATGGAAGTTACTATAGGTGGCTATTAGGGTGCTAGGTTTAAATTTTTCTTCTTTATTATGCTTATTGTTTGTTTTGACACTAGGACCAATCTAAAATGTGTTTTAAAAATATATAAAATATTTTTTCAAAAACGTATCCCCGACGTATCGTATCAGGACTTTTTGAAAATTGCCGTATCGCCGTACCCGTATCGTATCGTATCGTATCGCCGTATCCGTATCGGTGCTTCCTAGGTTCTGTTCAAGGGGGTGTTCTGTCTATGGAAGAAAAGTCTCCTTTGGCTCGAGAGAGCAAAGAAGACGTTGGAAGAGGACTGTTTGTGTTGAAAGACAGAGCATCGAGAGAGAGAAAAAGGGTTCAGCTGGCTGTGGAAGTACTGGTTGTGGTGGCTGCTCTGTTGAGAGGCAGAGAAGGGAGAGAAAAAAAACTGCGAGGAGGGCTGTCGGTTGTTGATTGAGAAGGTTGTCTGCTCGAGAGAGAGGCAGACCTGTTACTGGATTTTTGTTGGTTGGGCAAACGGGAAAGAGGAACTGCTGGGTTCGCGGATTTGAAACGTGTTACTTGCTCGAGAGAGGGATAGCATAGTGGAGGTTTCGGGAAAGCTTTGCTTTGCTCAGAATTGGGGACTGTCTGCTTTATTCGAGAGAAAGAGCAGAGCGGTTGAGGCGTGCAGTCGAGAGACTATTGCAGAAGGTGGAGGAGAGATCAAAGCAGGACAGGATTGCAGAACCAGGATTAATTGCAGACGAACTGAAAGCAGAGAACAGGCTTTTTTCTTTCTTGGATCTTTTGTTTAGTTAATTTCTGTGTATTAAGTTTAGATTAATGTTTAATTGATTAATTTGAAATTAAAAAGTAGAAATTTTCATTTCATTGCTGCTAGTTACACATGCTCTTAGAATTAGGTTGAATATCCTATTAAGTCTCTGAGGGATCGACCTCGTAGCCATTATTCTGCATTAGATTTGTGCGCTTGCGAGTATTATATTAAGATTTACATCAAGTTTTTGGCGCCGTTGCTGGGGACTAAATAGGATAATTTTCTAAATTCTTAGATTAGTTTAGTTTCAGTTTAATTTAGTTTAATTTTTGTTTCTTATTAGTGTTTTGCCTTTTTGTAGAGACTAAGAGAAGACGCGGAGTTCTCGCGAACGTTGGAAGGGCCACCCCTTCCCCTCGTTTGATTTCTTTTACCTTCTCTTTTAGTTTTTCTAGGTGCTTGGTATTTTTATATTTTTTTCTGTGACTACATGTTTGTGTTAGTTGCGATTTTAGGATTGTTATAGGTATTTAATTTTTAGTGGCGTTAATTAGTGTATGCTTGGTCGTCGGTCATTAGGTGAAAAGCTTGCACCTCTTGACCTAGAAATCAATTAGGTAACATGGAAAATGAGAATGTGAGGAAGACATTAAAAGATTATTCATCCCCCATTTAATTCAACTCACCTTCCTGCATAGTGTTACTGCACACAACGGCACATCACTTTGAGTTGAAACCAGGGGTTATGCAACTGTTTCCCACATTCTATGGTTCCAATAAAGAAGATCCCTATAATCATGTTAAAGAGTTCCTTGACATTTGTGCGGACATTTAAATTTCTAAAATTTCTCTGATGAATCTGTTAGGTTGCGCCTCTTTCCCCTTTTCTTTGAAAGAAAAAGTGAAAGCATGGTTGAACTCTTTAGAAGTTGGAACAATTAGGAGTTGGGATCAATTAGCTGAAAAATTTTTGAACAAATTCTTCCCGGTTCATAAAACTCATGCCCTTTGTAGAGAAATTACAAATTTCATGCAGAAGGAGGGTGAACACTTTTATGAGTGTTGGGAAAGATGGAAGAATTTGCTTCTTAAGTGTCTCATACCATGGATTTTTAAAGTGGCAACAAGTTCAATTCTTCTATGACGGTTTAACACCTCAGAACCGTCAAATGGTTGATGCCGCTAGTGGTGGGTCAGTTATGATGAAGAGTGCAGAAGAAGCGTGGATTTTTATTGAGAGTCTATGCGAGAATTCTCAGCAATGGGATTGCTCAAGTAGAGTTGACAGAACGTTTCCTTTTCAAAAGAAAGGAGGCGTATATGAGGTAGACAATTGTGCACATTTGATTTCCAAGATAGACAGCCTGACACAATGTTTTGATGCGTTAATGTCTGCTGGTGGGCCCCAAATGCCATCACATGTCAATGTGTGTGCTATTTGCTCTAACCCCTCCCATGTTACGCAAAATTGTCCCTCTAACACTTCTGGGGTAGAATACAATTGTGATCAGGCTAATGCTATCAACGCCTTCCCTCGACTCTGGCAATAACCCATATTCAGAACTTATAACCTAGGTTGGGCTAGGCATCCCAATTTTTCATGGTCCAAAGGTGCCACATCAAGGAGGACCACTAGGGTACCCTCCCAATCAATCTTACCCTCAACAAGTTCAAATGTTCCCTACACAACCCAAAAAACATCTCTTGAGGATACTTTGAATTTGTTCATGCAAAGCTCTATATAATTTCAAAAAGATACCCAACACTCTTTACATGCCACCTCGCAAGCAATTGCGAAGCTGGAACTTTCAAATGGGTCAATTGGCTTCTGCATTAAATGAGAGGGAAAAAGGTAGGTTCCCTAGTCAACCTTGTAGCAAATCCCAAAGGACAATTTGAAGTGGGATCTAATTCTTGTCAAGACCAATCTCCAGCGCAAGTTAAAACCATAACTACACTTAGGAGTGGCAAACAAATTGACAACAAGGTTGAACCACCTAAGACTGCAATAGAAACAACTGCTAGAAAGGGTGAGGAACAAGAGAGCACTACTAGACCAGACGTGAGTCCTGTTACATCGAAGAAGAGCTTAGAAGCTTCTTCGTGTCCTAAGTCTAGCCATATGCCACCCTATATACCCAAAGCACCTTTTCCCCAAAGACTTGCAAAAACATATCAAAGGGAAAACTAACTTGATGAGACAATGGAAATTTTTAAGAAAGTGCAAATCAATATTCTATTGCTCGATGCTATTAAGCAAGTTCCCGCTTATGCAAGATTCCTAAAAGACAAGTGCACCCAGAAAAGAAAATTGAATGTACACAAGAAAGTGTTTCTCACTAAAACAAGTTAGTTCAATTCTTAAGCATAACACTCCTCCTAAGTTCAAAGATCCAGGATGTCCCACAATTTCATGCGTTTATAGGAGACCATAATGTGGAGAGGGCATTGTTTGAACTTAGGAGCTAGTGTAAATTTGCTACCACTTTCTGTTTATGAGCAACTTGGATTAGGAGAGTTGAAACCGACTACTATAACACTGCACCGACTACTATAACACTGCAACTTGCAGACAGATCAAGTAAAGTCCCACACAATGTTATTGAGGATGTTCTAGTTCAGGTGGATAAATTTTTCTTCCCTGTAGACTTTATTGTCTTAGATACCCACCCTGTACAGAATCCTGGTAGTCAGATTCCTGTGATTTTGGGAAGGCCATTTTTAGCCACATCCAATGCCATAATAAATTGTCGAAATGGGGTTATGAAGTTGTCTTTTGGCAATTTAAAGGTCAAACTCAATGTCTTTAATGTTAGACAACAACCCCCGGAGTCGGATGATTCTTTTGCAGTGAATATGATTGAAAGTTTAGTACAAGAATCTCTGCAAAATGTTTTAAATGATGATCCCTTCCAGACATGTTTAACTCATTTTAACTTAGACTTAGACATTGAAGGGTCCATTAGAAAAGTCAATACATTGCTTGACTCTACCCCTGTATTGGACCCGACAAAATGGAAAAACTACCCCAACTTGACCTAAAACCTTTACCAGAAACACTTAAATATGTTTTTTTAGGTTCTTCTGATACCTTGCCTGTTATCATCTCTTCAGACCTTAATTTAGAACAGGAAGGAAAGTTGCTTAATCTTCTTCGCGAACATAAGACAGCTTTAGGGTGGACAATAGCAGACATTAAGGGTATAAGTCCTGCTCTGTGCATACATCACATTTACCTTGAGGAGCATGCAAAATCTTCCCGTGAAATGCAACGCAAACTTAACCCTAATATGAAGGAGGTGGTCAGAGCCGAGGTGCTAAAATTGTTAGATGTTGGCATCATTTACCCCATCTCAGATAGTACTTGGGTCAGCCCAGTTCAGGTTGTTCCTAAAAAATCAGGAATCACAGTAGTAAAAAATAATAATAATGAATTAGTCCCCACCCGAATGACCACTGGGTGGTGAGTTTGTATTGGCTACAAAAAACTGAACTCAGTCACAAGGAAAGATCACTTTCCTTTGCCATTCATTGATCAGATGCTTGAGAGACTTGCTGGTCATAGCCACTATTGCTTTTTAGATGGCTATTCAGGCTACAATCAAATTCCCATTGCTCCAGAGGATCAAGAAAAGACTACATTCACTTGTCCTTTTGGAACATATGCCTATCGCCGCATGCCATTTGGGTTGTGTAATGCACCCGCCACATTCCAGCGGTGCATGATGAGCATATTCTCTGATATGGTTGAGCGGTTTCTTGAAATTTTCATGGATGATTTTTCCGTGTTTGGATCCTCTTTTGATGAATGTTTACACCATTTGTGCCTTGTCTTGGCAAGGTGAAAAGAAACAAATCTTGTGCTAAATTGGGAGAAATGTCACTTTATGGTTTGTCAAGGAATAGTTCTGGGGCATGTTATTTCTAATAAAGGAATTGCAGTTGATAAGGCCAAAGTTGACTTAATTTCAAGTCTGCCTCCACCAAAATCAGTAAAGGAGGTTTGATCTTTTCTTGGCCATGCGGGGTTTTACAGAAGATTCATCAAAGACTTTAGCAAAATTTCTAGACCTTTGTGCAATCTGCTTGCCAAAGAAACTCATTTTGTCTTTGATGATGATTGTTCTAAAGCATTTGATCAACTCAACCAATTCCTCACATCTGCACCCATTATCCAACCACCGGACTGGAATTTACCTTTTGAGCTTATGTGTGATGCATCCGATTATGCGGTAGGAGCTGTCTTGGGGCAGCGGGTGAATAAGGTACCCCATGTCATCTATTATGCAAGTAGAACTCTCAATGATGCTCAGCTTAATTATTCTACAACAGAAAAAGAGTTGTTGGCTGTAGTTTTTGCTCTAGACAAGTTTCGATCATATTTCTTAGGATCCAAGGTCATAGTGTTTTCAGATCATGCAGCTTTGAAATATCTTCTTTCAAAGAAAGACACTAAACCTCGTTTAATTCGTTGGGTCTTATTACTTCAAGAGTTTGATATTGAGATAAGAGACAAGAAAGGTTATGAAAATGTTGTTGCTGATCACTTATCTAGACTTATTGACGAGTCTGCTGAGAAGCCCTTACCTTTGAATGAGTCATTCCCTGATGAATAACTTTTTGGGGTCTCTCAATTGCCTTGGTATGCTGATATTATTAATTATCTTGTTACAACTCAACTTCCTGAACAATGGACAAAACAAGATAAATCCAAATTCCTCGCCGAGGTTGAGCATTTTTTCTGGGATGATCCATACTTGTTCAAGTATTGCCCAAATCAAATCATTAGGAGATGTGTGCCGGAGCATGAGGTTGATAGTATCATTTCTTTTTGCCATGTTCATGATGTGGTGGCCATTTTGGTGCGAAAAAGACCGCTGCAAAAATTTTACAGAGTGGTTTCTATTGGCCTATTCTATTCAAAGACACTCATGAGTTTTGCACAAAATGTGACAGATGCCAACGTATGGGTACACTGATCGTTTAAATATAAACCCTTGCAAGTGCACAAGGCAATTGTACTATGGAGAGTATTAAAGGGTTGTCGAACCTCAGGGACGGATTAATCTTCTACCAAATTCAAGAGAAGAAAAAGATGTAGTTTAATTAATTCTAAAGAAAGCAATGAACTTTATCTAATTTAACTGAGATTTAATCAATATGGAGAATTATCAAGGCAGAGAATCCACCACTAGACATGCAATTACTACTCTCAATTATTATTACGCCCAAATTGACATGATATGGTAATTTGTGTTCATCGTCAGACACACAAATCACAATGAATTCACTCACGTTCTTGGTCGGACACGAGAGTTCATCCACTAAAAATTAATGTAGATAATTCTATCCTTGGTCGGGCATAGAATTATCATTTGGGCTAATGATCCTATCCTTGGTCGGGCATAGAATTAACACCAGCCTACTTTTAGCTAAGCGCAGGAATTAAAAAGATCTAATTTCATTCATATCAATCAAGTCTATGGTCAAGCACACAAAAGAACTCATGAAATCGCATTAAGCATGAATCATAATCAACTTTATAGAATTAAACTATCAAGAGTAGCTATACACATCTAGGGTTTCATCAAGCCTTGAATAAAAGTTTAGTTGCACATAGAAAGGGAGAAAAGAAAAGCCTGTTTAAGTAGATCCATCGTCATGAATCCTTCTTCTTCTTCTTTGCCCAAGACTCCTTCTCTTCCTCCTCTCTAGCCTCCAATAAAGCTCTGGTTCTCCAAGGTTGAGTATTAGGTGCCCAATACGTTCTCCCTTAAGGCATATATATAGGGGGTGAAGGAAAACCCTCAAAATCCCTTCCAAATCCAAGTCGAAATAGGCCTTAATTCCGGTTTGCCGCATACGGCGATCAATCGTACGTATTGACGATCGTTCGCTGGCCGATCGATCGCTATTCCTTCGTTATTTTCCTCCGATCGATCGCTTCGCGATCGACGCCGTATGATACCGATCGATCGTAGTTACTGTCTTCGGCGGATCAAAAATTCCAGTAGATACGATCGATCGTTTTTATGCCGATCGATCGTGTCCTTCAATACAGTGCTTTTGCGGCTCTAGCGATCGATCGCAGTGATTCCCGATCGATCGTAGTTACTGTTTAGAAACTTCAAATGGCTATAACTTTGTGTCCCGAACTCCGAATTGAACGTGGTTGGTGGCATTGGAAAGCTGACTTCTTGAACTTTAACATGAAGCTTGAATCAGTCCAATCAGATATTTGTAGACGAAGTTATGATAATTTAACCATTTGAGTCACTTTTCACTTCATTTTTGTGTATTACTCTTGTTTCCTACAAAAACCAAAAACTATATTAAAGTAGTAGTTATTCTAATCAAACACTAGCATAAACATAAGTTTAGGAGATAATAAAATGCATATTTCATGTATAGATCATACACCATCACGTAGGTCCATGATACCCCTTACAAACATTCGGATCGTTGAACTTTTTGATGTTTGGGGTATTGACTTCATGGGTCCATTTCCTCCATCATTTGGTCATCTCTACATCCTCGTTGCAGTAGATTATGTTTCCAAAAGGGGTTGAGGCAATTCCTTGCAATACGAATGATCACAAAGTGGTGGTTCGTTTCTTGAAAGAAAACATATTTTCTCGTTTTGGAACCCCTCGTGCAATTATAAGTGATGGTGGTACACATTTTTGCAATAGAGCTTTTGAATCACTTCTGAAAAAGTACTCCATTACTCATAAAATTTCCACCCCCTATCATCCACAGACATGTGGGCAAGTTGAAGTTTCAAGTAGGGAAATTAAACGCATTCTTGAGAAAATGGTTCGTCCTGACCGAAAGGATTGGTCTCAAAGATTAAATGATGCATTGTGGGCTTACCGTATAGCATTTAAGACACCGATTGGAATGTCTCCCTATAGACTTGTATTTGGAAAACCTTGTCATTTACCTGTGGAATTGGAACATCATGCTTACTGGACCATCAAAACTCTTAATTTTGATATGGACAAGGCTGGAACACTTCGCAAATTGCAACTCAGTGAGTTAGACGAAATTCGTAATGAGGCTTATGAAAATGCAAATATTTATAAAGCAAGAACCAAAGTTTTTCATGATCAATCAATATTGAGGAAGTCATTTGAGCCCGGTCAAAAAGTTTTGCTCTATAACTCCAGGTTACATCTCTTCCCAGGAAAGCTCCGTTCACGATGGTCTGGACCTTTCATTGTGCACAAGGTATTTTCCCATGGGGTGGTTGACATTCAAAACCCTAAAGATGGAACTATTTTCAAAGTTAATGGTCAAAGATTGAAACCATATTTAGAGGGTTTTACTGAAAGGGAGGAGATCGTTCTGGATTTGGATGAACCTACTTCTCCTGCATGATTTTTTGTTACGTCAGGCTGAAGACGTAAAACTTAGTGCTTTTGGGAGGCAACCCAAATTTTTGTTTCTTGATTGTTTCCTATTTGTTTAATATTTAGGTTGTTTAATACCTGTGTGGGGATGCTACAATCTAGGTTTGGGGGTGCTTTTTATTTTTCCATATTTTGTACTTACTCCTAATTCTTAGTGTGTGTTTCCATGCTCTACATCTACCATGAGGCTTCTCCATTCAGGTGATTTCTTTTCTTACACTCATTTTCTTTTACTAGTCATTGTGGTATTTTTTCTTGGTAAACATTGAGGGCAATGCTTAGTTTAGGTTTGGGGGTGTAGAAAGAAAAGTAGTATTCCCTTCATTTCTATCATTTGAAAAAAAAAATTAGAAAATTGAAAAAAACACCATAAAAATTGCTTAGTTTTAGGTTGTTTGTTAGTATTTTTCTTAGGTTTTGATAGTTTATCCCTTTATGATGCATACTTCAATTTTTAAGAAATTAATTTGCATTGGAAGTGTGAGTAAGTATTCTGGAGGATAGAGAGCTTAACTGAGCAGTATCTTTCTGTTACAGTCCTCTTGGAACAGGTGCTTGAACTAATAAAACTCACTCACACACACTAGCACATAAAGTAATACCCTCTAGAGATTTGTTGAATACTAATTTTCAGTGTGATGTCTTTAATCAGAGTCATTGGATGATATGTGGTTGTCTGTTGAGCTTAAAAGATCATGATAGATCATTTACTTGGCTATGGCAAGGGGTTGGAACCAGAAATAGGTTGAGAGTATAATACAGCTTGGATGGAATAAAGATTGCTAGAAAATATGAATGTGAAAAAAAAATGAATAAATGAAAAAAAAAAGTGAAAACAAAATGAAAGAAAAGGGGCTCCTCGACTTTATAGGATTAACTTAGGCTGGTGCTCATGTCCGAAGCGGTCCATCTTAAAACCTAATGCCCTAAGCCAAACTGGCTGGGAGTCATTGGCCTGAGTCATTGCTAAACCTAAGCATCTTGAAGTCAGGCCTTACACAGTCTCGAGAAAAAAAAAAGTCTATGGTGTATTATCCTCTCAAATCTAGAATGTTGGACCCGAAGGAGGCGCGCAGATTTGTGCTATCATGAACCTAAATATTACGACGACTGTGTTAATTCTGATGTTCTTTGGTTAATGGGTAACATTGGATCTCTATAAAACAAAAATTTAGAATGTATTGCTACAATTAAGAATGTATTGCTACAATGTGCAACAATTGGTGCTGATATATGCAAAATATACACATTTTTATATGCCTTTCTACCTATATGTTAGTCATAATTTCAGTTAAAACAAGGATAATTAATGATTATTAGTGTTAAGTGACTAATTAGGAGTTTAATGAATAAATGCACTTAATTGAGTTATTTAGATGCATTAATTGGATTTAACATATTTATATTTTATTATGCGTCTAATTAAGCTTTAATTATATTTATTCAGGTTTTAATGTCCCAGATTCAAATTGCCAAAAGCAAATGCACGTCAAACAGCTTCAGTGAAGAGATCGAATATCCGACGGACGTGGTTGTTACGATGGGTTTTGACACTCTGCTCGAACGCCTGCGACGGGGGTAGAATAGCGGCAGCCTGAGGTGGCAATGCCGGCGATGGATCTTGGCGGCAAGGTCAGCAATGGTGAGAGCACTCGACGGCGGTTCTGGTTTTGGTGGCGAGGACGACGGCAACCAACAGTAGGCGGCAAAGAAGCGGCGCCGGTGCAATGACGAACGGCAGAACGAAAAAAAAAAGGAAGAAAAAAAAGCTGCGATTTGGAAAGTCAAGTGCGGGATGCCAAATTAGGAAAATTGAGTTTCGCCTTCATTTCGGAATGGTAACACATTTCAGTTCGATTAGAGAGGAAGACGAGGTTGGATTTGGCTTAGCTCGGAAAGTTCCAATTTTTGGGTGATTCGGCCTTGTTTCGAGAGGAGTTAAAATTGGAACTTTTTCTACAAATTGGACAGGAATCACCTCAATTCGAAGGGGGCAAATCAACTGATTTGGAAGGCGGCCAAAGGGAAGATTTGGATTCGGCCCAATATTGGTTTGGAAATTGTTGATTTGGGAAAGGAAGATGTTGGCAGTTCATCTATAAAAACAGAGCAACTGAGACGAAAAGGAACTGTTTTGGAGGCAGGAAGGTGGTGGCTGCTCTGTTCTGAAGGCTGTTCTGTTCAAGGGGGTGTTCTGTCTGTGGAAGAAAAGTCTGCTTTGGCTCGAGAGAGCAAAGCAGACGTTGGAAGGGGACTGTTTGTGTTGAAAGACAGAGCATCGAGAGAGAAAAAGGGTTCTGGCTAGCTATGGAAGTACTGGTTGTGGTGGGTGCTCTGTCGAGAGGCAGAGAAGGGAGAGAGAAAAAACTGCGAGGAGGGCTGTCGACTGTTGATTGAGAAGGTTGTCGGCTATTGATTGAGAAGGCTGTCTGCCCGAGAGAGAGGCAGCTGGTTGGGCAAACGGGAGAGAGGAACTGCTGGGTTCGCGGATTTGAAACGTGTTGCTTGCTCGAGAGAGAGGTAGCATAGTGGAGGTTTCGGGAAAGCTTTGCTTTGGCTCAGAATTGGGGACTGTCTGCTTTATTCGAGAGAAAGAGCATAACGGTTGAGGCGTGCAGCCAAGAGACTGTTGCAGAAGGTGGAGGAGAGAGCAGAGCAGGACAAGATTGCGGAACTAGGATTAATTGCAGATGAACTGAAAGCAGAGAATAGGCTTTTTCTTTCTTGGATCTTTTGTTTAGTTAATTTCTGTGTATTAAGTTTAGATGAACGTTTAATTGATTAATTTGAAATTCAAAAGTAGAAATTTTCATTTCAATGCTGCTAGTTACCCGTGCTCTTAGAATTAGGTTGAATATCCTATTAAGTCTCTGAGGGATCGACCTCGTAGCTATTATTCTGCATTAGATTCGTGCGTTTACGAGTATTATATTAAAATTCACATCAGGTGCCCCATTCTCAATATGTGCAGTTAGCTCATCCATGACTAACTCATAAAGATAATTTGTTTCAAACTCTTGATGCAAGCCTACCGTAAGTAGGATCTCCTTGGCCTCTTCTCTAATTGTTCTTGCAGTAGTGACTAGCAATATGACTAGTAGGACTTCTAAAAAAGTTAATTCTTTTAGGCTGCTGCTATTTTCTATCGTCTAAATCTTCTAAATAAGTTAATTCTTGGTAGGATTGAACCCAATATGTATATCATGCCCTTTATGTTATAAATCTTGATGCCTCTGGCAATTAGAAGAAAAACCATATTGCATGCATAGTAGAGACTTTGTAAATGCTGTTGATGGTAAAGATCTCCTCCTTCCTGATCTGTTCTTTCATCCTTGTCTTCTCTTTTTTACCTCAATACTGTGTGTCAGAATAATTATTTGCGACTTTATTGGTATTTTGTGATTTTTTGTTCATTAACTGGTATCTACCTTTTCCTTTATATTGGTTATGCAGAGTTCAGATTTCTCGAGAGATTGATACTTGTTCATGGAAGATACTCATACAATCGCACTGCATTTCTGTCCCAGTATTCCTTTTACTAGTCACTCTTGATTTGTTTTATATAGATTTTGTGAGTATGGACACAAATTTCTGTTTTCATCAAGTAAAAAATGTTCGTGCAAATGGCATTTGGCTTAGGATGGATACAACTAGTGAATCTGAGGGTTGGCAGAGGTTCAAACTTTTGGACTGCTGTTTATGGTTCATAGGATGTTAAAAATTCTAGTCAATACTATATGCACGTGCATGTAATGTGTATTGTTCTGCTATGGGCCATTGCTTCAAAAGGCAAGCAGAGATAGAACAACTTAATGTTACCATGTTGACGTAAAAAGTGATGAAATTTCCGGTGAAGCGGTAAACTAACGGTAAACTAACACCCATGCCTCCAAATGACTTATCTTTGCTCGGCTTTGTATTTAGAGTATCTTCTGGATTTTCTACGGAGAAATACAATCCTAAAGATTCTCATTTTGGAGTTCTCATTGAATGGAGGAAAATTGCTGATTTAGGAGCACTGTTTTTTTTTTGGGTACAAATTTTGGAAAAGGTTGGCAGCCAAGATATGTATGTATATGTTCTTTATATATGTATGCATATAAAGAACAGATTATTGCTTTTGCAGGAAGAAAGGCAGCTTGGTGGGGCAATACACATCCTCATTTACTCTGGTTTTCAATGGACTGTCCTATGCTATTACAAATTTGCCCAAGGAGCCACACAAAGTAACTGAGGAAGCATAGACAACTATATATATATATATATATATATATATATAGAGAGAGAGAGAGAGAGAGAGAGAGAGAGAGAGAGAAGAGTTTACATGAGATCGTTCTCATATAAGGAGCCTGAGGCCAATCTTTATTGTCGTTGGATTTCAATCGGAGGGTGGATATCAAATCAGTGGGTAGGTGAGTGTGTCACATCAAAGAGTGGATGAGATCATTATAGATATTTGTAGCCGTCAGATCAAGATTCAACTGCTACGATTCAAAGTGGCCTCATATAAGCCACATGAGAGCGATCTCATTTAAACTTTTTCCATATATATATATATATAAATTATAGAGTGAGAGGGGGGAGATTAAGAGAGATGAGAAGTCAGACGAAGGAGGGGATGGGGGAGATAAGATTATATGAACTGCTAGTCAATTAACTTTGGTAGGAAACTAAAACTATTAGAACATGCTTGAAATAGATTTGATTGGAGTATAAAGTCCTGAATAGTTAAAGTGCTAAATTAAGAATAATGAGTGAAGGGCTGAGTGAGTAGTAGATGTTTCATGAGAAGGTGTTGCTGCTTGCTTGGGGGTGAGTAGTAGATGTTTCATTAGTCAAATCCGCTAGAAAAACTGTAGTTGCAGAGTATGCATTTGCATTAGCTACAAAAGTAAGGTCTTAGACATTTGTTTGTAGCCATTGAGTAATTTATTTGTAGTTTCAATATATTCTGGTCCACTTTTGATAAATACCATTTGTGGCTTTACAGCATTGTACTCGAGCTGTCTATATTTCACCAATAAAAACCATTAGCAATCAGAAATACAGAGAATTTTCCATAATGTTTGATGTGGGTCTTCTAACTGGAGATGTCAGCTTGAGACCTAAGGCTTCTTGTCTCGTGAGTTTCAGTCATTTTCGGTTCTTTTTTTTTTGTGGTTCTGGAGAAAGGATATGCTCACGCTTTTTCCTTGCAAGCTTAGCCACATGGCAGAGCCTTGAGTCTTGTGAGCGTCCACAGCTTGGGATTTTATGTATTTATGGGTGGTGGATGGGAGTTGTTCTCTCTGTTGTTTGGTTTTAGTAGCTTATTTGGAGTGTAAGTATCGATTTTGGAGCTTGTTGATTTTGTGCTTCTATCTCTATTTGATATTGGGTTTGGTTGAGTTAAAGCATTTGCTAATTAATTCTAATGTCCTTTATATAATTATGTCAACCCAGATTTTTGTCATCTTGTCTCTTTATTCAGAATTAGAAAAAAAATCATTGAGAACTTTAGTGTTCTTAGTTCATGGATTTTTTGTTTTTGGAATTTGAAGACGTGCATGCCATTTTTGTTACTAACAGCAAATTCATGTGATAAGCTGCGATTACATCTACTGGTTTCATGTTGCTACGCTTTTGTTCTTTCTGATTTTTTTAAATGCTATCAGGATATTTGATATGGACCCTATTGCTAAAGTCAATCGTACAGTTCCTATAAGTACCCCAAAAGTTCCAGCAGTAGCAAATCCCTCTACTGAAGGAACATCAGATATTGAATCGAGCATTAACTATCATGCTCGATACAGTCATTTTTCTCCCTTCAAGGTTGATCAAGAGCAGGCTTTCTATGCAACAGCAGAAAGTGTTCGCGATCACCTGATCCAGGTATGGCATTTGCATAACTTCTATTTCTTTTGATTGGAATTTGATAGGAAGTTAGAAACTAATGGTAAGTGGCCTAGGCGAGCTGAACTATGTCGATATAAATTAAAATTAGATAGCTGTGTTATGCAATGTTTGTTCAATTAGTTCTTTACAAGTTGGTAAACAAATGAGAAAAATAGATATAGTAATGACCCATATTTAAATGATAATCATTATCCTCTTTGTTTAATGCGAAATATGATTATTCTTCATTTTTGTGCAAGCAGCGGTGGAATGTATGTTCAATTTCATAAATTTGATCCAAAATATTGTTGTTTGATCATTAATATCATGCAAAACCATACTGATATTTATTTTGTTTTGTGCAGATTCATGGAATACTGAATGTGGTGATTTGGGGAATCATGAGCAAGGACATTTCAAAGACAAGTTCTAAAGTAAATATAGATATTTATAAAGATGTGCATTGACGTCTTGTAATTTGTTGAAATATATTATTTGATGTATATTCACGAGTTTTTTCCATATTACCTGGCGCCAACTATGATTTTCTCATATTACCTGGTTTTTCCCGTAAAATTTCATATGACATGGAATCGCCACCTAAAGTACAGGAAATGCCCTTCTTTTACGTTTTTTATGCCTTTTCTATCCGAAATGCTTCATTCTTTCCAAAATTAGCGATTTACGGGAGCATCAAGTTGGAGAAGAAGATATTCTGGCAAAGGTTCGTCCATCATCGCGGTTCAAGCCATCGTTGGCGCAGTCCAACCCAAAAAAAAATTTATGCCGAAAAATTGTAAAAATAGCGGGAAATATTTTTTTTCCATTTTTTTGGGTTCTTCTATATTTTCTCTCCTCTACCACCTCATGAAGATATATTAGGATGAAAAAGAAGAAAAAGGAAGAAAGTGGAAGCTTTCCGACGTCCGGAGAAAAAATGAGCGTAAAATCGTGTCGTCGAAGACACAACTTGATTCAAGTTGTATTTTTAAATATCATAACTCTTTCTGTGATCCTAATGAGGTGGAAGAGGAGGAAAAATAAGGAAGAATGAAAAAAAATGGGCAAAAACGGATAAAAAATGAACAAGTTATGATATTTTTAAAATTGCAGTAAAATCATGTCGTCGGAGATGCGATTTGAAGTCAAGTCGTGTCTCTTACAACACAATTTTACTCAAATATTCAAAATGTCATAACTCGTTCATTTTTTATCCATTTTTGCCCTTTTTTACGTTCTTCCTTATTTTTCCTCCTCTTCCACCTCATTAGGATCATAGAAAGAGTTATGATATTTAAAAATACAACTTGAATTAAGTTGTGTCTTCAACGACACGATTTTACGCTCATTTTTTCTCCGTTTTTTCCAATTTTTTGCATTCTTCTATATTTGTCCTCCTCTACCACCTCATGAAGATATAGTACGATAAAAAAAGAAGAAAAATGAAGAAAGTGGAAGCATGTCCAGACAAAAAATAAGCATAAAATCGTGTCGTCAAAGACATAACTTGATTCAAGTTGTATTTTTAAATATCATAACTCTTTCGGTGATCCTAATGAGGAGGAAAAGTAAGTCAAGTCGTGTCTCTTACAACACGATTTTACTCAAATATTCAAAATGTCATAACTCGCTCATTTTTTATCCATTTTTACCCATTTTTTTTGCGTTCTTCCTTATTTTTCCTCCTCTTCCACCTCATTAGGATCACAGAAAGAGTTATGATATTTAAAAATACAACTTGAATCAAGTTATGTCTTCGACGACACGATTTTATGCTTATGTTTTGTCCGGACATCAGAAAGCTTCCACTTTCTTCATTTTTCTTCTTTTTTTATCGTACTATATCTTCATGAGGTGGTAGAGGAGGACAAATATAGAAGAATTGAAAAAGATGGAGAAAAATGGAGAAAAAATGAGCGTAAAATCGTGTCATCGAAGACACAACTTAATTCAAGTTTATTTTTAAATATCATAACTCTTTCTGTGATCCTAATAAGGTGGAAGAGGGGGAAAAATAAGGAAGAACGCAAAAAAAATGGGTAAAAATAGATAAAAAATAAGTGAGTTATGACATTTTGAATATTTGAGTAAAATCGTGTTGTAAGAAGTCATGTCTCCGACGACACGTTTTTACTGTAATTTTAAAAATATCATAACTTGCTCATTTTTTATCCATTTTTGCCTATTTTTTTTCATTCTTCCTTATTTTTCCTCCTCTTCTACCTCATTAGGATCACAGAAAGAGTTATGATATTTAAAAATACAACTTGAATCAAGTTGTGTCTTCGACGACACGATTTTACGCTAATTTTTTCTCCGTTTTTTTCCATCTTTTTGCATTCTTCTATATTTTTCCTCCTCTACCCCTCATGAAGATATAGTACGATAAAAAAATAAGAAAAAGGAAAAAAGTGGAAGCTTTCCGACGTCCGGACAAAAAATAAGCATAAAATCGTGTTGTCGAAGACACAACTTGATTCAAGTCATACTTTTAAATATCATAACTCTTTTTGTGATCCTAATGAGGTGGAAGAGGAGGAAAAATAAGGAAGAACACAAAAAAAAATGGGTAAAAATGGATAAAAAATGAGCGAGTTATGACATTTTGAATATTTGAGTAAAATCATGTTGTATGAGACACGACTTGACTTCAAGCGGAGTAATTAAATATTGTTTACCCACGAGGAGTTAGCGAAATAATAAAGTTAGCTCGGTAAGTCCGAGGTTGAACCACGAGGAGCTTATACGTTTGGTAAAAAGTCAATCTAAAACTACTAGTAAAAAATTCTAAGCAAATAAATCAAATTTTGTTGTAGAGAAAATAAAATTAAACTTAAGAAGCAAAACTAATTTAAGAGTGTAAGAATTACGTTGAGTGATTAGGTCTAGGCATCAAATCCATTGAAATTCCACATATTATTATTCTTCCACATTCAAATTTAACATAATCTAGGATATAACACTATAATGATTGTTCTAAGCATTACATGTAGCAGTAGACAATATTTAATCAAACTGCAATACTTAGTTTCAATTGATGAGACAAACTTATCATTTAAAAGATATTGATAATTCTAACTATTCAAAGTGCAAGAAAATATGAATGAAAGAAAATTTTAATAAGTAGAACTCTAGAAATATTCAATTAAATAAAACTCAAACAAAAAATTTTGGAGAATAAATAACATGCTTCATAACAATTTCACCTATCCCTAGCCTAATGGAGAATTAGAACCGCATGGATGAGAAGAGCACAAGGAAATACATATTGTTCTTGAAAAATAAAGTCCTATATATCCCGGATTAATAAAATCTTAGTAGGACGAGTTTTGTCTCGTGAGGGTTTACAGCCATGCTACCCACAAACTTATAACCCGAATTAATAAAATCCTATATATCCCTTCAAATATATATAACTACGTTTAAAGAGACAAGCTAATAATACTTGCATAAATAAACAACTGAAGCAAAAAGACGCTCAAATTAGTGGTTCTGTTCCACACCTTTATCTTGAAAATATTTGCTCAATATAAATATATAATTACTTTTCAAAAATCAATGGTACGGAATAAATAGAGATACAATCTAAATTTTTGTCTTCCACATGTTCTAATGTGACCCATTGATGAAGTTATAGTCGACCTTAATAACCCAAAATAATTCTATGATATCTTTATCTTGAAGTATTATGATAGAAGTACTGCTCAAACATCCTCAACTATAAATCCACAGTATAGGGTAAAAAATCATAATACAACATTTTTTTTCACCAATATTGTGAAACACCTAGCTCTACTAGTCTATAAGAATCATGCACTAGGTTTTAAGATACCTTACAGACTAACAATTTTTATCCGATAGGCGAGAAAGGTTGACAGTCATGAGAAAATTTGTTGTAACCTCCAACTTTGGATGTGAACCCTTAAGCTTAATGAGGCACAAAGGCCTAGTTATTCGTTGGAGATAGTTACAAACTTCTTTATTTTACTCACACTTACTATGTAAATTAGCCTCTCTAAAAGTTGAAATATGAGGGGTATAATATAAAAACTGTCACGCCCCGAATTTCATAACCTCGTATACAGCGCAGAAGCACTAGCTCAATTAAGATTATGAGGCTGAAACCCGGGACGCGACCGAATACTCGATCACAATTCTCCGCCGTTCCAGAAGGCTTAAACAATATCCATTTTACAAAAATCTTAAATAATAACAAAACTTCGAGTTAACTACAGTATTACAATAAATAAGTCTTAACCATTAACAACCATCAAAATAACTCAGCATGCAGGCTGATTAGTTCCACAAACATAAAATTAAAAATCATGAAACAGATCTACTCCGGCGACTTCTGCCATCAAGCTCCACATCACATACCTGTTAATTCCTTTCCACTTTAATACCTGCATCGAGAGATGCATGAGTATTTCGAAATAAATACCCAGTAGGATGCCAAAACCCTATTGATCAAGGATATATATATATATATAGAAGCAATGGACTCCAGTCGATACAAAATATGGAACAACGTCAATTAGATCTGGAATAATAAATGCAATAATCAACGCACCAGAATATTAGCAACTCATGCTGAGAAATAAGCAAAGATTCTGAGCATCTCATTTGAATGGATATAGATCACAATTAAAATAGACTCCAAACATACAGAGTGTAGGAGTTGTCAATTTCTGCTCTCAGGTCAGTCCACTTCCCCTATGGACATCTATGCCAAAACATCCTAGAGGTTCTACAGAGGAACCCGGCCATGCATCTAGTGATGCTAGCCCCATCGGTGCTTACGGGCACAATGGGTGGAGACTGCAGGCCTTCCGTAATATCATACAGTCTAAAGCGCACACGTTGCCGTCATTGGCTAAACTACAGATGTTCTTAATATAATCTGAGACCACAGTGGATCTAGTAATGGCTCGTGAGCATACTATGATTTCCATTCGAAGAGTTTTCATCAATCACTCTTGTGGAATAAGCAGTTTACAGAGAATTGAATATAATCTGACAACAGCAGAGGCTGTATTAAAATCAATAGAAAATTCTCAATATTCAAGAATAGACTCCCATAGAACACCATTGAGATTTCAATATCCCAAGGAGTTAACAATTCAATATAAAGAATCAATACTCTTTGTCAGAATCTGACTCATTAAGGAGTAACTGAAACAACTCATCTTCCACGCTTGACCCAACTATAAGGGTATAATAATAACTTTACTGATCTGATAATTTTCGCTGTGCAAGGCCCTAGATATAAATTTCCAGTTCTAACACTAAACTCAGACGACTCGAATGGTTATGATAATTAGGGTTTGAGAAAACAACCCTAACCGGATTTCCTGAGACACTTCAATCGGTAAGGCAATTTAACACAGAGGCTCGATTCAATATGGCTTGACTCCACTCCACTACACAATTCCAGAAGATTACACTCTCTGCCCCAATTACCACCCAAGTCCTTCTTATTTTTTATTTAGGTCTTATCTCATCCATAACTTTATATAGTCATATGATATCAAGTAATATTAGGTATTCCCTGGTTCACTGCCCTGATTCTGCATAATAGCACAATTTCGAGTCTCACCAGAATTTTTACAGTTCGAATCTTGCCCTGGAAATTTTACTGTAGATTACCCCAAGAGTCTACAATCTAACCCAACATAAAACACATTTTTCCTAATTATCTAAAATTAGTTGCAATTTTTACACTAACTGTGCAGGAAATATACTGGTCGAGGCTAATTAACATTGATTAACTCCCATAATATGATACTTACATATTAATACTCACGTGTCCATGATATACTAACTATTACATAGTTCTCTAATGATATTAATATGATCATATCATTAGGTAAAGTTTCTGTTTTTAATATATATAACCATCTGACAGTTGATAATACAATAGCATTGGGCTTCTACCATTAGTGCTCAAACCTGGAGGAGCACAAGCTGGGAAAAAACAGGGTGAGAAAGGAGGAAATGCATGTGATTGGACGAAATTGCCTATTTTATGTGAAGGGAACTATGAATTTGCCAGTGTTTCTAGCACATGGTTAGCCCAAGTGCTGTATAAGCTGCCTGGTAAGGCATTAAATGAAGAGAGAGGGAGGGAAATGAACATTTAATGATGAGAGAGGGAGAGGGTAGCATTTAATGAGCTGTGAAGGGAAGGAGAGAAGGAACGGACCTCTTCCATTTAACCTCTTAATATCGTCATCTAATGTTAGCCGTATGGGATTGCGGGCCTCAATGGCCACGCGTCTGCTTCTGGTTGGTGGCCATAAAACTGACGTGGGCTAGCGCTTGTACCCAATAACTTCTCCTTGGAATATAATTGTAATTGCAAAGTCATGAGGCAGGTTTTCATCCATAATTGTTTTTGGTTTTTATTTGTGCTACCGATGAGTGTTTTCAATTTTACATGCCAATTTACATGTGCAGGAAAAAATTTATGATGAATCCCTTATAATCAGGGACGGATCTACGTATAACCTATGGGGGTCAGATGACCCCATAGGTTTCTACAATTTTCCTATAGATTATATATAAATTTCATATATTTTTTTATAAATGGGCTTAATTTCCTTACCTGACCCCAATCTCAAAATGGCCTGACCCCTGTCGATTAAAATCCTACGTCCGCCCCTGCTTATAATGAAACCATTTGCTCTGACCAAAATGAGTCACATGTTCCTCTGAAGCATTTGTTCCAAATGATGGTAGGCTCACCAACCCAAAACATATTTAAAAAAAACGAACACGCTGTTCTCCATGTGAGAAAAAAAAACTAAGAAAATGCATACAGAGCAATATTTTTATTTGTCCTTGGAACATGAAGTTCAAGGAGGTGTAATACCTACATAAAAAATCGCCCTCTCTTGTCCATTAAAAAAACGCTTGCACATGAAGTATTTTTTGATGAAGCACCAAGCCGCATGCCCGTTTCTATCATTGTTTAAACACTATGGGCGATATCTTTTATTGCTGGGGGTCTACAAACTGTCAAGAGCAGCGAAGCATCCTAAAAACCCTGTTGATGCTTGCACATTTTCCATGTTTCAATATCACCACAATGTCAATATATAGTCTGCCACTAGCTCATACTCTACCACTGCCATCGGATCTCTTTACTATCCATTCTCAATTTCAAAGCTTCATACTAACAAGATCCATTCAAACGCAGAGGGAAAATGGAGGACACTACAAAGGTAGACAAGATATCCAGCAAGCTCTCTCAGGCTCATACCAACTTGCTTAACCTTCAATTTGGCTTTGTCAATTCAATGGCCCTCAGGTGTGCCATTCAGTTGGGCATACCTGATATCATCCATTCCCATGGCCCAGTTCCCATGTCCCTTTCCGACCTTGCTGCTTCAATCCCCATATCCGCCGCCAAAACATCCCATCTCGGACGCCTCATGCGCCTGCTAGTCCACTTGGGCATCTTCACCAACACAAACTCCGATAGAGGCGAGCGGGGATACAGCCTCACAGCCACCTCTCGACTGCTTCTGGCGAATGACTGCAAGGGCGATACCGTCACACCCTATTCGCAAATGGTGTTGGACCCATACCTGGTGAAACCTTGTTTTTACTTCAGTGACTGGCTCAACATGGAGGGCTCCATGCCCTTTGAGCTCTGCCATGGTGGCAGCATGTGGAACGTAGCAGCAAAGAGCCCTGGGTTCAATAAAGGCTTCAATGCAGCTATGGCTAGTGACAGTCAATTCTTGATGAGCACCATTGTCAAACAGTGTCCTCATGTGTTCCAAGGCTTGTACTCCCTGATCGATGTTGGCGGAGGGATTGGGGGCTCCGCTACCACCATTGCCAAGGCATTTCCACACCTAAATGTGTCCGTCTTGGATCTACCCCATGTTGCTGCCGTGATGCCCAAGGATGCGGGAGTGGGAGTCATTGGAGGGGACATGTTCAAGCACATTCCATTCACAGATGCAGTGTATCTTAAGGTATGTGCAAGTCTACTAAATCATAATTTTCATCTGACCTTTTGTACAAGTTTCAAGATTAACCTTGCCTAGAAATTTTTTAAATGTTTGTTACATTTCTGCAGTGGATTCTTCACGATTGGAATGATGAGGAGTGCATACAAATTCTGCGCAAATGCAAGGAGGCGATCCCTAGCAAAGAGGAAGGAGGGAAGGTGATCATTGTTGAAGTGGTGGTGAACTCCAAACCGGAAGACAACGAGTATACTCAGGCCGAATACTGCGCAGATGTTATTATGATGGCGCTGACTACAGGGTGGGAGAGGGATGAGCAAGAGTGGTGCAAAATTTTCAAAGAAGCTGGCTTTAAGGACTATAAGATTACACCTGGGTTGGGTGTTCGATCGTTGATTGAGCTTTATCACTAAAGTGCTTCTACAGTACTCTTGAATTAAAAGTGCTTGTCAATTATACAAATGCACTAAATTTCTATTTCCAGGCCAGCTGAGGGATCTTATGATTTATGATTGCAAATTGTAAAGCCATTAAAAAACGGAGAAATCATATATATGGATGCAGATTGTATGCCATTCAAACGAGGGTTCTAATATTTGTTCTAGATTTTTTTTAGTTGTAATGTACCCTTTTTTTGGCAAATTCTCCCAAATTTTCGTTTTCCGAATCGATCATGGTTGTTTTCTTTATTTCAGAATGTTAATTTGTATTTACTTCATCAAGCACCCCTCTCATCTATAGTAACAAAATGAAAGGCTTTGCCAACTATTAGGCGTTTTAGTAATAGGTCTTTAATGAAGTCCACATGATCATCTTTCCATGTATGCATTGGAATGGGGAGATACTAAAAGCATATGCTTGAGGTCATACATGGAGAGTTGATCTTCCTTGAGATATATCTTCGGTTCAAAAAATCCTGGCTGCATTTGAAAATGAGTTAAATTTATGATCTTGTAGGGCCCTCAACATTTTAAGCCTCCGCTTAATTACCCATGCACATGCACATTCATGAGAATCTTTAGGAATGTAGGGCAAATCCAGCCACCTAAGGCTGGATCCATGATTCTTTAAATGTGGCCAGGCTTGTTTCGGATGGAGAGAGTAATGAGATAACCTCTCATGAACTATTTATAAAGAAGTGGCGTGAAAAGGATGTGAATAGGAGAGACCTAAAGACATGAATGTGAAACCAAAGTAGACATGTAGGAAAATTTATAAATGAATAACAAATCCTTGACACTATATTCTATGACCCAAAAATCCATCGCTACCTTCCTGGTGTCGTGCCGAAGGGGTAAGGGCCTTGAATGGATCAGATCGGCCTCCCCAGCCACTACACCAGGAAGAGAATGACTGCTGGAGGAGCCTTGGAGAGAGGCAAGGCGATAGTGGAGTGAGAAGTGAAGTCAGTTTTTTCTTTCTTTCTTTTTTTCTTTTTTTCCTGTTATTTTTCTTAATTGTTAGGTTATGGGGTAACATTCATAAGAGGGAGAGGTTTATTGAGTGAGTAAGTGGGGAAATCCAGCAAAGGGAGAAGTGATAAAAAAACTGGCAGCTCGAGAATAGGGACACCCATCATTCAGGGTTTAAATCAATAAACCCTAATTTGTGCGGGTTTAAATGTTGTATAAAAACTGGTGTTTTGTGCTCCATTTTGACTTGGTTCTTGAATTTCTTGTGTTGATAGTCAGATTGTTCACATTGTTTGTGGAGATTATGTAACTCATTTGTTGTTGTTAGGAAGTGGGAAAGTTTCTTCTTTTTCATTGAAAATGAACAATAGAAAAGAAATCTGTGTGATTGGTTATGAGGAAGTGAGTTCTGAATGCTAGGGATTAATGAAGGTGTTGATTGTATATGCTATAGTTGGAATTGACACAGGATTATCTATGAGTTATTCTTTGAGTTTCTCTCTTCAGGCTGTATTCAGGGTTGAAAACAATGTTCTAGATTGTGAGGAATAAAATAGTGAGTATTAGTGATTATATACCTCGCTTTGTGTTGTTAGGCAGTGCGAAAGTTTCCTTCTTGCTCACCGGAATTGTAACATGTGTGATTGTTAATGAGAAATTGATTGGTCGAAACACCTCCAAAAAGAAAATTGACAATGCTACATCGAATCCTGACACCAAAGACATAGTCCATGTTTTTGTTGTATACAATGAAAAGTGGGCTATTTGAGGCCCACTTCTAGTGTCCAAACGAAAAATTAGTGTGTGGTTTTGCTGTACAGATTCAATTTATATACACCTATCTGCTTCCTAAAATACTAGAAATTTCAATTGCTTAGCGAATTCGAAAAAAAAAATGAAAAAAGAACTACACAATAGAAGCACTTTTAACAGAAACGATGGTTATTAGGTTTAGACGAAATCTAATTCGATCTGTAGATTAAAAATTAAAATACTACCGTTCTCCAATGAAGTAGCTCTTGGGATATAATTGTAATTGCAAAGTCACGAGGCAGGCTTTCATCCATAATTGTTTTGGGTATTTATTTGTGCTACCGATGAGTGTTTTGAACTTTAAATGCCAATTTACATGTGCAGGGAAAATTTTATGATGAATCCCTTATAATTGAAGCATTTCCTCTGGTCAAAATGAGTCACGTGTTACTCTGAAGCATTTGTTCCAAATGATGGTAGACTCATCAACCCAGAGCATATTAAAAAAAAAAAGAACACGCTGTTCTCCACGTAAAGAAAAAAACTAATAAAATGTATACAGAACAATATTTTTATTTGTGTTTGGAACACGAAGTTCAAGGAGGTGTAATACCAACATAAAAAATTGCTCCCTCGTCCATAAGAAAAAATCGCTTGCACATGAACTATTTTTTAATGAAGCACCAAGCCACATGCCCATTTCTATCATTGTTTATAAACTATGGGTGATACTCTTTTATTGTTGGGGGTCTACAAACTTTCAAGAGCAGCGAAGCATCCTAAAAACCCTGTTGATGCTTGCACGTTTTCCATGTTTCAATATCACCACAATGTCTATATATAGTCTGCCACTAGCTCATACTCTACCACTGCCATCGGATCTCTTTACTCTCCATTCTCAATTTCAAAGCTTCATACTAAGAAGATCCATTCAAACGCAGAGGGAAAATGGAGGCCACTACAAAGGTAGACAAGATATCCAGCAAGCTCCCTCAGGCTCATACCAACTTGCTCAACCTTCAATTTGGCTTTGTCAATTCAATGGCCCTCAGGTGTGCCATTCAGTTGGGCATACCTGATATCATCCATTCCCATGGCCCAGTTCCCATGTCCCTTTCCGACCTTGCTGTTTCAATCCCCATATCCGCCGCCAAAACATCCCATCTCGGACGCCTCATGCGCCTGCTAGTCCACTTGGGCATCTTCACCAACACAAACTCCGATAGAGGCGAGCGGGGATACAGCCTCACAGCCACCTCTCGACTGCTTCTGGCGAATGACTGCAAGGGCGATACCGTCACACCCTATTCGCAAATGGTGTTGGACCCATACCTGGTGAAACCTTGTTTTTACTTTAGTGACTGGCTCAACATGGAGGGCTCCATGCCCTTTGAGCTCTGCCATGGTGGCAGCATGTGGAACGTAGCAGCAAAGAGCCCTGAGTTCAATAAAGGCTTCAATGCAGCTATGGCTAGTTGATCTATACATGAAATATGCATTTTATTATCTCCTAAGCTTATGATTATGCTAGTGTTTGATTAGAATAACTACTACTTTAATATAGTTTTGGGTTTTTGTAGGAAACAAGAGTAATACACAGAAATAAACAGAAAAGTAATTCGAATGGTTAAATTATCATAACTTCGTCTACAAATATCAGATTGGACTGATTCAAATCTCATGTTAAATTTCAATAAGTCAGCTTTCCAACGCCACCAACCACGCACAATTCGGAGTTCGGGACAGAAAGTTATAGCTATTTGAAGTTTATGAACAGTAACTACGATCGATCGGCTATCAATGCGATCGATCGCCAGAGCCGCAAAAGCACTGTATTGAAGGACACGATCGATCGTATCTACTGGAATTTTTCAATCGCGCAAGACAGTAACTGCGATCGATCGGTATCATACGGCGTCGATCGGCAAAGCGATCGATCGGAGGAAAATAACGAAGGAATTGTGATTGATCGGATAGCGAACGATCGTCAATACGTACGATCGATCGCCGTATGCGGCAAACCGGAATTAAGACCTATTTCGACTTGGATTTGGAAGGGGACTTCGTGGTTTCTCTTCACTATTATAAATAGGAGAACGTTTTGGGCACCACATATTCAACCTAGAGAGCAATTTGAGACCTTGGAGGCTAGAGCAAAGGAAGAAGAAGATGATGAAGATGAAGATGATGGATTCTCTTCCCATGCTTGGCTAAACTCCTATCCAAGGCATAGATGAAGCCCAATAATCTGGTTGTGTAGTTCTTTTCTCTAATATTATTTTTACTCTAGTTGGTGTATGAACCTTTGTTATGCAATTAAAGTTAATTCATTGAGTTTATTCTTTGTGCTTGAGAGACACAAGAGTGGATTTTATGAATTTGAATCTGAAAGATTACTTGCATGTCTGAGAGGAATGTGAGTGTTCTGATTTGTCATATGTTAATAAAGTTTCATTGATTTATGCTTGAGAGAGATAGATCACAATTCCATATGCTTAATTGATTTATGTGTTACGTCCGAGAGGAGAGCACTATAATTTGAATTGACAGGTGTATGTCTGAGAGGAATACACCAGCCAATTGGAAATCTTTATTTAAAAGAGAGAGAGAGACTTTACACTAGTTTATTGTGGTGGATTCGAAGCCTTGGTATTCCACATATTGATTAAATCTCAGCTTAGTTTAGTTTAAATTCATTGCTTTCTTAGTCTAAAATCAACATTGCTATTTTCTCTTGAATTTGGTAAAGTATTCACCGTCCCTGAGGTTCGACAACCCTTATTAATACTCGCCGTAGTACAATTGCCTTGTACACTTGCAAGGGTTTAATTTTAAACGATCAAGTTTTTGGCGCCGTTGCCCAGGACGGTATAATAGTTTAATAAATTCTTAGCATAGTTAGTTTTAGAGTAGTTTAGTTTAATTTAGATTTATTTTCAGTCGCTTAATTTTGTTCTTCTTTTTCAGGATTAAGAGAGGACGCTGATTTTCGTCATCGTTGGAAGGGCCATCCCTTCCCACTGTTTGCACTCTCTTAACCCTCTTTTAGAGTAACTTTGGGTGCTTGGTGTTTTTCTTTTCTTTGTGGGATTGCATGACGTGCTAGTTGTCGCTATTAGGTTGCTAGTTGTCGCTATCTAGGGTTGATGTTTGCTAGTTGTCGCTATTAGGATTGCACAGGTTTTGTTTGATTTTTATTGTGCATGCATGGTCGTCGCTCCCTGAACCCCGACCTTGTCTTTGATCCTGATCCTGAGCGCCTATATAGAATCTGTAGAACTCCTAGCAAACCAATCCCTGAAATTCCTCCAATGGCGGACAACATGAACCTTGGGGGTGGGAATGGCCTAAACCAGAATCCACTAATGCCCCATGCCCGTACCCTGCAAGACTACTACCATCCCACTACCTACACCTCCCCTTCCTGTATCCTACTTCCTGCAACCGTGGCTAATTTCAAAATTAAGCCAAACATCATCCAGATGCTGCCCACATACCATGGTCAATTAAATGAGAACCCCTATAGGCACCTACAAAATTTCTTAGAGGTTAACACAACCTTTAAACTTACACTATCTGATGACCAGGTGCGCCTTAGGTTATTCCCCTTCACCTTAAAAGATAGGGCCAAGGAATGGCTATACTCCCTTGAGCATAACTCTATTTCCACTTGGGAGGAACTTCAAGCCGAATTCCTCAAGAAATACTTTCCTGTGGGGCGGACCAATAAGATCCGCCATGAAATCATCACCTTTACCTAGACACCTAATGAACAATTCCATGAAAGCTGGGAGAGGATGAAATCCTTACTCCGGTCCTGTCCCCACCATGATGTGCCCAAGTGGCAATTAGTACAGAGATTTCATGAGGGTGTGTGCGATCAGCATAAGACCTTAATAGACGCCTCCTGTGGAGGCACATTCATGAAAAAAACTCCGGATGATGCTTGGGATCTATTAGAGGACCTGAGCGAAAACTCTCTACACAGTGCCACCCTCTATAGATCGGAAGGCCATATGCCTGGCAGGAGTGCCTCAAGGGGAGGCATGTATGATGTTAAAGCTACCACGAACCTAGAGCACCAAGTGGCATCCCTTACTGAGAGGTTTGACCGGTTTTTCTCACAGACTCCACCTTATAACCCAACCTCTCAAGATGCTTGTGCCATCTGTGCCAGCCCTATGCACACTATTGTTGACTGCCCCTCAGCCTCCCAGTATCCAGACCTTGTACAGGAGTATGTCAACTTTGCACAAGGATACCCTAGAGCCAATAACCCCTACTCAAATACCTATAATCCGGGGTGGCGAAATCATCCAAATTTCGCCTGGAAACAACCTGACCAGGGACCAGCTTTCAATCCAGCCCTAAGACCAGAATTCCAAAGCCGGCCCCAGTCTAACCAACCCGCACCGGCTCCCTTTGGCCAATCCAATAGGCGACCTTCCTTAGAAGACCAGATGAGCCAAATGAGCCAAATGCTCCTCTCACACTTAACCGAGATTAAAACTGAACAGAAGGAGACAAGAGCTGAGCTAAGAACCCAGGCCCAGCTTGTCCATTCTCATACACAATCCATTGCCAAAATAGAAACCCAATTAGGACAGCTGGCCCAATCTATGAATCGTCGGGAAGTAGGAACCTTGCCCAGCCAACCATAGCAGAACCCTAGAGGCCAGTTCGCCGTTGAAGGTTCCCATTATCCAAATTAGCAGGTGCAAGCCGTTACTACCCTCAGAAATGAAAAACAAGTTGACAATCAGGTTAGGGACCCAACCATTGCGAGTGAGGACACTCCCCTTGAGAAACAGAACCAACCCACTCCTACTATGCCTAATCCTGTTAGTCTCCCACCACAGAAGGATGTCCCAGCTGAGCCCACCAATGAAAATTCCTATATCCCTAGGGCTCCTTTCCCTCAATGCCTCAACCAACCCTCCCCGTTTAGTAAGTCCCACCAACGAATGGAGGAAATGTTAGAGGTGTTCAAGCAGGTTAAGATCAATCTTCCCCTCTTAGATGCCATCAAACAAGTACCTGCCTATGCCAAATTCCTGAAAGACCTGTGTACCCAAAAGAGGAAAACCAAATCCCATGTCACCCAAAAGGTCTTCTTAACCAACCAAGTAAGCTCTTTACTGACCAGTGATATGCCACCTAAATTTAAGGACCCAGGTGTCCCTGTTATATCCATTGTCATAGGTGACCATACCATTAGCCGAGCTCTCTTGGACTTAGGGGCCAGTGTCAACCTCCTCCCTTACTCAGTGTATGAACAACTTGGCTTAGGAGAGTTACAGCCCACCTCAGTCACCCTTCAGTTAGCAGACCGATCCATTCGCAGACCTAGAGGTGTTAAAGAAGACGTTCTCGTTGGAGTTGACCGGTTCTACTTTCCTGTTGATTTTGTCGTCTTAGACATGGAACCTGTTGCCAACTCCAAATCCCAAATTCCTGTTATCCTTGGCCGCCCTTTCCTAGCCACAGCCGATGCCACCATTAACTGTAGGTCAGGGCTCATGAACGTCTCATTTGGGAACATAAAAGTTAAATTAAACATTTTTAGTGCTTCCCAACAACCCTCGAGTGAAGCTGAGTGCCTTGTGGTTGACGACTTAGATGACCTCGTCTAGGAATACCTTCCCTTTGCAGTGCTTAAGGATGCCCTCGAGCACACCCTTTTCTATGACTGGATCGATCAATATGAGGGCATACCTGACCTTGAGGAGGTCCACCACCATTTAGTGGCTGCCCTATACCCTGGACATATCCCATGGCGACCCCATCCTGACCCTCTCCCTGTGTCTACCGCCCCACCTCTAAAACCTTCCATCGAAGCCCCACCCACACTTGAACTCAAAACCCTTCCTAGCTCCCTCAAATACGTCTTCCTAGGACCCAACAACACCCTTCCTGTAATTATCTCATCTAGCCTATCTATTGACCAGGAAGCTCAGTTGTTGGAGATCCTTACCACACACCGGCGAGCTATAGGGTGGACAGTGGCTGACCTCCGGGGTATAGACCCCTCTGTGTGCATGCATCGCATAAACCTGGAGGACCAGGCTAAACCTTCTAGGGAGGGCCAGAGACGGTTGAACCCACACATGAGAGAAGTGGTGATGAAAGAGGTAGTGAAATTGTTAGACGCAGGTATCATATACCCTATCTCTGACAGCGAGTGGGTGAGCCCCATCCAGGTCGTCCCTAAGAAATCGGGCATCACGGTGAAACCAAACTCAGAGGGTGAACTTGTGCCAATAAGAGAGACCACGGGCTGGCGGGTATGCATTGATTATAGAAAACTGAACTCCAATACCCGTAAGGATCATTTCCCTCTCCCATTCATTGACCAAATCCTAGAGAAACTAGCGGGCCAAGAGTTTTATTGCTTTTTAGATGGGTACTCAGGATATAATCAAGTGCCAGTTTTTCCAGGGGATCAGGAAAAGATGACTTTTACATGCCCCTTTGGTACATTTGCGTATCGAAGAATGCCTTTTGGTCTTTGTAATGCCCCTGCTACATTTCAACGATGCATGATGTCCATCTTTTCCGACATGATTGATAAATTTTTGAAAGTTTTCATGGACGATTTTTCAGTGTTCGGCACTTGTTTTGATGATTGCTTACACAATCTTACTTTGGTTTTCAAATGTTGTGAGGAAACAAATTTAGTGTTAAGTTGGGAAAAGAGCCACTTCATGGTTCAACAGGGGATTGTGCTTGGACATGTTATATCAAAAAGGGGTATAGAGGTTGACAAGGCCAAGGTTGACCTGATTGTTAATTTACCACCACCTACATCAGTTAAGCAAATACGGTCTTTCCTTGGCCATGCAGGGTTTTATCGCCGATTTATCAAAGATTTTAGCAAGATATCACGTCCATTATGTCACCTTCTCGGTCAGGATGTACAATTTGAATTTGATGAGTCGTGTAAAGAAGCTTTTACCACATTAAAAACCCTCCTCTCTAGCTCCCCTATCATTAAGCCCCCTGACTATACACTGCCCTTCGAAATAATGTGTGATGCATCGAATTTTGCTATAGGGGCAGTGTTAGGCCAACGCATCAACAAAATTCTTCATGTTATATACTATGCTAGCAAGACACTCACTGATGCTCAATTGAATTATACCACAACTGAAAAAGAGTTGCTTGCTGTTGTGTTTGCATTAGATAAATTCAGGTCATATCTCCTGGGGAGTAAGATCATCATCTTCTCTGATCATGCAGCCTTGAGGTACCTTCTTTCCAAGAAGGATGCTAAGCCGAGGCTGATCCGTTGGATCTTACTCCTCCAGGAATTTGACTTTGAAATGAAAGATAAAAAGGGTTCTGAGAATGTCGTGGCTGATCATCTATCCAGAATTCCTATTCCTGATTTGCACAGCCATGACCCTCTAAGAGATTCTTTCCCTGATGAGCAGCTCTTTGCTGTCTCCACTACATCTCCACCTTGGTTTGCACATATTGTGAATTATCTTGTTGTGGGTCAAATTCCAACCTTTTGGTCTAAACATGACAAAGACTTATTTTTCTCTCGAGTCAAACATTACTATTGGCATGACCCTGACCTATTTAAGATATGTGCTGACTAAGTCATAAGACGATGTGTCCCTGAGAGTGAGTTTCATAGCATCTTATCTTTTTGTCACTCTCAGGCCTGTGGTGGACACTTCGGTGGTAAGAAAACTGCGGCCAAAGTACTTCAAAGCGGTTTTTATTTGCCAACTCTATTTAAAGACGCCCATGCTTATTGTCAATCTTGCGATAGGTGTCAAAAACTAGGAGCTTTGTCTAAAAGGAATATGATGCCCCTACAACCAATTTTGATTGTTGATTTATTTGATGTTTGGGGTATTGATTTTATGGGACCTTTCCGCCATCTTTTGGTCATACATATATTCTTGTTGCTGTTGATTATGTGTCTAAGTGGATTGAAGCTATTCCCACTAGGACCAATGACAAAAAAGTTGTGCTGGACTTTCTGAAATCTAACATTTTTAGCAGGTTTGGAACTCCTCGCGCTATTATTAGTGACAGTGGTTCTCATTTTTGTAACAGGTCTTTTGAAGCTCTTCTCAAGAAATATTCTGTCACCCACAAGGTTGCCACACCATATCATCCTCAGACGAGTGGCCAAGTGGAGGTTTCAAATCGCCAAATCAAGCAGATTCTTGAAAAGACGATTCGCCCAGATAGAAAGGATTGGTCCTTGCGACTGAATGATGCATTATGGGCCTACCGGACAGCTTTCAAAACCCCGATTGGTATGTCTCCCTACCGACTGGTCTATGGCAAAGCTTGTCATTTACCTGTTGAGTTGGAACACCGAGCGTATTGGGCTATTAAGGCGTACAACTTTGATATGGATAAAGCCGGTGAGCAGCGAAAACTCCAACTGAGTGAGTTAGAGGAGATGCGCTTTGATGCATATGAGAATGCCAAACTCTATAAGATGAGGACCAAAGCCATACATGACAAGATGATATTCAGAAAGTCCTTTCAGCCTGATCAGAAGGTACTACTTTACAACTCTAGGCTACACATATTTCCTGGGAAGCTCCGATCTCGGTGGTCTAGGCCTTTTATTGTCAAAGAAGTATTTCCACATGGTGCTGTTGAGATTTATAATCCAAAGGATGGGACTAAATTCAAAGTCAATGGTCACCGATTGAAACCATATCTCGAGGCCGTGACAGATATTGATGTGATGATTGTCTACTTGGATGATCCGGCAATTACAGATTGATTGTGGCTATGTCTGGCTGAAGACGTTAAACTTAGCGCTTGGTTTGAGGCAACCCACGTATTCAGGTGTATTCTCTCCTTTATCTGATTTTCTTTGTTATATGCTCATTGTCATGCTATATTTTGTTCACATTGAGGACAATGTTCATACTAGGTTTGGGGGAGGGAATATTACTTGTATAACAAAAAAATCATAAAATTGAAAATCATAAAAAAAAAATTTAATTTTTAAGTTGTTTGTTAGTACTTTTTCTTAGGTTTTGATAGTTTATCCCGTAATAATGCATGTTACAATTCTTAGGAGATTAATTTGCATTGGAAGTGTGAGTAAGTATACTGGAGGATAGATACACTTAACTGAGCATATCTTTCTATTACAGTCCTCTTGGAACAGGTGCTTGAACTAAGAAAACTCACTCACACACACTAGTTACATAAAGTAATACCATCTTAGAGATTTGTTGAATGCTAATCTACAGTGGGATGTCTTTAATCATAGTCATTGGATGATGTGTAGTTATCTGTTGAGCTTAAAAGATCATGATAGACCATTTACTTGGCTATGGCAAGGGATTGGAACCGGAAATAGGTTGAGAGTCTAATACAGCCTGGACAAGATAAAGATGTGCTCAAAATATATATGCTGAAAATGAAAATGCGAAAAAATAAAAACAAAATAGGTTGAGAGTATAATCCAGCAAGCTCTCTCAGGCTCATACCAACTTGCTCAACCTTCAATTTGGCTTTGTCAATTCAATGGCCCTCAGGTGTGCCATTCAGTTGGGCATACCTGATATCATCCATTCCCATGGCCCAGTTCCCATGTCCCTTTCCGACCTTGCTGCTTCAATCCCCATATCTGCCGCCAAAACATCCCATCTCGGACGCCTCATGCGCCTGCTGGTCCACTTGAGCATCTTCACCAACACAAACTCCGATAGAGGCGAGCCGGGATACAGCCTCACAGCCACCTCTCGACTGCTTCTGGCAAATGACTGCAAGGGCGATACCGTCAGACCCTATTCGCAAATGGTGTTGGACCCATACCTGGTGAAACCTTGTTTTTACTTTAGTGACTGGCTCAACATGGAGGGCTCCATGCCCTTTGAGCTCTGCCATGGTGGCAGCATGTGGAACGTAGCAGCAAAGAGCCCTGAGTTCAATAAAGGCTTCAATGCAGCTATGGCTAGTTGATCTATACATGAAATATGCATTTTATTATCTCCTAAGCTTATGATTATGCTAGTGTTTGATTAGAATAACTACTACTTTAATATAGTTTTGGGTTTTTGTAGGAAACAAGAGTAATACACAGAAATAAAGAGAAAAGTAACTCGAATGGTTAAATTATCATAACTTCGTCTACAAATATCAGATTGGACTGATTCAAATCTCATGTTAAAGTTCAAGAAGTCAGGTTTCCAACGCCACCAACCACGCACAATTCGGAGTTTGGGACAGAAAGTTATAGCCATTTGAAGTTTATGAACAGTAACTACGATCGATCGGCTATCAATGCGATCGATCGCCAGAGCCGCAAAAGCACTATATTGAAGGACACGATCGATCGGCATAAAAACGATCGATCGTATCTACTGGAATTTTTCAATCGCGCAAGACAGTAACTACGATCGATCGGTATCATACGGCGTCGATCGGCAAAGAGATCGATCGGAGGAAAATAACGAAGGAATTGCGATTGATCGGATAGCGAACGATCGTCAATACGTACGATCGATCGCCGTATGCGGCAAACCGGAATTAAGACCTATTTCGACTTGGATTTGGAAGGGGACTTCATGGTTTCTCTTCACTATTATAAATAGGCCTTATGGGATAACGTTTTGGGCACCACATATTCAACCTAGAGAGCAATTTGAGACCTTGGAGGCTAGAGCAAAGGAAGAAGAAGATGATGAAGATGAAGATGATGGATTCTCTTCCCATGCTTGGCTAAACTCCTATCCAAGGCATAGATGAAGCCCAATAATCTGGTTGTGTAGTTCTTTTCTCTAATATTATTTTTACTCTAGTTGGTGTATGAACCTTTGTTATGCAATTAAAGTTAATTCATTGAGTTTATTCTTTGTGCTTGAGAGAGACAAGAGTGGATTTTATGAATTTGAATCTGAAAGATTACTTGCATGTCTGAGAGGAATGTGAGTGTTCTGATTTGTCATATGTTAATAAAGTTTCATTGATTTATGCTTGAGAGAGATAGATCACAATTCCATATGCTTAATTGATTTATGTGTTACATCCGAGAGGAGAGCACTATAATTTGAATTGACAGGTGTATGTCTGAGAGGAATACACCAGCCAATTGAAAATCTTTATTTAAAAGAGAGAGAGAGACTTTACACTAGTTTATTGTGGTGGATTCGAAGCCTTGGTATTCCACATATTGATTAAATCTCAGCTTAGTTTAGTTTAAAGTTCATTGCTTTCTTAGTCTAAAATCAACATTGCTATTTTCTCTTGAATTTGGTAAAGTATTCACCGTCCCTGAGGTTCGACAACCCTTATTAATACTCGCCGTAGTACAATTGTCTTGTGCACTTGCAAGAGTTTTATATTTAAACGATCACTAGTGACAGTCAATTCTTGATGAGCACCATTGTCAAACAGTGTCCTCATGTGTTCCAAGGCTTGTACTCCCTGATCGATGTTGGCGGAGGGATTGGGGGCTCCGCTACCACCATTGCCAAGGCATTTCCACACCTAAATGTGTCCGTCTTGGATCTACCCCATGTTGCTGCCATGATGCCCAAGGATGCGGGAGTGGGAGTCATTGGAGGGGACATGTTCAAGCACAATCCATTCACAGATGCAGTGTTTCTTAAGGTATGTGCAAGTCTACTAAATCATAATTTTCATCCGACCTTTTGTACAAGTTTCAAGATTAACCTTGCCTAGAAATTTTTTAAATGTTTGTTACATTTCTGCAGTGGATTCTTCACGATTGGAATGATGAGTAGTGCATACAAATTCTGCGCAAATGCAAGGAGGCGATCCCTAGCAAAGAGGAAGGAGGGAAGGTGATCATTGTTGAAGTGGTGGTGGACTCCAAACCGGAAGACAACGAGTATACTCAGGCCGAATACTGCGCAGATGTTATTATGATGTCGCTGACTACAGGGTGGGAGAGGGATGAGCAAGTGTGGTGCAAAATTTTCAAAGAAGCTGGCTTTAAGGACTATAAGATTACACCTGGGTTGGGTGTTCGATCGTTGATTGAGCTTTATCACTAAAGTGCTTCTACATTACTCTTGAATTAAAAGAGCTTGTCAATTATACAAATGCACTAAATTTTTATTTCCAGGCCAGCTGAGGGATCTTATGATTTATGATTGCAAATTGTAAAGCCATTAAAAAACGGAGAAATCATATATATGGATGCAGATTGTATGCCATTCAAACGAGGGTTCTAATATTTGTTCTAGATTTTTTTTAGTTGCAATGTACCCTTTTTTTGGCAAATTCTCCCAAATTTTCGTTTTCCGAATCGATCATGGTTGTTTTCTTTATTTCAGAATGTTAATTTGTATTTACTTTATCAAGCACCCCTCTCATCTATAGTAACAAAATGAAAGGCTTTGCCAACTATTAGGCGTTTTAGTGATAGGTCTTTAATGAAGTCCACATGATCATCTTTCCATGTATGCATTGGAATGGGGAGATACTAAAAGCATATGCTTGAGGTCATACATGGAGAGTTGATCTTCCTTGAGATATATCCTCGGTTCAAAAAATCCTGGCTGCATTTGAAAATGAGTTAAATTTATGATCTTGTAGGGCCCTCAATATTTTAAGCCTCCGCTTAATTACCCATGCACATGCACATGCACATTCATGAGAATCTTTAGGAATGTAGGGCAAATCCAGCCACGTAAGGCTGGATCCATAATTCTTTAAATGTAGCCAGGCTTGTTTCGGATGGAGAGAGTAATGAGATAACCTCTCATGAACTATTTATAAAGAAGTGGCGTGAAAAGGATGTGAATAGGAGAGACCTAAAGACATGAATGTGAAACCAAAGTAGACATGTAGGAAAATTTATAAATGAATAACAAATCCTTGACACTATATTCTATGACCCAAAAATCCGTCGCTACCTTCCTGGTGTCGTGCCGAAGGGGTAAGGGCCTTGAATGGATCAGATCGGCCTCCCCAGCCACTACACCAGGAAGAGAATGACTGCTGGAGGAGCCTTGGAGAGAGGCAAGGCGATAGTGGAGTGAGAAGTGAAGTCAGTTTTTTCTTTCTTTCTTTTTTTCTTTTTTTCCTGTTATTTTTCTTAATTGTTAGGTTATGGGGTAACATTCATAAGAGGGAGAGGTTTATTGAGTGAGTAAGTTGGGAAATCCAGCAAAGGGAGAAGTGATAAAAAAAACTGGCAGCTCGAGAATAGGGACACCCATCATTCAGGGTTTAAATCAATAAACCCTAATTTGTGCGGGTTTAAATGTTGTATAAAAACTGGTGTTTTGTGCTCCATTTTGACTTGGTTCTTGAATTTCTTGTGTTGATAGTCAGATTGTTCACATTGTTTGTGGAGATTATGTAACTCATTTCTTGTTGTTAGGAAGTGGGAAAGTTTCTTCTTTTTCATTGAAAATGAACAATAGAAAAGAAATCTGTGTGATTGGTTATGAGGAAGTGAGTTCTGAATGCTAGGGATTAATGAAGGTGTTGATTGTATATGCTATAGTTGGAATTGAAACAGGATTATCTATGAGTTATTCTTTGAGTTTCTCTCTTCAGGCTGTATTCAGGGTTGAAAACAATGTTCTAGATTGTGAGGAATAAAATAGTGAGTATTAGTGATTATATACCTCGCTTTGTGTTGTTTGGCAGTGCGAAAGTTTCCTTCTTGCTCACCGGAATTGTAACATGTGTGATTGTTAATGAGAAATTGATTGGTCGAAACACCTCCAAAAAGAAAATTGACAATGCTACATCGAATCCTGACACCAAAGACATAGTGCATGTTTTTGTTGTATACGATGAAAAGTGGGCTATTTGAGGCCCACTTCTAGTGTCCAAACAAAAAATTAGTGTGTGGTTTTGCTGTACAGATTCAATTTATATACACCTATCTGCTTCCTAAAATACTAGAAATTTCAATTGCTTAGCGAATTCGAAAAAAAAAATGAAAAAAGAACTACACAATAGAAGCACTTTTAACAGAAACGATGGTTATTAGGTTTAGACGAAATCTAATTCGATCTGTAGATTAAAAATTAAAATACTCCGTTCTCCAATGAAGTAGCTCTTCGGATATAATTGTAATTGCAAAGTCATGAGGCAGGCCTTCATCCATAATTGTTTTGGGTATTTATTTGTGCTACCGATGAGTGTTTTGAACTTTAAATGCCAATTTACATGTGCAGGGAAATTTTTTTGATGAATCCGTTGTAATGAAACCATTTGCTCAGGCCAAAATGAGTCACGTGTTACTCTAAAGCATTTGTTCCAAATGATGGTAGACTCACCAACCCAAAACATATTAAAAAAAAGAACACGCTGTTCTCCATGTAAAGAAAAAAACTAAGAAAATGTACACATAGCAATATTTTTATTTGTCTTTGGAACACGAAGTTGAAGGAGGTGTAATACCTACATAAAAAATTGATCTCTCGTCCATAAGAAAAACGCTTGCACATGAAGTATTTTTTAATGAAGCACCAAGCCTCATGCCCGTTTCTATCATTGTTTAAACACTATGGGTGATACTCTTTTATTGTTGGGGGTCTACAAACTGTCAAGAGCAGCGAAGCATCCTACTGTTGATGCTTGCACATTTTCCACGCTTGAATATCACCACCACAATGTCTATATATAGTCTGTCACTAGCTCATACTCTACCACTGCCATCAGATCTCTTTCCTCTCCATTCTCAACTTCAAAGCTTCATACTAACAAGATCCATTCAAACGCAGAGGGAAAATGGAGGCCACTACTAAGGTAGACAAGATGTCCAGCGAGCTCTCTCAGGCTCATACCAACTTGCTCAACCTTCAATTTGGCTTTGTCAATTCAATGGCCCTCAGGTGTGCCATTCAGTTGGGCATACCCGATATCATCCATTCCCATGGCCCAGTTCCCATGTCCCTTTCCGACCTTGCTGCTTCAATCCCCATATCCGCCGCCAAAACATCCCATCTCGGACGCCTCATGCGCCTGCTGGTCCACTTGGGCATCTTCACCAACACAAACTCCGATAGAGGCGAGCCGGGATACAGCCTCACAGCCACCTCTCGACTGCTTCTGGCGAATGACTGCAAGGGCGATACCGTCACACCCTATTCCCAAATGGTGTTGGACCCATACCTGGTGAAACCTTGTTTTTACTTTAGTGACTGGCTCAACATGGAGGGCTCCATGCCCTTTGAGCTCTGCCATGGTGGCAGCATGTGGAACGTAGCAGCAAAGAGCCCTGAGTTCAATAAAGGCTTCAATGCAGCTATGGCTAGTGACAGTCAATTCTTGATGAGCACCATTGTCAAACAGTGTCCTCATGTGTTCCAAGGCTTGTACTCCCTGATCGATGTTGGCGGAGGGATTGGGGGCTCCGCTACCACCATTGCCAAGGCATTTCCTCACCTAAATGTGTCCGTCTTGGATCTACCCCATGTTGCTGCAGTGATGCCCAAGGATGCGGGAGTGGGAGTCATTGGAGGGGACATGTTCAAGCACATTCCATCCACAGATGCAGTGTTTCTTAAGGTATGTGCAAGTCTAGTAAATCATAATTTTCATCTGACGTTTCGTACAAGTTTGAAGATTAACCGTACTTGGAAATTTTTTAAATGTTTATTACATTTCTGCAGTGGATTCTTCACGATTGGAATGATGAGGAGTGTATACAAATTCTACGCAAATGCAAGGAGGCGGTCCCTAGCAAAGAGGAAGGAGGGAAGGTGATCATTGTTGAAGTGGTGGTGAACTCCAAACCGAAAGACCACAAGTATACTCGGGCCGAATACTGCGCAGATGTTATTATGATGGCGCTGACTACAGGGTGGGAGAGGGATGAGCAAGAGTGCAGCAAAATTTTCGAAGAAGCTGGCTTTAAGGACTATAAGATTACACCTGGGTTGGGTGTTCGATAGTTGATTGAGCTTTATCACTAAAATGCTTCTACAATACTCCTGAATTAAAGTGTTTGTCATTTATCCAAATGCAATTAATTTGTATTTCCAGACCAGCTGTGGGATCTTATGAATGAAGATTGGGAAGGCATTAAAAAACAGAGAAATCATATATATGGATGCAGATTGTAAGGCATTCAAACGTGGGTGATAATATTTGTTCTAGATTTTTTTTAGTTGCAATTTATCGTTTTTTTTGGCTAATTCTCCCAAATTTTCATTTTCCGGATGGGTCATGGTTGTTTTGTTTATTTCAGAATGTTAATTTGTATTTACTTTATCAAGCACCCCTCTCAACTATAGTAACAAATGAAAGGCTTTGCCAACGATTAGGCGTTTTAGTGATAGGTCTTTAATGAAGTCCACATGATCATCTTTCCATGTATACATTGGAATAAGGAGATACTAAAAGCGCATGCTTGAGGTCATACATGGCGAGTTGATCTTCCTCAAGATGTACTTCCTCGGTTCAAAAAATCCTTGCTGCATTTGAAAATGAGCTAAATTTATGCGCTTGTAGGGCCCCCAACATTTTAAGCCTCGCTTAATTACCAATGCACATGCACATTCATGAGAATCTTTAGGCCTGTAGGTCAAATCTAGACGCCTAATGCTGGATCCATAATTCTTCAAATGTTCCCAGGCTTGTTTTGGATGGAGAGAGTATTGAAATAACCTCTCATGAACTATTTACAAAGAGCTGGTGTAAAAAGAATGTAAATAGGAGAGACCTAAAGGCAAATATTACTATGGAACCAAGGTAGACATGTAGGGATTTTTGTAAATGAATAAAAAGACACTATATTCTATGACCCAAAAATCCGTCGCTGCCTTCCTGGTGTCGTGCCGAAGGGTGGTCTTAAGTTAAGATTTTGAATCCTCAAGATGTGGACAGTGACAGGTGAGGCCTTGGCAGCCATTAATGCCGTTTCAAGTTCCAATCTCGCATGAAAAGATATGAAATGAAGTTGTGATTTTTACAGCCATTGAACTACTTCTAGGTGGAAAACGGAGCTGGAGTTGTGATTTTTACGGAGATGAAGCTCCGATGCTGAAAGAAAATAGAACAGAGCTTGAAGATGAAAGATGGAAGTGTCAAAGAAGAGTCGGGCTTCAGCCCGATGTCGTGCCAAAACAGGGCCAGACCTCACATGTAACTGTGATACCTGGAAAAAAAATATTGCTGATGCAATCAATCGATCATATCTACTATGATTTGCAGATTTTGTGTGGCGATCGATTGCCCAAAATACGATTGATCGCACCGGCAAGTGCAGTTTTCAATTTTTGTGTTTTTGAGACCTTTTTGAGTTTGGAATCCAACCAAACCAAGGAGGGCTATTGAGAGAGCACCCTAGATAGCTTGAACGTAGTTTTGAACCAACGGTGGAGATCAAAAGTAAGTGTAACTGATTTGGAAAAGGATTTGGGGAGAGATTGCCTAGTTGTGTTAGGGTTTCTCTATAAAAACCCATTAATAGGGACTGTTCTAAGTGCATGAACGTCCAGCCTCTTAAAGTTTTGAGTTTTTCTCTTTTCCTTGCTCGATCATCAAGCATTTGTCGCATTCGGTCCATGGAGCGAGGCTGTTTCGCGAAGAGAAAGCGGTGTTCTACGCGAAGACTTGAGGAACTCGTCGCGTACGGTGATAGGATAAGTTTTTCCCTATTTCTCATATGAATTTTTATGATCCTTACTAAATGATTCTAAGAGTAGTGCGTGAAAGATTTGATGGCTCATTATTCATGTTATAATAGAGATGCTTATTTTATACCAAGATACCAATTTGAATGTTAGTACATGCATGAATCATGTTAATAAATTTACGATTAATATGCCATGTGCTAGGGTGTTACGCATGAAAAATACATATTTTTATATGCCTTTTTACCTATGTGTTAGTCATAATTTCTATTTAAAATAAGAGATAAAATGAGTTTTATTAATTAGTTTAATAATTAAGAATTAATTAAATAATGCTCTCTAAATGGCTCAATTTAGATATGTTAAGTAATTTTATAAATTATTTGGTGCATCTAATGTGGGACATATTTTATTTTGTATAGGTTCAAGTTGTCGGACTGTAGAACGTCCAAAAGTGAAGCCATTACACGTGTTTTAAAGTGCCAAAGCGACCCAAGAGCGGAGATCAAACGCGTAAAGAAGATCTGAACCGTTGATGAGTCACTTAAGAGAAGACGGGCGCTCAGAATTAAAGGATGGACGTTCAGAGTCAATCCAGCAGATGAGATTGATACAGGGATTGACTTGAGAGAAAAAAAATAATGAAAATAAAGAAAGAGAACCGAACCGGCCAGTTCAGTTAGAAAAAAAAAAAACAGAGCCCGAGCTTCTGCTCGGGTGTCTTTTATTTCAGAGCAACAGGGAAGATGAAGCAGAACTCGAGTTCTGCTCGAGCGGAGGCTGTGATGGGCGGCTCTGGGTTCCGGGGGATGATTCCACGGCGGATCAACGGCTGTGGCGGGGTGAGAACACGAGCAGTCGACAGAGACAGAAGATCACGATCGGGGCGGCAGACTTGGATTCCGACGGCATGAGTTCTGAAGACAATGGCGGTCACGATTAAGACCAGAAATGACGGCGGCGGAGCTCACGGCAAGGAGGAAAGTTCTGATTTTTTTAAAGCGGCATGCTCGAGTTGGATTGTCGATTTGGGCTGTGCAGGGCTCTCAAACCGAAACCGGCTCGATTTGGGATTTGTCCAAAGGAGAGGTGTGCTGAAGATGGAATCTTACTCGATTCGGGCTCTTCCTAAAGTTGGAAAAGGCGTTTTCTTCTAGTGCTCTATATAAACAGAACAGAGAGAGTTTTTTTCTGTTCGTGCTGGCTGTCCGACTGGAGAAGACGACTAGAAGAGTTTTTTTTAGTTTTTCCAGTTAAATATTTTGTGATTTTTTTCTGTTTCATTTTGACTCTGATGGTTGTTTATCGAAGAAGAAATATGTAATGCACTGTGTTGGGAATAGTGGACCGAGATAACAGTCAAGCAGTTTTCATCTTTGTAATTTTCTTTTACAATTTCTAATTTTAAGTTTTAGAGTTTTTTATTTTTCACTTGTGTAATTGAGTTTCAACTGTAATTCTGGAGATTCAAGTACAAGGAGTGACACTTTGTGGCTGATTCAAAGGAAGATCAACTTTCTTATTTTTATTTAATTCTTCGAGTCAAGTAAGTTATTTCTTTTAATTCCAATGAGTTTAATTATGAATTTTGCATGTGTTATAGTTAATATGCTTGGCTAAATTAGTTGCTAAGGCTAGGATGAGGCTGTAGTGATTGTAGAGAATGCCTGACATATGAAAGTTGATATTTTTATTATAGAATTGTGCATTAATGTTATGCGTTCTTGTGGTAATTGCTTAGTTAATTACAGATATAGCATCAATCATGTTTTAGCTATGATTTGGAATTACTATTGCAATGCATGCTTATTTTAATTATTTAAATAACAAATAGGATACTAGTTGTGATTTTATCGTAAGTGGATACTTCTAGTGATTTGAATTGTTAATTTAAATAGCATGAAGGGCAAGATTTTTGTATGAATATTTGTGCGTTAAAGTAAGATCTTTTGTAACAATGTGATTTTATCATAAGTGGATACTTCTAGTGATTTGAATTGTTAATTTAAATAGCATGAAGGGCAAGATTTTTGTATGAATATTTGTGCGTTAAAGTAAGATCTTTTGTAACAATGTAAATAGGATTCTAGATTGTTATGAGTATTTTAGATAATTACAAATGATTGAAAGTGTAGGGTTCTCTATAATTTACTACACGCCGATTCCAAAGCCTTAGTATTTTATTAATTTGATAAAATTCAGATTTTTATTGCGTTAATTAATTTTATTAGTCATTAGTTAGTTAATAAATTTCTCTAAATTCCATAATTTGTTCAAGGGTTTAGTTATGGTTCGATTAAATTTCCGCCATATAAGTCCCTGTGGGTGGGTTTGACCTCGTAAAATTGTGCGACTATACTCTAAATACGATTCGTACACTTGTGAGTAAAATTAAGAGATTAATTAAAACAACAACATAACGCCTAGATGATTCCCATGTTGTTTACTTCCTTAAGTAATTCAGTAAAAGTTTTGGTTGATCTAGGGACGGTCTGTCCCATATTTGTCATCTTCTTGTTGTGATGTTTCTACGAGTACTAAATCAGGTATCACCTACGTATGGTAAGTAAATATTCCTAGTTGTGTATCGTGATCAATCTTCATGTTTGATGATCTATCTTGTGTCTTAACTCTTGATTTACAAGAAAGTCAACTCTTTTATAATTCTACTAGTTTGATTAGCCTTCAGGTTCGGGTCTGGGATTGGATGTTCCGTTTGGGTAAAAAAGTATACTAATATGATACTAATAGCATAAGCAGTTTTATGTAAGTTAAAGGTATCATAATACGAGAAATACTACCTACTATAAAACCGTAAAGGATTCTGTAACACACCTTGGGAATAGGTAATGATGATTAATATCACGACTTAAGTGCATATAATGTATTCAATATGATTAGAACACATTAGAGTAAGATTAACTCTCTCGGCCTAGACTGTTCCTGCGCTGATGAGTGGTAAAGAAAAAGTCATAATTAATTACAGAAAATATGTCGTCTGTTGGGTTGGAAAATAGATTCATTGGGAAATCTACTGTAAAAATCTTAGAACTTAATTCGATCTGTAAAAATTGTAGTAAGCGTCGGAAGTGGACTGTTATGCAAATAATGGTACACAAAAATAAGGTTCAACACACTAATACTTAGTACGACATGGTTATATGAGAGTTAATGGTTAAGATAACATTTAATGAAGATGGAAAGACTTAAGTAATAATTATGACACTAAGAATAATTTACTAAAAAGGTAACCTTAGTCAAGTCATTCTTAACTGAGTCAGTGTCTTGCGCGTTGCAATTTCTGTATACTGAATTAGTCAATAGAGTTTCAATTAGGGTTTGCACTCTCAGACCCTAGCTTTCCATTTGCTTGATGACCATTGAAGTTTACAGTTAGTGTTGGGAATTCTTATCTAGGGCTATGCACTAAGAATATATTGGATAAATTAAATCTGATGTTATATCTCATACAAGTTGGTTGATGTTCAAGAAGGAACTGTCTTCATGTTACTCCGTTGGTGAGTCAATCGTTAATCGAGAATTTCTATTCATTGAGATATTGAAATCTCCTTGGTACTCCTATGAGAGTTAATCCTTGAAATATGAAAACCTTGAGTTATTTTGATACAACCTCTGTTGTTGTGAATTGACCCTTAGTTTCCTAGAAACTATTTTCCTCCACTAAGAGTTATTGGTATAAACTCTCCGATGTGGAATCATAGTATGCTCACGAGCCATAGCTAGATCCATAATGATCTCTAATTTATTATGAACCTCTGTTGTTCACCCGATGAAGGCACACATACGTTTTTAGATTGTATAATATTATGGAAGGTCTGCAGTCTCTGCCCATTGTGCCCGTAAGCACCGATGGGGCCAGCATCCCTAGACGCATGGCCGGGTTCCTCAGAAGAACCTCTAGGATGTTCTGGTATAGTAATCCACACGGGAAGTGGACCGATCTGAGAGCAGAAGTTGATGTCTCCTTACACTATGGTTGTCTGGAGTCTGAACATATTGATTATTTTCTCCTTACGCACTGAACATTCGAAGTCTTGTATATCTTTCTATCCATACTTCGAACTGGTATTGTCTCTGAGTATGGTCGATATTCAGGTAAAGTAAACTATGTATTTCCAATTCCTGATTTCTGTTGAAATTCTTCACAAGAGCTTTATGTCTGTATATTTTTTTATTCTGATCATCAGTGTGTTTTTGGCATCCTACTGGGTATTTCTTTCATAATACTCATACATCCTCTGATGCAAGAATTAAAAGAGAGTGAAGCTGAGCAGGTAGAGATTGCTGGAGCTGCTATGGACGGCTGGAGCTTGGATTAGAAGGCTCTTTTAAATTTTATTTATGATTGACTTTTATTTGGTTGGCCTGTGTGCCTAGAACTTGATTCTGTTAGATTATTGATTAATCTAAATTGCTGTAATAGACTAAGTAGTTTTCTTTATTGGTAATATTAAGTTAAAATTGAATACTTGGATATTGTTCAGTCATATCGATTTTGCATCTGCTCTTCTGGTGATTGTGAGGAGATCGATCGAGTATTCGGTCACTCCCCGAGTTTTGACCTCCTGACTGTATTTGATTGGTTGCTTTTGCACTCTGATCGAGGTCAGGAATTTTGGGGTGTGACAGTAACCAAGGGGCGTGAAGCACTTTGAATAATTAGAATTATTAATAGGTTTGAATGAAAAGTTTATGACATCAATTAAAATTAAGTATTGCACTTTGATTAAATGTTGTCTAGGGATACTTGTAATGCTTAGAACAATCATTATAATGATATACCTTTGATTATGTTAAATTGGAATGTGAGAGAATAATAATATGTAAAATTTCAGTTGATTCGATGTCTATACCTAATCTCTCAACTTAATTCTTACACTCTTAAATTAGTTTTGCTTCTTAAGTTTAATTTTATTTCTCAACAACAAAATCTGTTTCATTCGCTTAGAATTTGTGACTAGTAATTTTAGATTTGATTTTTCCCAAATATATACGTTCCTGGTGGTTTGACCTCGGACTCACCGAGTTAACTTTGTTACTTCACTACATGCACTTGGGTAAACAATATTTAATGACTAGTTTATCGAGCTGTTGTGCACCTTAGGAGGATGCACAAAAGCCGGCGGCAAAGAGTAGGGAAGGGGGTGAGAATAGAGAAGAAAGAGGTGAGAAACTAGGGATTCATTCATCAATCCTCAAAATAGGACAGATTGTCCCCTACATATAGGCGCTGAGCCTGAGAGCTGATGGGCCATAACACATAAGTAACGCAAATACTAAAAAGAACCTACTGCAGGCTATTAAATAAGTAAATAGCCTAATAGCTAAGGAGTCGTAACACGAGCTTTTTGGCGTCGTTGCCAGGGAGCAACGAAAAATTTTGAATTTTTAATTACTAATATATTCGTAGTTTTTATAGTTTTAAAACCAAAGTTAGATTTTGTTGTTTTGCAGCTTTTAAGGTAGACAAAAATGGCAACAAATAGTGAAAAAAGGAGTGGAGGAGGTTGATCTCAAACAAGTTCCTTTACTTTGGATTTTCCCCAAATTCTGTAAACTCGTTCCACTTCTTTTAGTTCCAGTGTATCTTGTGCATCTACTCGTGGAATAGATATATTCGTCGTCGTTTGGTTAGAAGTGATTTTGATACTTTGGTTGATAATCCTTTGTTTGGGTATCTTATTCACTCTCACACACCACACATAATGGATGATGATGCTAGTAATCACAATGTTGAGAATGAGTTTCAAAATAATTCAACATTGTAGCCCTTGCGTGACTACCTGCAACCTACATGCACTAGCACTCCCCCTTTTTTTATTTTGCCCCTACAAGCACACAACTTTAGTTTTAAGACTAGAATGATACAACTGCTTCCCAATTTCCATGGTCTGGACTCTAAAAATCCATACTTACATTTAAAGAAATTTGAGGAAGTATGTGCAACTTTTAATGAACAAGCTTGTAGTGACGATGTCATTAAGCTTCAATTGTTTCCCTTCTTTGTGAAGGACAAGGCCAATGCTTGGCTAGATTCTTTGAAGCCTAGATCTGTGAGAACTTGGAAAAAATAGGCAAACTGAATTTCTTAAAAAATTATTTCCAGTCCATAGAACAAATGCTACAAAAACAAAATGAGGCATTTTATCAATGTGGGGAGTGTTGTAAAGATTTATTGAATACTTGTCCACACCTTGGATATGACAATTACTAGTTTTTTCTATGATTGAATGGCACTTTCGATTAAACAGTTTGTGCAAAGGGGAATTTTTCGATAAAGACCTCAATGAGGCCTTTGACTATCTAGATGTAATAGCTAAAGACTATGATTCTTGGGATCCCACTTATCCCTCTAAAATTTTTAGCAAGCCCAAGTCTTCAATTACTAGTGGGGGGATGTATCTCCTAACGGAGGAGGATTATTTCAGTGCTACGGTAGCCTCTTTGGCAAGAAAAGTAGAGGCGATAGAATTAAAGAAAATTGATATTGTGAAGTATGTTTCAAAGGAAGAGGCATGTGGAATTTGTGACATCATGGGACACCAACACATGAGTGCCCTACCAACCTGCCATCAAGGAGGTGTTACATGACCCAGCAAATTCCATCTTCAAGGAGGTGCTACATGACCAAGCAAATTACATGATCACTTTTAAAAATTAATCTCCTTATGGGGAAACATATAATCCAGGATGGAGGAATCACCCCAACTTAAGTTGGAGGACTCAAAATAATGCACACACACCAATTCCTCAAGCTTCTTCTAGTTATACTCTTTATGTACAATTTCACAAAAAGACACTTGATGAGACACTGCAAACTTTCATGAAAGGGCAGTCAACCATTAATCAACAAATCTCACAAGCCATAAATGACATAAAGAGCACTATCACAAAATTGAGGCAAGAAAAAAGTAGATTCCCTACTCAACCCCAACCTAATCCACACGGATAAGATAATGTGATGGATATTAATTCTTTTCATACACAACTTGAACATCATATCAAGTCCATTATCACTCTTCACAGTAGAAAAGAAATTGATAAAACCATTCCACCAAAGGCCCAAAATCTTCAAAGAATGTAAAAAATCAAGGTGTGATGATGACCTTGACAATTCTGAGTTGAAATAGGCTGTGAGATTCCTATTCCAGCCTCTTTTCCACATAGGTTGATACCACCTCAAAAGCTAAGCCAAAATGTTAAAATTTTTGGACTTTTAAAACAAGTGAAAATCACTATTCCCTTGTTGGATACAATTATATCGATCCCTTCATATGCTAAGTTTTTGAAAGATTTATGTACAATTAAGCGTAAGTTGAATGTGCATAAAATATTTTTCACCCTTTTTATTTCGTCCATGTCATTTATTCAATTTTTAACATTGAGGACAATGTTTAGTTTAAGCATGGCGGTGTAGGTTGAAATTTCACTATATGTTTAAAAAAATAAAAATTAGTTGTTTATGTTGCTTTTGTAGTATATCCCTTTTATTCATACTTCATTTTTTAGAAAGGCAAATTAATTTACATAGAGAGTGAGTGAATTAACTTGAGGATAGATACACTTAGATATAAAGTTTTGATCCTTATACAATCCTCTTAGATTCATGTGCTCCTATTTTCCAAAAATCATTCACACATCAATTACACATAAAAATACCATTTTCAAATTTGTAAACTACCATTTTTAGTACGATGTCTTTAGTCAAGTCTACTTTTAAAAATGTGGTATTCTTAAAGTTTTGATGATCATGATAGACTATTTGCTTAGCTTTATGGAAGAGGTGGTTTGAAAATAGGTGATCGTTTAAAATTAAACCCTTGCAAGTGCACAAGGCAATTGTACTACGGCGAGTATTAAAGGGTTGTCGAACCTCAGGGACGGATGAATAATTTTACCAAATTCAAAAGAAGAAAAGATGTAGTTTAATTAATTCTAAAGAAAGCAATGAACTTGAGCTAATCTAACTGAGATTTAATCAATATGGAGAATTATCAAGGCCATGAATCCACCACTAGACATGCAATTACTATTCTCAATTATTATTACGCTCAAATTGACATGATATGGTAATTTGTGTTCATGGTCAGACCACAAATCACAATGAATTCATTCACGTTCTTGGTCAGACACGAGAGTTCATCCACTAAAAATTAATGTAGATAATTCTATCCTTGGTCGGGCATAGAATTATCATTTGGGCTAATGATCCTATCCTTGGTCGGGCATAGAATTAACACCAGCCTACTTTTAGTTAAGCGCAGGAATTGAAAAGATCTAATTTCATGCATATCAATCAAGTCTATGGTCAAGCACTCAAAAGAAACTCATGAAATCGCATTAAGCATAAATCATAATCAACTGTATAAAATTAAACTATCAAGAGTAGCAATACACATCTAGGGCTTCATCAAGCCTTGACAAGGAATTTAGTTACACATAGAAAGAGAGAAAAGAAAAGCTTGTTTATGTAGAGCCATCATCATGAATCTTTCTTCTTCTTTGCTCCAAAAGACTCCTTCTCTTGCTCCTCTCTAGACTCCAATAAGGCTAGTTCTCCAAGGTTGAATATGTGATGCCCAAAACGTTCTCCCATAAAGCCTATTTATAATAGTGAAGAGAAAACACGAAGTCCCCTTCCAAATCTAAGTCAAAATAGGTCTTATTTCGGTTTGCCGCATACGGCGATCGATCGCTCCGTATTGCCGATCATTCGCTGTCCGATCGATCGCAATTCCTTCGTTATTTTCCTCCGATCGATCGCTTTGCCGATCGACGCCGTATGATACCGATTGATCATAGTTACTGTCTTCAGCGATTGAAAAATTCCAGTAGATACGATCGATCGTTTTTATGCCGATCGATCGTTTCCTTCAATACAGTGCTTTTGCGGCTCTAGCGATCGATCGCATTGATTGCCGATCGATCGTAGTTATTGTTCATAAAATTCAAATGGCTATAACTTTCTGTCCCAAACTCGAATTGCACGTGGTTGGTGGCGTTGGAAAGCTGACTTCTTGAACTTTAACATGAGACTTGAATCAGTCTAATCCGACATTTGTACACAGAGTTATGATGATTTAACCATTCAAGTTACTTTTCTCTTCATTTCTGTGTATTACTCTTGTTTCCTACAAAAACCAAAAACTATATTAAAGTAGTATTTATTCTAATCAAACACTAGCATAAACATAAGTTTAGGAGATAATAAAATGCATATTTCATGTATAGATCAATAGGTTGCAGGTATAATACACACAAAACAAATTTAAAAATATGCAAAATAAAAAGGTTTGTTACTATCTCCAATGAGTGTCTAGGCCTTTGTGCCTCAGTAAGCTTAAAGTTTCGCCTCCAAAGTTGGAGGTTAGAACAAATTTTCTCATGACTGCTGGGCTTTCTAGTCTATCAGATAAAAGAGGTTAGTCTGTAAGGTTATTTTAAAACCTAGTGCACGAGCCTTACAGACTAGTAGAGTATTGCACAATCTTGGCGGAAAAAAAATGGTGTAGTATGTTTTTTCACCCTATACTGTGGACTTATAGTTGAGGATGCTTGAACATTACTTCTATCCTGATACTTCAAGATAAAGATATCATAGAATTATTTTGGGTTATTAAGCTCAAGTGTAACTTCACCAATAGGTCACATTAGAACATGTGGAAGACAGAAATTTAGATTGTACCTCTATTTGTTTTGCACCTTTCTTTTTTAAAAATTAATTAATACCTATAGTGAGCAAATATTTTCAAGATGAAAGTATAGAACAAAACCACTAATTTGAGTGTCATTGTACTTCAGTTGTTTATTTATGCAATTATTATTTATAGTCTCTTTAAACGTAGTTATATGTATTTGAATGGATATATAGGATTTTATTAATTCGGGTTACATGTTATGAGTAGCATGGTTGTAAACCCTCACGAGACATATATCAATGAACAAGACTCAAAGATGTGTGCTCAAGGCAAATCACTTGGAATGAAAAGTCAAGACAACAAGGGTCAAGCTCAAAGCTTTAAGACTTATAGCGACGCGTCATCAAGCCTTCTCCCTTTGGTTTGCAAGATCTATTACTCTACGTAATGTCCTTCTAGGAAAATTCCCTAGTTGGCTTGAACCCTTATAAATAAATAAAACCATGGATGGGTGGATATAGGGAGAACCCACATGTGTGTGTTTATATAAAGAATTCACTCATGTGTGTGTTTATGTAAAGGAACCACCCACAAATGGATTAATATGACCCAACCCACATGAGCGAACTACTCATAGGTGGGTTGATATGAGGTATTCACCCGTGGATGGGTTGATACACACCTCTATAAATACCCATCTCTTGGGAGAAATGGGGGGAAGTCCTCTCCCCAAAAACCTCTTGGCCTTATTCTTCTCTTTGTAAATCATGCGAGAGCCTTGAGTGTTCTTGATTATTTTTCCTCTCCTTTCTTGAAAAGGGGTTCAAGATCTTATTATGAGATCTTAAGAAGATATTCAAGTCATCTTGGATCATGGTTTCTTGGAGCATTTAGAATCACACTTTGGAAACCAAAAACCCCACTTGACCTTGAACCAAAGACTTACAAATCCTCTCAAAGGTCTTGGTTACTTTGATCTTTCTTCTTGTAGTGGGCTTTTTTAAATAGCTCTTATCTTGAATAGACTTCTTCCTTTTTTAGAGTGAGCTCTCCTTAAACTAGCCTACCACTCTAAGACATTTACAAATGGGTCATCAAATTGACAAACACAATTAGGGAAAATAACTATGACATTAAGAGTATATACTCAATGCAATTATGTTCCTTACGAAACTGGCATTTATTCTTCTAGTAGTTAGTTCCTTAATTATTTTATTTTATTTTTATTTTGCTGGAGGACTATCAAAATCTAGGTTTGGGGTATATGATAAGCACATAATTCACACACATTAAATACCCTAATACTTTCATTTTTAGCCCTAGTTATGGGTTTGCTAGGTTAGTTATTAATTATTTAGGTTAATCCAATATTTTTAAGGGTTAATACGTTATTTTTATTAAACTGAGATAATTGTTAAGTAGGAAATGCTTAATAAACAAATTGAAATCGATAATCAATGGACTGTTACTATTAATAGACATTGCTTATTTACAGAATAAACGCTTCAACAATTTATATGGACAACTTTACCGAAATTAAACAAGTATATAAATGGACATGGACATGGTAGGGATCAAACGGGACATGTAAGGCTTAAGAGGACATGGACCGGTTTCTCGGACAAATCTGTCCAAATTACAGTAAATAGTCCAGAATTGTGCCAAACTCGCCCCCAGCTCTCAAATTCCATGAATTTTTTTTTATAATTAAAAATTAATATTAAAAGAACAAAGGAGGGTACAAAGGATAGAGGATTACAGTCAACTCCCCAGGTAAGGAAAAGCAATAAAAAGAAAACAAATATTGGTCAGAAGAGGGAAGCCGATCGAACGCCTCACCAAAGCATTCCACATTCCATACACTTCGATTGATCGGAAGGGAAGACGATCTATCATACAAGCTTCCACTTTTGCCAGTAGATTCTGTCGATCGGAGAGGAGAGTGATCGATCGCTCGCGCCCCGGATTTAAGCTCCGACTGGACTAGGCGATCGATCGTGGCTAGAAAACGATCGATCCCCATAGCAGTCCTCACTAGGAGATCAATTGCAAATGGAGGTGATCGATCGCTACAGCATTCGACTATGTCCAGTATATTCGATCGATCGGATGGGAGGGCAATCAATCGCAAGCGCCCCTAGCTTGCATCCCCGGGTGAACAAGGAGATCGATCGCGGCTGAAGGCGCTCAATCCCCAAAGCATTCCAATGAGTCTAGTGAAAACGATCAATCGGATAAGAGGGCGATTGTTCACCTATCCAACAAACAGCACCATTTGCACTAGGCGATCGATCACAGATGGGAGGCGATTGATCACAAAGGCATTCTACTAATTCCAGTAGAATCGATCGATTGGAAGGGAGGGCGATTGATCGCGACCCTAGTTTGTGGGTCCTTTTGAAGTACACTATCGATCGCGAGTGAGAACCGATCGATCGCCAAGACACAAAAGCTGACTGAACTGACCGAGGCAGGCTACTCGCTCCTCAAATACTTTAATGTTCCACTTGCCTCAGCTCAAAATTACCACTGATCCCATAAAGTATGTAGGAATGGACAGTGAGTGAGACAAATGTATTTGAGCTGGAAGGCTTTAAGGATCTCCTTAGCTCTGTAGATAAGGTTTTGGCCCAAAACATAGGTCTCAAGCTTTTGATCTTCAAATATTCTTGTGTTCCTCTCTTCCCAGATCATTGTAATAAAGCTAGTAAAATCAGCTTGCATTATATAGCCTGCATATTTGTTGTTTCTAATGAATTGAGACAGCTAATCTAGCTCCATAGGATAGCCCCCAACGGTATGGTAAATGTTTCACTCGCGCAAGAAAATTTGTCCGGTCAACTTGTCATATATGCATTCAAGTAGCAGGTGTTTGACTGATTCTTCCATTTTCCTGCATAGAACACACCAATTTACTAAAGATATTCCCCTTCTTTGCAAATTATCTAACGTGAACAGCCCATCATTAAGTGCCAACCAAGTACAGAAGGAGTAACGGTTAACCCGGTGCTTGAACCATATAAGGTCATGCTATGGAACATTAACAGCCCTCAAATTCCCTGAAATTGACCTCCAATAAAGTACAATCGTTCAAGAAAATTTGGGGGTTTTGATTCCTCGTTCAAAATCTACAAGAGGGTGGTCTTAAGTTAAGATTTTAAATCCTTAAGGGTCTGTTTGGTTCCTAGGAAAACAGGGATAAGAGAAAGTAGAATCTGGGGGAAAGAAAAACACGAGGAAACAGGATTCTTTCTCTTTGTTTGGTTGTATCTAGAGAAAGTGGAATCTCTCTGTTTGGTTTTAGTTTTGAAAGGAAAGTGGAATCACTTCCCCCCCTCTGTCGTCGCTGCCACCTCGCCTTGTGCCATCGCCCCGCCCCCGTGCCCACGTCGAGCCTCGCCCCTGGCCCCCACAAAGGTGAGATCTTTGAGCTCAGGTGGGTCGCCTCACCCTACCTCCGCCGAGCCAGAGTTCTTTGGCCCAACATGAGATAAATATAAAAGTAATGAGTTAATTCCTCATTGAGCTGGCTAGATCAACACCTGTTTACCAAATAAAAAGGCTTGATCAACACCTAAACACAAATTAGTAAACTGACGAGTCGGTGACCACCTCAAACCATGTATCCACACGACCACACTAAGTGTCAAATTCTTGAGGACCCATTGGATAGTAGCGATTCAGCTGATGCAAGACGGAAAGGTAATCAATTTAATTGTCTTGATTGTTTGAGCCCACCTAATACTTGTTATATAAACCTGGTCCTTATGAGTCCCATTGGCGCTAAGTAATTAGATTTGTTTGTTCTGAAGTATAAATAGGTAACACTAAGCCAAATATGTCTAGAAGTCGTTTAGAAGATCTGCAAGCTGATAAACTAGAGAAAATAGTGAACAAAGAGCTCTTTGGCATGAACTTTCTCAAGAACGTAGTGAAAACCAACTTCTATATATTTAATCTTGGCCAAGTACTTATGCAGCTCTTTCAGCAGTTTCTTTTGAATCCCATGCACTACAGCTTTCTAACAGGGGAACACCGTGAATGTAACTGCAAAAGCATCAATCAATAGCCTGAGTACCCAAGTTACAAAAAGAGGAGCATCAAAAGGATATGAGAAGGTTTGTTTTATTCGCACTTCATCAGAAGAAGGCAACAGCTCTTTTCTAACATATCAATTAGGTACTAACATCAACAAATGTGTTTCTAAATGACCTTTCCGTGTGTGAGTGGTAATATACAAGTTATACCATCACAAAGATTTTACAAAAAAAACCAAACATCTATGAAAAAATAATTAAACAGCATCATTTGCTATAACAAGTACACATCAATATCATATATAAAAATGCATACGTGCATAGATAAGTATAAATAAGAAGATAGTGATAACTAAAATAACTATATAATCTCACTTTTAGTTCTAAAAAATAACGGTCTGACAATACAATAGAAGAAACGGTCATTTCTTTGGAGTTAATCAACTCAGACAACTTTAAAGCCCATAAACAAGCTTCAGAGTTCAACGGTACTTTTTCCATATTCCTACTCGATATATTGAATAACATATTGTCAAAAGTAATCAAACGATATACACTTTGCTGTCTGAAGCTCCAAATTAAAAGTGCTAATAAGAAACGCAGTATAAGGAAGAAGTGCAAGTTTTGAGGCCAGGGTTGGCATTAAAGATCATTCCAATGAGCTTTTTAAATATTAACTGGCGCCAACTCTCGTTTTCTCATATTACCCGGAATCTCTTTGTTTCTTCCATGTGACCTAAAAATTATCCAAAATGCCCTTCTTCCCGAAATGTAACCTAAGTCTTCCTTCTTCCAAAAATTAGGGATTTACAAGAGCATCTAGTTGGAGAAGAATACATTCTGGCGAAGGTTCGCGGTTCAAATCACCACCGGCACCGTCTAACCCGGAAAAAAATAAAATTTCATCCCAAAAAATAGCAAAATCAGCGGGAAAGACGAGAAAAAAAACCATGATGAAGGGATTTTGCTATAAGAGCAGCGGGGAAGCCTGCCCAACTACAAAAACTGAGATCTACATGTAAAGAAACACATATAAAGGTCACCTATTGGTGTTCGATCACTCTTGGATATGAAATAAGAAGATAAAAATGGGCAAAAATATGAAATACTCGTCGGCGAGTGACAAGTTCAATTTATATATCTTTTTGTGATCCTAATGAAGTGGAAGAGGAAGAAAAATAAAAAAGAACGCAAAAAAAAATTGGCAAAAATGGATAAAAAACGAACGTGTTATGATATTTTAAAATTTTCAGTAAAATCATATCGTCGAGTACACGACTTGAATTTAAGTCGTGTATTTTTCTACACTATTTTACTGTAATTTTTAAAATATCATAACTCGCTCATTTTTTATCCATTTTTGCTCTCTTTTTTTTCATTCTTCCTTACTTTTCATCCTCTTCCACCTCATGAAGATATATTAGGATGAAAAAAGAAGAAAAAATAAAAATAAAGAAGAAAGTGGAAGCATTTGACGTCCAGAGCTTCGTCGGAAAGCTTCCACTTTCTTCTTTCTTCTTATTTTTTCTTCTTTTTTCATCCTAATATATCTTCATGAGGTGGAAGATGAGGAAAAATAAGGAAGAACGAAAAGAAAAAAAAAAGAAAAAATGGATAAAAAATGAGTGAGTTGTGACATTTTAAAAATTACAATAAAATCGTGTAGTCTAAGTCATGTAAAAATTAGGACAGACCTTGAACACCCAGAAAATAGCCAGGTAAATCTCTTGTATAGTACCAATGTTTTTGTTCTTTAGGAGAACATATGAGGCTCAAATGATGTCTTTAGTCTGTTTTGTTTTGTTGAACATCTCCCGACGGTTTAGATAACGGAGCTATTCAGCTAAATATTGATCTTATGGCGTCCTTCATCCTAATTGTTTTTTTATGAATGTTATTTGTAGCTACGCATATGCTTTTCGAGAAGTGTCATGTTAAACTTATCTGTTTTTTTCCTTAAAATCATCGAAAGCACATGATCTTCATTCTCTGTCACACATGAGGCTTCTGACACAATTACTGGAGACTCAACTAAAGGTCCAGGAGCTTCCCCGAACAGATACAAGAACATCTAATCCCAGTCAAGCATCTGTATTGGTGTCTAGTTGACACAATGTCTGAAACAAAATGTGTTTTTTTTACAACTGAATGACATGCTCCATTGCCACCCAGAGCAAATCCCACATCCAAACAGAAATGTCGCTGAAGCTCGATGAATCGGGCTAAATCGGGCCTAAAGCTCCCTAAAATAAGTATCCAAATATTTCATTCACACCAATCTGGCCTTCTCCACTCTCAGAAGGCTCCTCTGTCTCAGACTACACTATTTGTAACACTACTACAATAGAAGTGCAAATTTAGCCTCATGCCATCATTTGTTAGAAGAAGAAAAGGCTCATGTTAAATCCAAAGTGACAAGAACCTCTCTTTGTTTCCTTGCGATTTTTTAGGAGTTATGCAAAAACTCGTGCAATTTCAGTGCTCCAGTTTCCCCGCAATCCGAATTCGGTCGTCAAGTTGAAGCCAGCTACACTAAACTCTTCCATCTTGGAAAGCCAGTTACAGAGATGATCAACTACAAAAATTGAGAACTACAAAAATTCAAGTCGTGTAGAAAATACACGACTTGAATTCATGTCATGTCTTTGACGACTTGCAATTTTCAAAATGTCATAACTCACTCATTTTTTATCCGTTTTTTTTACGTTCTTCCTTATTTTTCCTCCTCTTCCACCTCATGAAGATATATTAGGATGAATAAGGGAAAAATAAGAATAAAAAAGAAAGTGAAAGCTTTCCGGCGAAGCTCTGGACTTCAAATATATCTTCATGAAGTGGAAGAAGATGAAAAATAAGGAAGAACGCAAAAAAAGGGCAAAAACGGATAAAAAACGAGCGAGTTATGACATTTTGAAAATTGCAGTAAAATCATGTAGACAAATACACGACTTGAATTCAAGTCGTGTAGATTATACATGACTTGAATTCAAGTCGTGTACTCGACGACACGATTTTACTGAAATTTTTAAAATGCCATAACTCGCTCATTTTTTATCTATTTTTGCCCATTTTTTTGCGTTCTTCCTTATTTTTTCTCCTCTTCCACTTCATTAGGATCACAGAAAGATATATAAATTGAACTTGTCACTTGCCAAGGAGTATTTCACACTTTTGCCTATTTTTATCCTCTTATTTCATGTCCAGGAGTGGTCGAACACCAATGGGTGACCTTTATATGTGTTTATTTACATGTAGTTCTTAATTTTTGTAGTTAGGAGGGCTTTTCCGCTGCTCTTACATCAAAATACCTTCATCATAGATTTTTTCTCGCCTTTTCTGCTGATTTTATAGTTTTTCGGTATAAAATTTTATTTTTTTTGGGTTTGACGGCGTCGAGGGTGATTTGAACCGCGATGATGGACGGACCTTTGTCAGAATGTCTTCTTCTCCAACTTGATGCTCCCGTAAATCGCTAATTTTGGAAAGAATGAAGTATTTCGAATACAAAAGACACAAAAAACGTAAAAGGATGGTATTTCTTGTACTCTAGGTAAACGAGCTCAGGGCTCGCTGAACCAGCCCAGCCCGAGTCCATTTAACCATAAATGGTCAGGCTATTAGTGGGCTCACCCAAAGTGAGTCGATATCTGGCTCTACCACAGGGCTTAATAACAGCCCGTGAGCTGTTTTGAAAAGCGTCCTCCACCGCCCCTATTGGTTCCTCCTGCTAGCTTCCTGCTCCACATCTACCCCTCTGGCAACCCTCTCTGGAGCTCCGCCTACCACCATCCCGTCCAGTGAACTTCCCCTCCTCCTCCTTGCACATGCCCTCCTCCAATAACAGCCCGACCATTTCACTGATTCACTGACTTTTTCTGTCTCTCTAATCTCCTTGCCCGGCATTCATTCTGTGCGGGCTCCGTGCCTCAACCCTAGACTTGTGATCCCCCAACTTCTCGAGATTCCAACTCAAGTAGCCGCTGTTTTTTTGCCCTTTTTTCTTCAAAAATTGGCTCCTCGATCTCAGCATCACTTGGAAGAATTTCCGCGAGTTCTTGTATTTTTAATGAGAAAGCTCTCAACTTGTAAGATTTTAGACTGTTGAATCTTACTGGCGGCGTGCGTTATGTTGGCTGGGATTTCTGTCCATGGTTTTTTGTTGTTATTTTGGGGGAAATTGTTTACTAGGTAGTTAGGTTTTGCTGACTCTAATGCAGTAGCTGATTTTAGTTCTCGAGTAGATAAATCATGGGTAAAATTTGTTTTTGTATGATTTTCTATGTGAAACAATTGTTCATCATAGAAAAATGTTAGGCTATCTATTTCAATGATTCGATGAAATTGTTAATTATGATTACATGCATGAACTTTGTTCGTAGTTTGCTTTTTCATTTTCTCTTTTGATCTAATTATCTCTCTGTTTTTTTTTATTCTAATGGGTCTGAGGGTTTGTTTGTAGTTTTAGGTTTTACTGGAATTGGGCTTTTCGTGTATAGTTTGAATCTGACATTGGTTTCTTCTGTTTTTGTAGTTTCAATTATTAATATCTTGATTGGGTTTACTGGAATATTTTTATTTAGTTGTTAACTTAGTTTCTAGATTAAGATTGTCCACTAAATTGTAGCTTAAATTAATTTGCTTATGAAATTACATTGTTGTGATTCCTAGTATCTCTTTCTAATCTTGAATTTACTCCTTGGCCACTTCATTGACTGGCTTTTCTAGGTTTAAATGTAGGGGGTAGTTCTTATTTACAACGAATGCTTGCATGATTAGAGGAAATTTGTTCTTTCTTGAATTCTAATTTTGTTTGTTTGATTATTTTTGTTTTTCCTTGTGATCTTATTGTAGTACCTTCTTAGTTATCTTTGATGACTAATTGAATGGCTAAGTTTAAGAAACAGTTATCTTGAATGCGCTGATTTTCTATGTATAAATTAACTGGAAATGTTGTTCCTCCATTTCTGCATCACGAATGCTTTATTTGTTTAATTGGATGGAATCAGCCATTATCTTTGCCTCTCTAAATCTGTAGAAACAGTTGGTCACTATCTTCATTCAGTGTTGTTGGAAGTTTATAATGTGCTGGATGGCATGCCAGGATACTTTTGACCCTAGACTTTCACAAGGCATTTACATCCGTCTTCATTTTCATGGTTTCAGGACTAGCCTCTTTTCCAGATTCCTGATTTGTTGGAGAGTGGAAAAAGGCTTTGGAAGAAGAGGCAAGAATTATGAAAGATGTGCCTGGGTGGGAAGTTGGTGAAAGTGTCTATTACTCTGGGAGATGGATGCTCCCTGCAACAGGGGAGCTTCGTTCTAATGTTTGGTGAGGATAATTGAATCCAGAATTTTCCTGCTACAGGGGAGCTTACAATAAATTGCTAATAGAAGTTTGTGTTAGGTTGGTATAAAACTTGAAATTGATAATTGTTACTTAAGGGGAATTTATTTGCTTTATGTAAGGTGAATTACTTAGAAACAATCATCATTGCAGCAATGAGCAAGAATGTTGAAAGGGAAATGAGTCATAATCTTGGGTCCCTACTTGCAGGAATCTATTAAAGTTGCTCTAAAAGCATATATAGAAACTTGTTTCATGATGGATTTGATTCTGTATTTTTTGTGATATCAATTTGTTTCATAGTGATTAGTGTGTGCATATTTCCTTAATTAGCTTCATTCAGCCATGGAGTATTTGTGATTTTTGTGATGTGTGGATGGTATGAACTTTGAACACTGATTTTTGCCGAGTTTATTTGCATTTTGACGGAAGAAAACACTGATTTCTCTGCAGATGCAAATGGAGCTGGTTTCCATACACTGGGTAAGAACTAAGCTGTTAAGTTGGTTGTTAGTTTAATGCTGTATAGAGCAGTTTTGTTATTAACAAAGCTGCTAAACTTTTGGGTGAGTTTTTGGATCATATACACCATAATTTGTCAAAATAATGAACATAAAATTCTGTATAAAATTGTTGCCAAACTTGCAATGGAGTATTTTTTTTATATAACTTTTGTTTCTTCCCTTTCCTTCTAAATGTAAATATGACATTTTATGAATGTCATTTTGCAGTGATTAATCTCTCACATCCACTTACAATGTCACTAGTTCATGTACCCGTTGCTCACATTATATATTGATTATTGACTTGGTAATATTGTCCAGATTACAGATGGACAGAAATGACGCTCTGGAAGCTAAGCATCTTATTAAAACTTGCACTGACAATAGAGTAGGCAAGTAATGTGGACTTGTATCTTGTCAATTCATTTGTTGATTATCAACTCATAATTCTTTCAATTTTTGTCACAATTGCCATCTTCTTTTCTTTGAAGATTTATTAATTGTAGCATTTCCATGTCACTAGCAGATTGCAGTTAAGTTGAAGCTTTTGATTTGTTCATCAAAGAAGTGAAAGACAAGAAATGAAGTGCCACCTTAATGCAATATATAATTGTGCTTTAGCTATATGAATTAGCATTGGAGCAGGAATGGGGTGGTGGTGGTGCGCGTCAACTGAAAACCATGTTAACTTCCTACGTAAATTACTAGCTAGAATGACCCGCATGGAACCTCTTGCTTGGAGGAAAATAAAATTGAAATGAAAAAATTAGCATTTGATCACCGTAGTGGCATCCGCTAGATCTAGTGAAAGCCATCAGGATCGTCATTTCTCACGACCCTGTCGATGGATATGGGTCATTTTGCATAATGCCATAAGATGATGATCTCCCATCTCTGGCTTAGCCGGATACAACTTACATTGGGTGTTTGGATGCTAGGTAAATTGGTTTAATCCAATTTAAAATTAAACCCTTGCAAGTGCACAAGGCAATTGTACTACAGTGAGTATTAAAGGGTTGTCGAACCTCAGGGACGAACTAATATTTTACCAAATTCAATTGAAAGAAAGTTGCAATTTAATTTAATCTAGAGAAAGTAATAAAATTTAACTACTTTAAAATGGATTTTAACTAATATGGAGAAGGTACCAAAGCAAAGAATCCACCACTAGACATGCAATTACTACTCTCAATTATTATTACGCTCAAATTGACATGATATGGTAATTTGTGTTCATAGTCAGACACACAAATCACAGTGAATTCACTCACGTTCTTGGTCGGACACGAGAGTTCATCCACTAAAAATTAATGTAGATAATTCTATCCTTGGTCGGGCATAGAATTATCATTTGGGCTAATGATCCTATCCTTGGTCGGGCATAGAATTAACACCAGCCTACTTTTAGCTAAGCATAGGAATTAAAAAGATCTAATTTCATGCACATCAATCAAGTCTATGGTCAAGCACTCAAAAGAAACTCACGAAATAGCATTAAGCAAAATCATATCAACTGTATTAAATAAAACAATCAAGAGTAATAACACAAATCTAGGGCTTCATCTATGCCTTGGACACGAATTTAGCCGGCCATCGGACAAGGAGAACGTTGTTGATTCGTTGGTGTCATTTTGCACTATTCACCAAAAAATCACTATTCACTGTTCACGGGTACTGTTCATGCACTGTTCACCGTCTTCCTCGCGCAACCGTTACTGTAGCAGTTCAAGAACAGTCCAAAAATCGCAGCTTTCTTCTCTCTTCCAGCCCTGTCTTCCGCGCCTCCGGTCGCTCCTCCTCCCTCTCTCTCTCTTCCGGCCGAAACTCCGCCGGAAAGCTCTGTTTTCCGGCGGCTTCTCCTCTCTTTCAAACTCTAAAATTTCTCTGTGTAAAGCTCTTTTTCATCTCCAAAACCAGTCCAGTTCCTCCTCTATTTATAGGCTTCGAAAGAGTGTCCTATTCTCGTCAATTTCGGATTTGGATAAACTCAAATCCGCCGCTTTAGTCGAGCACGACTCGGTTTTTAACAGAGTCCCAATGGACCTCGCTTCTCCTCTGTTTTTCCGTTTCATATCCATGTCCTATTCCGATTCCGGCACGACTCTCCTCTGAACTCCGCCACGACTGCCTTCATCACCTTCGTGCCCAGTCGCCATGACCTCGCCGTCAACACAAGACCCATCGCCGCCGGATGGCCGCCGCGCTGTCGTCTTCTCAAACAGAGCTCTGTTTTTTTTTTCTTCTGTGTTTTTTTTTTCTTCGTCGAGTCTCGCCGTCGCCGTCGAAACCCGCCGCCGCTGTCTCGCCGTCTTCTCCGTCGCCGCTGTCTCGCCGGTGAAGCACAGCCCACGCTGGTGCTCGGGCTCGAGCTCTGTTTCTGGACGGCCCGAGCTTTGGCTCGGGTCGGGTTTCTATTTTTTTTATTTCTTTTTCTTTTAACTGAACCGGACCGGATTTTGAACCGGTCATATTCCTTTTTTTATTTTTTTTTCTTTATTAAACAAAAACCCGTTGTATCGATCTCATCCATCCAATCTCATCTTGACGGTTCTACTCTTTAATTGTGTCTCTTTCACGTGCGATATTTCAAATGATCATAACTTTTTGCTCAGAACTCCGAATTGCGAACAGTCAGTGGCGTTGGAAAGCTGACTTCGTTTAACATGAAGCTTAAATCAGTCCCATCAGAGATATGCAATCGAAGTTGTTAACATTCAATCATTAGAGTCGCGTTTTATCCCATTTCTGCATTTTGCTCTTGTTTCCTACAAAAACCAAAAACTATATTAAAGTAGCAATAATTCTAATCAAACACTAGCATAATCATAAGTTTAGGAGATAATAAAATGCATATTTCATGTATAGATCAGTGAGCTCGAAGGGAAACCTTCATTAGTTGAAGGTTCAGCACCTATAAAACAAAAAAGCTACGTTGAAGGTCCACCTGATTCACATTGGAAATTGGAAGTGCCTAAAGTGTGGACCATGGGCAACAGTTACAACTTTTAAAAAAAATACGCTTCATAGCCTATTAAGTGAGCCCAATAGGCCAAATAAGTGGCAGCCCAACTAAACTAATCTAAACTGGCAAAAAAAAGTCCAAGTATATTCATAGCCGCCCAATAAACAGCCCATTAGGATATAGTTACGGGCCATAGCCATTAATGTTTAGCGGGCTCGGGCTATTAATGAACAGTTGCGGGCTGCCCGAGCCCAGCTCGTTTAGCAGTCCCAACTCTAGGTGCCGATTCGAGGTCATATGGGATTTCAAGGGAAAAACTAAGTAATATGAGAATCTGAAAGTTGGCGCCATATAATATGGAAAAAGCTCCATTCCAATAGATGATAAAGAATCACCTGAATATTCTTTTACTGTAGGAAAAACTAAAGAAAGGTATCAAGACAAATGGACATGGCAAAAATGCAGCGACAATAACTGATCTGAGATAAGAATTCATCAACTTATCTTCATTACCCTTGCTTTGCAAGTTCTTGCGGCAGCAGACCATTCCCAGTACCAATGTCAAGTACATTCCAGGTAGACAAGTATTTTCTAATCTCTTCAGAAGTCTCAGATATCGGACTGACATCATCAGCCAAATTCTCTACACGACCTTCAGATATGTTGAGACACAATTTTTTGCTCCAGCTTGCAACAAACCTATGTCAAGTGATAAGATCATAAATATAGGCAATATGAGACTAGCGCAATCTCTGTCACGCCTCGGGTTTTAAAAACCATTTTTAAATCAGAGTGGTAGCGGAAAACTCGAGGATTGTTCCTCTAAGCGATAAATCATTGGTTAAAAAATTTTCGACTAAGCATCTAGGCCGTGATAAATGGGGTTCACAAATATGGATACAAAACCATATATACATATATTAATACAAGATGCAAAGTCGATTAAACCAAAGCAAGTCCTCTAAGTGCAAGTCTGTCATCCATCTTAAAACAAACCAGAAATAGTCGGCACTCACGCCTTAATACAAGAGCTAGAACAAACCCGAATAGGAGATATACTCAGCAATCTGATCGTCCTCACCACCTAGCTCCCAAGTGCACGTGAAGTCAATTCTCCACAGCAGCACCTATATCACATAAGGATGTTGAGTATAAAAATACTCAGTGGGATACCATAACACAGTCATCAACATTACAACAAATTAGGATTTGCATTAACATGTTATGCAACCTATTATAGGATTCCACTTGAATCTTTTATTAATCTTTCAAGCAAGTCTTTTATTGCTTCCCAAGTTCAAGTTCAACAATTAAGTCTTTGTCCCATAGACAGACTCACTGAATGTCATACCTACATGACAGACAGCACGAAACACCATGACTATCACTCCGGTTAATACCGATAATCATGGCATGCCCTGAATCTCTCAAGGGTGACTGCCTTGCCAATTCCTTACCTTAAAAGGTATGACCGTCGGAAGGGTCTGGCTCCACATCTGCTCCTAGACTCGATGTGGGTCGGGAAACGCAGCCTTCTAAGATGCTAACGTCTCCAATGTTGTGCACAGTAAACCACCTGGCAACCAAGGCTCAGGATGTGTGCAGAGCTTCCACTTGGGAAGATGCAAAAGCTCTCTCTAAAATCCATAGAGAATAAGCACGCTCTCTCTAAAATCCATAGAGAAGAGGTAACAGCTTAAGCCTGGCCAATAGAATATGTAATGCTCTCTCTAAAATCCATAGAAAGATGCAAACATGGGCCAAAATAACATATCATTGTCTTTCTAAAATCCATAGAGAGATATAACAGCTTAAGCCTTGTCAATAGAAGTTGGTCCTTATTAGGTACCATAACATAGAGCTTCCACCAGTCGGAAGATGTGAATGCTCTCTAAAATCTATAGAGAGATACAGACGGTAGAGCTTCCACCAGTCGGAAGATGCAACACCACCCCAATCTATTCCTTGTGATCCTTAATAGGTATCACAGTATTACTAGTATGAAACCATAACATACCATTCACGACGGTTGGCTTAATAGCTCAACAGATAGCCTGACCTGTGACTTAATAGTCATTTGGTCGCTTGATCGGAAGTCACACACACTCATACACTGACTCCCAATCCCAAGGGCATTTTAGTCCTTATCTTGATTAGGTTCTTCCCAACCCTCAAGCTCAACCCTCAAATCATCATTTTATTATCTTTCATAAAATGATTATGTCTCTAAACCATCTAAGTTTATTAGTCGGGTTTTTCTTTACATTTAAGTCCTTAGCTATCAGTCAGCATAACATAAGGGACTAATACCCTTAAATACAAAAACACAAGCACGTACCATTAATACACCAATTAGGGCTTGAAATTATTTAATAAACAGCCCAAAAACCAATAACAAGAGCCTATGTACTAAATTGGCTCTGTATGTACTACACTGCACAGAAATACATAGACGGCCAAGGTCGACCGTCAGTTATAAACAGATTTTAACTGTCGGTTAAGGTCCATCGGCAGTTCAAAATCTAAACCGGCTTATGAACCGGGTTTATTGTTGAGACGGGTTTATTGTTGAACCGGGGTTCGGTTTAGAAATAGACCGGGTTTGGTCTAATTTTTAACCGGGTTCGGTTTATTCTGGACCGAACCGGGTTCGATCTGTTTCTGAACCAACTGATTTAATGGACCGGGTTTGGACTAATAATGGACCAGCCCGGTCCGGCTTGCCACTGGACCAAACCAGTCGTCTTCCTGGTTGGTCGTCTGGCTGCAGCGGCCGCCACGACGGCCGCCGTCGCACTGCCACCGACCGGCCGACACCCACCTCCTTCTCTACTCCCCTTGCCGTCTGCCCGTGGTCCGGGCAGATTTGGGGGAGAAAATAGAGTTTGGCAGCAGCGTAAAGCTGCTGCCTTTGCTACCTCGGTGGTGGCCGGCGACCTGGCGGAGGTCGATTCAACCCCCATTGACCCGCCGTCGGCCCTTTTCCTCCTCCTCCAACGACCCCATCACCTCCCTCGGCAAAGAACCCAAAAAAAATTAAAACTTGATGGGGGGTTATGGGATCCTACCTCACTTGCGATCGAGTCTCCTAATCACCGCCCGCTGGAGGTCGCCGGAGTCGTCGAAGTTTGCTGGGGTCGCCGGAAGTTGTCGTCGCCAAGGCTCGCAGTCGTTGCCGGTGTTGCTCGAAGTCGCCCTTCCCTTGCTGCTCCTTTCCTCACCAACAGCTCCCCCTTTGCTTTTGTCTTAACCCGATCGCCGTAGTCCCCGTCGTGGTCGCCGGAGGTAGCCGAGGGTTGCCGGAGTTTCTGTCGCCCACCGTCGATCGAGATGGCCGTAGGTCGCCCCAAGCTCCAAACCTCACAGCACCCTTTGTTTCTTCTCTGTTGAGTGGGTTTGAATGGGCAGGGGTGAAAGCAAAGGGAAGGTGACGATGGCCACCTGGTCCGAAGCAAGCCACACCTGGCTGTGCTTCGACACCCACCTGGCTAAACAAGTGAAGCATGACATTCTTCCCTCCTTAAAAGAATTTTGTCCTCAAAATTCAGGTAGTTTCTTCCCCAAACAACTCTGGGTAAGCACGCTGCATCTCCTCTTCTGTTTCCCAAGTGAGTTCCTCGAATTTATCATTGTACCATTGAACCAATACTAACAGAATCGCTCTATTCCGAAGTACCTGATTTCTTCGGTCCTTAATCCTGATTGGCTTTACTTCATAGGTCAAGTCAGGTTTTAGTTCCAGCATGGAATAGTCCACCACATGTGCATCATCCCGACAGTACTTTCTCAACTGCGAGACATGAAACACATTATGCACCTGATCCAGATTAGGAGGCAAAGCAAGTCGATAAGCTGAGTTACCAATCCGTTTAAGGATTTCAAAAGGACCTACAAATCTAGGACTTAATTTTTCTTTCTTTCCAAAACGCAAAACTCCACGCGTGGGTGAGACCTTTAAGAAGACATGGTCACCAATCTCAAACTCAAGATCTCTACGCCTTCTGTTTGCATAGTGTTTCTGCCGCTCCTTAGCCAACCAAAGCTTTTCCCGAATGAATTTCACCTTGTCAGCACACAACTGAAGCATCTCGAACTTGATCATAACTTTCTCACCGACTTCATTCCAACAAGTCGGAGATCTACAGGGACGTCCATAGAGAGCTTCATATGGAGCCATCTCAATACTAGATTGATAGCTGTTGTTGTAGGCAAATTCAATCAAGGGTAAATGGTCATCCCAATTACCTTTCCAATCCAACACGCATGCTCTAAGCATGTCCTCCAAAGTTTGAATCATCCTTTCTGATTGTCCATCAGACTGAGGATGATATGCTGTGCTGAAATTGAGTGCACTGCCCAAAGCATCTTGTATACTCCTCCAATAGTGTGACGTGAATCTAGGATCCCTATCAGACACTATGGAGAGAGGGGCACCATGCAATCTTACAATTTCTCGGATATAGAGTTGAGTCAAACTTTCCGGAGTCTGCTTCCACCGAATTGGTAAGAAGTGTGCAGACTTGGTCAGCCGATCTACTATCACCCAAATAGCATTATGCTTCTTCTGGGTAGGAGGTAAGCCTACCACAAAATCCGCGGTGATGTGCTCCCACTTCCATTGAGGAATCTCTAATGGCTGCAAACGTCCTCCAGGTCTTTGGTGCTCTGCTTTAACTTGCTGACAAGTGAGACATTTGGCTATAAACTGACCAATATCCTTCTTCATTCCATCCCACTAGAAGTTATGCTTCATATCTTTAAACATCTTTGTCCCACCTGGATGAATGGTGTACTTGGAATGATGAGCCTCATTTAATAATTCTCTGCGCAGTTCTGAGACAGCTGGGACTATTAATCGACCGTTGAATCGAATACCCCCATCAGCTCCTCTAACAGAACCTGTCCTTTTGAGTAAATTCTGGACTTCTGGATCTGTTGCTTGCGCTAAAATAATCTTCTTAACAATTCCATATTGTACTACAAAGTTGGCCACAAAAGGCTTCCCTCCTTTGGATGATGGTTCTATGTGTAGGTTTGCCATAGATTCTAGCAATTCCCATTCTTTGATCATCATAAAGGCAGCAAGGATTTCTGACTTTCTACTAAGTGCATCTGCCACCACATTAGCTTTGCCAGGGTGGTAAGCTATAGAGAAGTCATAATCCTTGATATACTCAAGCCAACCCCTTTGCCTCAAATTCAGATCTCTCTGAGAGAAAATATACTTCAAGCTTTGATGATCTGTAAAGACTTCAAACTGCACACCAAAGAGATAGTGCCTCCACAACTTCAATGCAAACACCACTGCAGCTAGCTCTAGGTCATGTGTTGGGTAGTTTCTCTCATGTGGCTTTAGTTGTCTTGAGCCATAAGCCACAACTTTGCCATGCTGCATGAGTACACAACCTAAGCCTTTTCCAGAAGCATCACTATACACCACCAAACCCCCTTCTCCTGAAGGAAGAGTAAGAATTGGTGCACTAGTTAATCTGTTCTTCAACTCCAAGAAACTGTTTTCACATTTTTCATCCCAAATAAACTTCACATCCTTCCTTGTCAATTTGGTCAAAGGTAGGGATAGTAGAGAAACCTTCGATGAATCGTCTATAATACCATGCCAAACCCAGAAAACTTCTAATCTCGGTGACTGTTTTTGGTCTTTCCCAATTAACTATAGCCTCGACCTTAGATGGATCAACAGATATGCCATCCTTTGAAATAATATGCCCTAGGAAGTTAACGCTTTCTAGCCAAAAGTTACACTTGCTAAACTTGGCATACAACTGATGCCCTCTCAACACATCTAATACTCGCTCCAAATGCTTTGCATGGTCCTCGAAGGATGACGAGTAGATAAGGATGTCATCTATCAAGACAATGACAAACTGGTCCAACCAAGGATGATAAATCCTGTTCATCAAATCCATAAAGGTTGCAGGTGCATTGGTTACTCCAAAGGGCATTACTAGGAATTCATAATGACCATACCTGGTCCTAAAGGCAGTCTTAGGGATGTCTTCATCTCGAATCCTCAACTGATGATAACCTGAGCGAAGGTCAATTCGAGAGAAAACTTTGGCTAAATGCAACTGGTCGAATAGATCATCTATCTGAGGCAAAGGGTATTTATTTTTAACAGTCACCTTGTTCAACATCCTATAATCAATGCACAATCGGAGTGAACCATCCTTCTTTTTGACAAACAGAACTGGTGCTCCCCAAGGCGAGATACTTGGACGAATAAATCCTTTGTCGATCAACTCCTGCAATTGTTTCTTCAATTCATTCAACTCCATTGGAGCCATCCTGTACGGTGCCTTGGACATTGGTGTTGCTCCAGGGCATAACTCTATTGTGAAGTCAACTTCTCTTCTAGGAGGTAGACCAGGTAGTTCTTTAGGGAACACATCAGAAAACTGAGACACTACCGGTATATCTTCCAACTTTGGTTGCGCTGATTCCAAGGTGATCACACTTGCTAGATAAGCAGCACATCCCTTCATAAGAAGCTTACGCGCCTTCAAGGCTTAGATTATACATGCATTATCTTCTAACTTCACTCCTTGAAAAATAAAAGATTCCTCCCCAGGGATGGTAAGGGTTACTCTTTTTTTCCTGCAATCCACTAATGCAGTATATACAGAAAGCCAGTCCATCCCTAGGATTACATCAAAATCAATCATGTCTAACAAGACAAGATCAGCTGGAAGATACTTATCTCCAAAACAAATAGGTACTCCTAGAAGACACTCACTTACTCTAATAATGTCACCAACAGGGGTCATTACAAGTAAAGGTGAATCTAGCATGCTACAAGGGTGGTTTAAACGTAAAGCACACACACCCGATACAAAAGAATGAGCTGCACTGGGGTCAATTAACACTTTTACACCTAAGTCGTAAATAGAAACCGTACCTCCCACAACTGCATTCTTTTTAGCATCCTCAGAAGTAATTGAGTAAACACGAGCCTGTGCATGCCTACTGCTTTCACCTTCCTGTGCATTCTTTTGCTTTTCAGGGCAAAACCTGGCAATGTGCCCCTTTTTATGGCAGAAAAAGCAGATGCGATCCTTTGCCTCACAAATCTGCCCCGGGTGAATCTTTCCACAAGAGTAGCACTCTGACTGACCACTTGCCCCCTGAGGTTGAGGTTGTGGTCTCTGGAAAAATGGCCTCTGCTGACCAGCATTAAACTGTCCTAAGCTTTTTTGCCTCGGCTCAAAACCCCTCTTCTGTCTACCCTGGAAGTTATGTCCCTGACCAAATTTACTACTCCCAGCATCAATTCTCAGTCTCTTAGCCTTTGATCCAAAATCATTCTTGGCCACACCAGCATTTGCCCTCTGTTCTTCTCTATTTCTGTTCTGGTTCTTCTCAAAAATATACGCCTGCACCACAGCATCAGCAAAAGATGTAGTTCGGGCTCCCATGACTTTCTCTCGCAGCCCCGTTCTAAGTCCATAAATAAACTTCTCCATTCTTTCACCATCATCCTCCATCTTGGTGGTGAAACGCTCCAACTCTACAAACTTATTGTCATAGTCCTGCACGGTCATACTACCTTGCCTAAGACCCAAGAATTCACGCATCTTCTCTTTCCGAATGTGGCTCAGAAAATATTTCCCATTAAAAACTTTTAAGAATTCCTCCCAGGAAATCTCTTCAACTTTCTAATCTTTAAAGAAGGTGCGCTTGGCAGAACTCCACCAGTGATCAGCATTTTCTGTCAAAACGAAAGTTGCCATTCGAACTTTACTATCATCCTCCGCCGAGATAGATTCAAAAATCTTCTCGATAGCTTTTACCCAACTCCCAGCCTTTTCCAGAGTTTCTTTCCCTATGAAAGCTGGAGCCATTGCCAGGAACAATTTGAGATGAGCTATCTTTTCTTTGTCTGCTTTCTTCCTGGCATCAGGACGATGTTTCACTTGAGCTTGCACTGTTTGTGCTAAACCCTTAATCATTTCCATTACATCTCCATCACCGTCACCTCCCAAGTTAGATGACGACGCGCCATGGAAGGTTTTCCGTTGTCTCCCACTGCTTTCCGTGGACTCCTCACGGGAGATCTGTTGAGGAGGTAGAGATTCTTCTGCCTGGCATTCTTTATCTTTACTTCTGCCAATATCCGAAACTTTCAGCGTCCGGATGTTTCTCTTACGAGGTGCCATCTCAACCTACAGGATGAGAATACTTATCACTACTTCTACTCACAACCACAACTATAGCTTGATATATCCTAAGAGGATTTCCAGACTTGCAAATAAATTTTATGCTCTGATACCAACTGTCACGGCCCGGGTTTTAAAAACTATTTTTAAATCAGAATGATAGCGGAAAACTCGAGGATTGTTCCTCTAAGCGATAAATCATTGGTTGAAAAATTTTCGACTAAGCATCTAGGCCGTGATAACTGGGGTTCACAAATATGGATACAAAACCATATATACATATATTAATACAAGATGCAAAGTCGATTAAACCAAAGCAAGTCCTCTAAGTGCAAGTCTGTCATCCATCTTAAAACAAACCAGAAATAGTCGGCACTCACGCCTTAATACAAGAGCTAGAACAAACCCGAATAGGAAATATACTCAGCAATCTGATCGTCCTCACCACCTAGCTCCCAAGTGCACGTGAAATCAATTCTCCACAGCAGCACCTACATCACATAAGGATGCTGAGTATAAAAATACTCAGTGGGATACCATAACACAGTCATCAACATTACAACAAATTAGGATTTGCATTAACATGTTATGCAACCTATTATAGGATTCCACTTGAATCTTTTATTAATCTTTCAAGCAAGTCTTTTATTGCTTCCCAAGTTCAAGTTCAACAATTAAGTCTTTGTCCCATAGACAGACTCACTAAATGTCATACCTACATGACAGACAGCACGAAACACCGTGACTATCACTCCGGTTAATACCGGTAATCACGGAACGCCCTGAATCTCTCAAGGGTGACTGCCTTGCCAATTCCGTACCTTAAAAGGTATGACCGTCGGAAGGGTCTGGCTCCACATCAGCTCCTAGACTCGATGTGGGTCAGGAAACGCAGCCTTCTAGGATGCTAACGTCTCCAATGTTGTGCACAGTAAACCACCTGGCAACCAAGGCTCAGGATGTGTGCAGAGCTTCCACTTGGGAAGATGCAAAAGCTCTCTCTAAAATCCATAGAGAATAAGCACGCTCTCTCTAAAATCCATAGAGAGGAGGTAACAGCTTAAGCCTGGCCAATAGAATATGTAATGCTCTCTCTAAAATCCATAGAAAGATGCAAACATATGCCAAAATAACATATCATTGTCTCTCTAAAATCCATAGAGAGATATAACAGCTTAAGCCTGGCCAATAGAAGTTGGTCCTTATTAGGTACCATAACATAGAGCTTCCACCAGTCGGAAGATGTGAATGCTCTCTAAAATCCATAGAGAGATACAGACGGCAGAGCTTCCACCAGTCGGAAGATGCAACACCACCCCAATCTATTCCTTGTGATCCTTAATAGGTATCACAGTATTACTAGTATGAAACCATAACATACCATTCACGACTGTTGGCTTAATAGCTCAACAGATAGTCTGACCTCTGACTTAATAGTCATTCGGTCGCTTGATCGGAAGTCACACACACTCATACACTGACTCCCAATCCCAAGGGCATTTTAGTCTTTATCTTGATTAGGTTCTTCCCAACCCTCAAGCTCAGCCCTCAAATCATCATTCTATTATCTTTCATAAAATGATTATGTCTCTAAACCATCTAGGTTTATTAGTCGGGTTTTTCTTTACATTTAAGTCCTTAGCTATCAGTCAGCATAACATAAGGGACTAATACCCTTAAATACAAAAACACAAGCACGTACCATTAATACACCAATTAGGGCTTGAAATTATTTAATAAACAGACCAAAAACCAATAACAGGAGCTTATGTACCAAATTGGTTCTGTATGTACCACACTGCACAGAAATACACAGACGGCCAAGGTCGACCGTCAGTTATAAACAGATTTTAACTGTCGGTTAAGGTCCACCGGCAGTTCAAAATCTAAACCGGCTTATGAACCGGATTTATTGTTGAACCGGGTTTATTATTGAACCGGGGTTCGGTTTAGAAATAGACTGGGTTTGGTCTAATTATGAACCGGGTTCGGTTTATTCCTGGACCGAACCGGGTTCGGTCTGTTTCTGAACCAACTGATTTAATGGACTGGGTTTGGTCTGATAATGGACCGGCCCGGTCCAGCTTGCCACTGGACCAAACCAGTAATCTTCCTCAGGAAGACGACTGGTTGGTCGTCTGGCTGCAGCGGCCGCCACGACGGCCGCCGTCAGACTGCCACCGGTCGGCCGACACCCACCTCCTCCTCTACTCCCCTTGCCGTCTGCCCGTGGTCCGGGCAGATTTGGGAGAGAAAATAGAGTTTGGCAGCAGTGTAAAGCTGCTGCCTTTGCTACCTCGGTGGTGGCCGGAGGCCTGGCGGAGGTCGATTCGACCCCCACTGACCCGGCGTCGGCCTTTTTCCTCCTCCAACGACCCCATCACCTCCCTCGACGAAGAACCCAAAAAAAATTAAAACTTGATGGGGGTTATGGGATCCTACCTCGCTTGCGATCGAGTCTCCGAATCGCCGCCCGCTGGAGGTCGCCGGAGTCGTCGAAGTTTGCTGGGGTCGCCGGAAGTTGTCGTTGCCGGTGCTGCTCGAAGTCGCCCTTCCCTTGCTGCTCCTTTCCTCACCCCAGCTCCCCCTTTTCTTTTGTCTTAACCCGATCGCCGTAGTCCCCGTCATGGTCGCCGGAGGTAGCCGAGGGTTGCCGGAGTTTCTGTCGCCCACCGTCGATCGAGATGGCCGTAGGTCACCCCAAGCTCCAAACCTCACAGCACCCTTTGTTTCTTCTCTGTTGAGTGGGTTTGAATGGGCAGGGGTGAAAGCAAAGGGAAGATGACGATGGCCACCTGGTCCGAAGCAAGCCACACCTGGCTGTGCTTCGACACCCACCTGGCTAAACAAGTGAAGCATGACAATCTCCAACTACAATAACAGATCGATACGCTCATTTTCCCCATATCTTCTCTACTAATCAAAGCCAACATACCACTCTTCACTAGTATGGCCATGTTCATGAAAATTGGCTAACTCTTCAGGATATTTCACTAGGTACAACCAAACAAAGGGAAAGAATCATGTTTCCTCGTGTTTTTCTTTCCTCCGGATTCTACTTTATCTTTCTCTTATCTCTGCTTTCCTATGATCCAAACAAAACCTAAAAGATATGTAGTGAAGATAAGCTGAACTGCTACTAGGTGGAAAATGGGGCTGGAGTTGTAATTTTTACGGAGATGAAGCTATGAAGCCGGAAGAAAATAAAACGGAGCTTGAAGATGAAACTGGGAAGCATGAAAGAAGCGTCGGGCTTCAGCCCGATGTCATGCCCCACACATAACCAAGATGCGTGAAGAAGGGTTTCAATTGTTTAGCAAAATCGAAAAAAAATAAAAAAAGAAGGAAATTTTATTAAATAATGTTAAAAAAAATTACCGATCGGGAACACTGTTTAAAATATTTCCCGATCTAGATATCTGATGAGCAACGGAGGCACTTTTTTTTTTAACTGATCCAAAACTTCAACCGACGCCTTTGACAGCCTTAGGCTGTTTTTAACTATTTTATAGGGACAAACTTTAACTATGCATATCTCTCTCATTTCTAATCCATTTTCGCCCGTTTGTTTTTTATTCTTCCTTATTTTTACTATTCTTTCTTATAATAATGATATCACAAAGATGTTGAGTCATCGCATGCTATTTATCGTAGTTTTTATGGTATTTTTTCAATAAGATATCATGATCATTATGATATCATGATGACGAGAAAGAGCATTAAAAATAAAAAAAATAAAAAAATAGGTGAAAACATATCAGAAATGAGAGAGATATCACATCTTTGAAGTTTGTCCCACTAAAATAGCTAAAAATTTTAAGAGTTTCATAACGCGTTGGTTGAACCGAGGCCTTTCTCTTTAAAAACTTGTTATATTTTAAAGGGGGCGATCACTTCACCGAATCATATCTCTCTCATTTTTTATCCGTTTTTGCCCTTTTTTTTTCTTATTTTTAGTGCTCTTTTTAATCATCATGATATGATAATAATTTTGATATCATATCGAAAAAATACTATAAAAACTACGATAAATAACATTCGATAGCTCAACATCTTTGTGATATAAGAAAGAGCACTAAAAATAAAAAAGAATGAAAAAAATGGACGAAAATGGATCAGAAATGAGTGAAATGCATCGTTGAAGTTTTTCCTAATAAAATAGTTAAAAATATCCTAAGGCTGTCAAAAAGAGGCATCGGTTCAACCGACGTCTTTCAGTCAGTTTTTAAAAAAAAAACACACTAGCGCCTGTGTGGCTCATTAGATACCCAGATCGGAAAATATTTTTAATAGTGTTCTCGATTGGTATTTTTTTTAATATTATTTTATAAATTCCCCAAAAAAGAACTACACAATAGAAGCACTTAACAGAAACGATGGTGATTAGGTTTAGATGAAATCTAATTCGATCCTCTCTAGATTAAAACTTAAAATACTACCGTTCTCCAATGAAGTAGCTCTTGGGATATAATTGTATTTGCAAAGTCATGAGGCAGGCTCGCATCCATAATTGTTTTGGGTATTTATTTGTGCTACCGATGAGTGTTATGAATTTTAAATGCCAATTTACATGTGCAGGGAAAATTTTATGATGAATCCGTTGTAATGAAACCATTTGCTCAGGCCAAAATGAGTCACGTGTTACTCTAAAGCATTTGTTCCAAATGATGGTAGACTCACCAACCCAAAACATATAAAAAAAAGAACATGCTGTTCTCCATGTAAAGAAAAAAACTAAGAAAATTTATACATAGCAATATTTTTATTTGTCTTTGGAACACGAAGTTGAAGGAGGTGTAATACCTACATAAAAAATTGATCTCTCGTCCATAAGAAAAACGCTTGCACATGAAGTATTTTTTAATGAAGCACCAAGCCTCATGCCCGTTTCTATCATTGTTTAAACACTATGGGTGATACTCTTTTATTGTTGGGGGTCTACAAACTGTCAAGAGCAGCGAAGCATCCTACTGTTGATGCTTGCACATTTTCCACGCTTGAATATCACCACAATGTCTATATATAGTCTGTCACTAGCTCATACTCTACCACTGCCATCAGATCTCTTTCCTCTCCATTCTCAACTTCAAAGCTTCATACTAACAAGATCCATTCAAACGCAGAGGGAAAATGGAGGCCACTACTAAGGTAGACAAGATGTCCAGCGAGCTCTCTCAGGCTCATACCAACTTGCTCAACCTTCAATTTGGCTTTGTCAATTCAATGGCCCTCAGGTGTGCCATTCAGTTGGGCATACCCGATATCATCCATTCCCATGGCCCAGTTCCCATGTCCCTTTCCGACCTTGCTGCTTCAATCCCCATATCCGCCGCCAAAACATCCCATCTCGGACGCCTCATGCGCCTGCTGGTCCACTTGGGCATCTTCACCAACACAAACTCCGATAGAGGCGAGCCGGGATACAGCCTCACAGCCACCTCTCGACTGCTTCTGGCGAATGACTGCAAGGGCGATACCGTCACACCCTATTCCCAAATGGTGTTGGACCCATACCTGGTGAAACCTTGTTTTTACTTTAGTGACTGGCTCAACATGGAGGGCTCCATGCCCTTTGAGCTCTGCCATGGTGGCAGCATGTGGAACGTAGCAGCAAAGAGCCCTGAGTTCAATAAAGGCTTCAATGCAGCTATGGCTAGTGACAGTCAATTCTTGATGAGCACCATTGTCAAACAGTGTCCTCATGTGTTCCAAGGCTTGTACTCCCTGATCGATGTTGGCGGAGGGATTGGGGGCTCCGCTACCACCATTGCCAAGGCATTTCCTCACCTAAATGTGTCCGTCTTGGATCTACCCCATGTTGCTGCAGTGATGCCCAAGGATGCGGGAGTGGGAGTCATTGGAGGGGACATGTTCAAGCACATTCCATCCACAGATGCAGTGTTTCTTAAGGTATGTGCAAGTCTAGTAAATCATAATTTTCATCTGACGTTTCGTACAAGTTTGAAGATTAACCGTACTTGGAAATTTTTTAAATGTTTATTACATTTCTGCAGTGGATTCTTCACGATTGGAATGATGAGGAGTGTATACAAATTCTACGCAAATGCAAGGAGGCGGTCCCTAGCAAAGAGGAAGGAGGGAAGGTGATCATTGTTGAAGTGGTGGTGAACTCCAAACCGAAAGACCACAAGTATACTCAGGCCGAATACTGCGCAGATGTAATTATGATGGCGCTGACTACAGGGTGGGAGAGGGATGAGCAAGAGTGGAGCAAAATTTTCAATGAAGCTGGCTTTAAGGACTATAAGATTACACCTGGGCTGGGTGTTCGATCGTTGATTGAGCTTTATCACTAAAATGCTTCTACAATACTCCTGAATTAAAGTGCTTGTCATTTATGCACTTAATTTGTATTTCCAGGCCAGCTGTGGGATCGAATGAATGCAGATTGTGAAGGCATTAAAAAACAGAGAAATCATATATATGGATGCAGATTGTAAGGCATTCAAACGTGGGTTCTAATATATGTTCTAGATTTTTTTTAGTTGTAATGTATCGTTTTTTTTTTGGCTAATTTTCCCTAATTTTCATTTTCCGAATCGGTCATGGTTGTTTTGTTTATTTCAGAATGTTAATTTGTATTTACTTTATCAAGCACCCCTCTCAACTATAGTAACAAATGAATGGTTTTGCCAACGATTAGGCGTTTTAGTGATAGGTCTTTAATGAAGTCCACATGATCATCTTTCCATGTATACATTGGAATAGGGAGATACTAAAAGCATATGCTTGAGGTCATACATGGCGAGTTGATCTTCCTCAAGATGTACTTCCTCGGTTCAAAAAATCCTTGCTGCATTTGAAAATGAGCTAAATTTATGCGCTAGGGCCCCCAACATTTTAAGCCTCCGCTTAATTACCAATGCACATGCACATTCATGAGAATCTTTAGGCCTGTAGGTCAAATCTAGCCGCCTAATGTTGGATCCATAATTCTTCAAATGTTCCCAGGCTTGTTTTGGATGGAGTATTGAAATAACCTCTCATGAACTATTTATAAAGAACTGTTGTAAAAAGAAAAAAGAATGTAAATAGGAGAGACCTAAAGGCATTACTGTGGAATCAAGATAGACATGTAGGAAAATTTATAAATGAATAAAAAATCCTTGACACTATATTCTATGATCAAAAAATCTGTCGCTACCTTCTTGGTGTCGTGCAGAAGGGGTAAGGGCCCTGAATGGATCAGATCGGCCTCCCCAGCCACTACACCAGGAAGAGAAGGACTGTTGGAGGAGCCTTGGTTGAGGCAAGGCCAGAGTGGAATGAGAAGTGAAGTCAGAGCTTTTTATTTCTTTCTTTTCTTTTCTTTTTTTTTCTTGTTATTTTTTTAAAATGTTGGGTTATGGGGTAACGTTCATAAGAGGGAGAGGTTTATAGAATACGTGGGGCAATCCAGCAAAGGGAGAAGTGAAAAAAAAAACCAAACAAACTGGGATATGTGTACACCTGATTTGTACACCAAATCCATACAAGTGCGCCTCACATGGCCCACATTTTCAATTTCCAAGAAAAACATAGGTGTATGAATTCTACACTATCATTGTCTGTTGGTAATAGCTTTTGATAATGTTCAGGACTGAAGATGGTATTTCGTCGGATTTGGACTGTCCATGTGCAACCTTCCACCCAATATAAATAAGAAAAAGCCAAATTGAATATATAGACAGTGAATTTTATAAGCAATCATTTTTTTCAATTGTTTTATACACTATCAAAATCTTGAAGTATCTATTGAGGAAGGTGAACTTTATTTGAAGCCCCATCCCAAGGCTTATGATCCAACGGCTAGCTATGCATGGGGCCAGGCCACACTACAACAAGTCAGGGCTTTTGCGACAGATTTTTTTGCAACAAAACTATTTTTGTCGCAATAGATACACATTGGCGACGAATTTAATAATTATCGCCAATACATTAGTATTTTGCGACGACAAGGCAAGTAGTCGCAAACACAAGTACTATTGCGACCATTAGTCTATTTGGTTGCAAAAATAATGTATATTTGCGACGAATAAGCCATTTAGTCGCAAAAGTTAATTCTATTTGCGACAACCTATATATTTGTCGCAAATAATAAATAATTTTTGTGACAAATTGTTATATTTGTCGTATAAACAATATATTTTACTTCTTATAAATAAAAGTATTATTTTTTATATAATCATAAATAAAAATATTTAAAAATATACTCCCTCCGTTCCAAAATACTATGTACATTTGAGAAAATTCTCATTTTTATTGGACCATAAAAACTACAAAGAAATCATATGGCTCATTTTCCCTGATATCCCGTCCAACTCGTATGCTAGTTCATGAACAAAGTTCTAGTCAATCCTTTTACGTCTCTTCCAATTTTGGAAAGAGAAAGTTATTTAATTTGGTAAACTGTACACAATATTTTAAAATAATAATATTTCTAAATGTACATAGTATTTTGGAACAGAGGGACTATAAATTTTCCCATTCTCATTATTTGCAACAAATAGACATTTTTGGCAAAAGATTATCTTCTTATATTTTTTTATAAAATGGAAAGAAGTGATATTAAAATAATTACAAAAAATAGCTAAGTACATCTCAACAAAGTGTTTTATAGTGAAAATATTATTTTGAAAAAAATATTAATCAATTTTGTATTTAAACTAAAAAAAGTCCTAAAATATTGATTATTAAATTTAAAAAATGTACTTGCATAATTTATTATACATTTTTATGTCGTCGAATAGATTTATTGTCAACTATGAGTTGTGTTAGTACCTTAATTACATAACATCAATGATAGAAAGTTACATAAGAGGAATGCGGCATGATAATTGTGGGGTATGTTTGAAGGATTAATGTAATTTTGTTTGAGAGGGGTTCACATTATAGCATTGTAAAGAGGAGGAAGAAGGGATTCACATTATGCTTAGTTCATATTCAACTATGTACGAAATGCACAAATTTTGTGCCAAATACGGTTAGGAAATATTTGTCAATCATGATAGAAAATTCCTTCTCTAAAACCAATAGATGTATTGAATGAAAAAGAAAGTTGCATGCCACTAACGCGTAGGTGCATGTGGCCCGTGGCACAGGTAAAGCACTTGATGTTTATCACACAAGTATCAGGCCATACCCATGCACATGAGCCGTGACACATACTTAGCTTGACTCCATCATATGAGCCCAGCTCACGCTTTTTGGCGTGAGTGCTGGCACTCTGGATAGTTGGATTCCGATCAAGCTTCTCCAGTTATTAAAGGGGGCAGGCAGGGGGTAAAACATGACCTGGTCACTTGAGCACTGTCGGAGTATAATCTAACGGTTTATATTGTTCTATCTCATTCCAATGCGTGTAAGGACTAGACGCATATTAACTTTTTCCATCTTTTAATTTTGCCGAAACCCTTGTTGCCCCAAAATCCCGTCCTCCATTGTTTCTCCAAATCCTCTGGTTGGCGATTCAGTTTGGGTCAATTGGGGGCTGGTGGCAAGATGGTTGTTCCATGGATGAATGGATGAGGAGGTTTAAGATGGTCAGAAAAGAGTTTGAAGGAATCACATGTCGCCGACAATTTACTTACAATCTGTATCTGTATTAGGCGGGTTTTAAAGTGCCAAAGTGGCCCAATAGCTGAGATCAAGCGTAGAAAAGATTTAAACCATTGATGTCCACTTAAAGCGATTATGGGTTTTGATTTTAACTTAAGAGCGCTCAGATTCGATCTGCAGATGAAGATGATACAACGGGTTTTAACTTAGCAATTAGTAATTGGAAAAACAAAGAAGAATATAAACTAAACCGGTTCAGTGAGAGAAAAAAATAAAAATAAAATAGAGGCCCGAGCTTCTGCTCGAGCCGTCTGGTGTTCCATCCAGAAAGAGCTCTGCTCGAGCGACTGACAGAGAAGGCGAGGTCGACGGCAGCTAGGGTCTGGTCACGGCGGTGCGACCAGGTCGACGGCGAGTCTGATGCGGATGCGAAGGTTCCGACGGCCATGTCGAGGAAGAATAGCAGAACAGATCCACCGCGTTGCGATTTGGAAGGGTCCTAATTTGGAAAGACTTGTTTGGAAAATCGAATTGGGAAAGATGAGCTTCGAAGCTGTTTTAGAATGGTAAGACGTGAAATTTCAGTTCAATTGAAGATGACAGAAGGGGTGATTTTGGCTTTGATTTAGAAAGTTTCAATTTTTGGGTGCTTCGGCCCTGTTTTGATCGGTTTAAAGTTGAAATTTTTGCTACAAATTGGACGGGATTTGAAGCAATTTGAAGGGCAAACAACTGATTTGGAAGACAGCCAGAATGGAAGAGTTTCCTACACAAATTTGAATTGGTTTGCCGTCAGTCAAAGTGTTCCTTCTCTACCCTATTGACTGGTAAAGTTCCTATTTTTTGCTTTTTTAGTTTGTGTTCTACTCCGTGGCGATCGGCTTCGCGTATTCTGAACTGTTCGTTGTGATCCGATCAATGGGTGGAACACTATTATTTGACTGTTTGGCGTCGAAATTTTTGGCAATGTCATTTTAGTGTTGAATGTAGGACGGAGGTAGCTTCATGCATCTCGCATGTATTTTGACCTGGTCGCGACAGTACCATGTAACTGCCCAAAATTTACTACTTTACTAAAGCTCTTTTGTGCTGATGAATAATTGATCATAACTTCCTTTGTTGATTTTGAACGAGATAGTATGTTCCATTGATCGGGGATATTTTATTTTCTATTGCTTGTAATTTAACTATCAGGATGGTGTAAGTCCAATTGTGCTATAGCCTGAACCTTTCTCAGTAGCCCTTTAATGATTTTGAAGAAAGTGAGAAAATATTTGTGAGCCTAGTCAATAACGATTGGAATGTTGAATTTGAGTGAACTGTTTAAAGTCTATCTTTCTAGTTTGAAATTCATTTTTGTATATGAATATATTCCAGATTTGTAATTGGAACTTTCAAATGCTATCAGAGTATATTGCTTGTGAGCCAAAGTAACGGAGAATTATAAGTTAACGTAATACCACTGGCACAAATGATTTCTGGCTTTTGTTTCTGGTTTACTTTTATAGTAATGTGTTCATGCGCCAACATCCAAACACTTAATCCATTCTTCATTCTCATATAGGTTATGGCACATTACACCAACATTGTCTTCTTTTGATAGTGTGTTATAGTGTTTAGACAGGCTACATACTGGGTATTTTCATTTTCAAGGAAGGGGCACAAAGTTAAGTTATCCAAAATGATTAGTAGTAACTCAAACGCAAGCCACAAGCTGATGAATGAGCTTTGTTTATATAATGTCCCCTGCCATTCATACAAACTAGAAATTAATTACCATAATTCTTTCGACTTGCAGATCCCAATATCCCTTGTCAGAGATCACAGAGTGAAAGAGCTTCTGACAGCTCAAGGTATACTCGTACGTTCATTTAATGCAGATCTGGGCCAACCATTCTCTACCTTCGTCGAATTCTGGAATAAGTGTATTAGCATGCCTTAGGATCCTGCAGCTCCTCCTTCTACTCAAAAGGATAATTTCAAGTTTTGATTTCTGTTTACCGTTCTCTTTTTCGAAAACTCAAGCACGTTATAAGTTTATTGTTTTTCTATTTTCTTGTTCATCATGACCTCTGGTGCTCTGTCTGTTGTGTTTAAATTTTCTTTACAGTTGATTAATCTTTTGTCTGAAATATGATGAAGGCTGTTGCAAAATTGATTGATATCTCTTTTTTCAAGCTCAATTTTTTCTGAGGCATGTTAACTGCTCTTGTGCCATTGGCAGACACCATTAGAGCATGTGAGTGACTTAAGGGGAAGCTCAACAGATGCATAATTTGATCATTGCATTGTTATTCTTTCAAATATAAACTGGTAGTTTCCTCCAAATTGAAAATTATTTGCTGCTTGTTCATCCTTTCTGCGAGAAATTATGCACACAACAATGATTCTTACACCATCTTTAGAAAAATTGGGGTTTCAATTGGCTTTATTGATATATACAATTCCACTTAAGACTTTCCACTCTCTATACTTATCAAGTGATGTATCACACTGCCCATCTGATGTGCTAATGTTTGAGAATGTGCTCACTCTCTATGAAGGAGATGGGGGATGAAATACTTTTGGGACACTCTGTTAGATGCAGATTTAGAGAGTGCTCTTGGATGGTATATATATGAGGAATACTTCCTGATGGCCATGTGTAACACCCAGAAAATTGGTACGTTAACTAAATATATCTATTTTAGGAAACTAGTCTAAAATAGGAAAGCTTCATTTCTTGATATGATTTCTGGTTACGTGATGTGCTTTGATGTGTTATTTGATTTAATGATGTGATATAATTTGTTAATCGCATGGCCAATAGTAGTAGAAAACTAGGACGCGAGGGTTGGTCCTGGCGCTCGGCACAACCTGGCGCTGAGGCCAGCCTGACGCCAGGGTCTGAGAACACCTGACGCCAGGAGTGGGGCCAGTGCCGGGGCATGTGTTCAGTGGATTAATCTTAATTAGTAAAGTGAATTTGGTTTTGATGTGTGGTTAGTGATGCACGCGTGTTAGTATGATGAGTAGTGCAACTGCGGGACCTCAGAGACCTGTGTGCGTAGGACTCAAGCCAAGATGCAGGACCTGGGCGCTGAGCCACATGGCACCCAGGGGTGATTTATGAACGTGGGTAACCTTGCCATAAGATGATCTTTGGATGGTGGGAGCGAATCTTGGAGCAAAATCTACGATTTGACCTAATAGCGATAAATATGGTAAGTATCGCGGAGGATCGGGAAGTATCAGTTCGGTTGAGATAATTAAGGAAGATAAATCTTAATTAAAAAGAGATAAATATTTCACATTTTAATCAACCAATAGGAAGGGGACGTCTAGTTGGTTGGCCTAGATATGGTAGTTTACTAGTTTGGAACGAGATATGTAAAGTATGATTAAGATTGTAAGTTCGGCTGGTACTATTTCTGTATCGACAGTCAGACGTAATTAAATCATAACTAATTCAAGGAAAATCGGAAAAATATAAAGTTAGTGGGGTTAGAAACTAGATTCATAGAGCTAACTCCAATAAAAATTTTAGAGTTTAAGTCTAACTGGAATGACCGTGGAAAGAGTTGTAAGTAGACTGCATGGTTTTCAAAACCGGACCGGACCGGCCGGTCCGACCGCGGAGAACCGGAACCGGGCTGGAAACCGGTTCGGTTCACCCGGTTTACCCCGGTCTGGTAAACCGGCCGGTTTTTTTCAAAAACCGGCCGGTTTGTCTTAAACCGGACTGGTCACGGATTTTTTTTTTTTTTTTTTTTTTTTTTTTGAAAAAAGTTTTTGTCTGAGGGGGGATTCGAACCCCCCCCCCCCCCCCTTCCTCCCAAACCAACAGCCTTAACCACCTGGGCTACCTGGGCTCTTATGTTAATATGATACAAATTAACTATTTAATATATATTTACCATTTATACTTCAAAACCGGGTCATTCCGGTTTGACCCCGGTTTGACCGTGGTCAAACCGCGGTCCAACCGGACCGGCCATCGATCCGGGTCGATGGCCGGTCCGGTTTTGAAAACCTTGGTAGACTGTTATGCATATGACAGTGTGCTGTAATTAGGATTAAGATAGTGAACGAATCTTATTAAAGATTTGAAATCCTAATTAAATGAGGAAAACCCAATGGATTAACATGGCTGAACGTCCCTTACTAATGAGGGAGAGCTTTTAATTCGTAGTGAGAATTTGGATTAGGAAGGAGTCTTGATTTGGAGATATCCTAGTTATAGTAGGTTTTGGGTCTATATAAGCACAAGAGAGAGGGCTGGCTGGTATTTTTCAAGCCAAATCCTTTGTGAACGTCCCAAGACTTTCTCCTTCTCCTTCTCCTTTATTCCAGCAAGCTTTATACCTTTTCCTTCATCTCAAGAGTCAACGATCGAAGCGCTAAAGGGCGACATCGTGTAGAGGAATCAAAAGCCTTCGCGAGGAAGCAAGAAGATACTACGTTTGGACTAGGTAGGATGATTTTTCCCACACTCTTAGATCTGAATTTCATACCTTGTTCAAGTGCTTCTTGTGTCAATATATTGATTTATGATTGTGAGTCTTCATGAGAGTCAATCGTTATGTACCAATCTTTTGAATTATCCAGTTATTACGTGTTGTTGCTCAATCGTGTGAACCTTGATGTTCCAATTCCTAGTTGTTACACATGCTAGCCCAATGATGAGAAATTTGAATTATTTGGAGTCTTATTTGAAGCTTTCTTGTGTCCCTTTTGGTCTCTGACATTGCTGTCCAAATTTTATCATCCTTAATTAGTTGTCCAGTTTGCCTAATTCAACTAGAAAAAAAGGGTATGTGTGTGAGATGAATTAAGATAATGAAAATACACCTCAATCCATGTAAATATTATGACATATCATACTTAATAAAGTTCTGGAATTAAGTAAGATATGGAAGATATTCAAGTATACTATGTATTATTGAACGGATTATGGGTTAAACACACTCACAATTTGATTAGAACTATGATTAAGGGTCTCGGCCAGAACTGTTTCTGCACTAACGACCTTCATTAAAATATTTATAACTAATTATATAAAAATCATAAAAATATGCTGTTTGTTGGGTTGTAAACTAGACACATAGGAGTAATCACAGTAAAATTTTCAGAGCCTAATTCCTTCTGTTTCCACGTTGGTAAGGGTCGTAAGTTGACTAATATATAAAAACAGAACACTGTAATTATGGTGAAGGTGGGGAAAATTTTATCAAAACAATAGCCTATGCTATAATAAGTATACTAAGAACTTTATATGTATTATATAAGACTTTAAGTAAGTATTACAGTAGGATGGGACTAAGTATAATATTATAGTATTATGGGCTAATGGTGAGTGGTTTGACATTCATTAAGTCTTATATGTTCCACTAGTGATATTGACTCGATTCGTGTTTCCAATTGGAAACCGAACCATCTATTTCTCTTTGACCAAAGTTTAAAACCTTGAAGTCTTGTCATCAGGTATTTGATCAATGTATTTCTATTCATTTGAGAAACTTCAGTTGACCTATTATTGAGTCTGTTTGAGTCAAGTCTTCTTTGAAACCAGAACTTGCTATTCTTTATAATATAACTTGAGTTTTCTTGGAGTCTTGAAAGGTAATTCTTGATCAAGTCTTTCTTCATAATTCTTATCTAAGGCTATGTATGTGTAGCATGGTCATTGTTGAGAGTCTTTGCTATTCTATTTCATACTCCAAAACGTGAGTCATACGTTGTTAAGAGTCTTTGCTGTTCTATTCATACTCCATGAGTCAGTCATTGATGTAAGAGTCACCCAATTCTCAGCAAGTTGAGACCTCCTGCTATTGTTGAGACATTGTCCAGTTTGATATTGACCTATTTCTCCACTAATTGTTCGGTGGAATCATAGTATGCTCACGAGCCATTGCTAGGTCATGAGTGACCTCCGATATTTATGGAATTTTGATTCCTTATTGCCTGAAAGGAGGCAAATACGTACGTTTAGGCTGTATGATATTACGGAAGGTCTGCAGTCTCCGCCTATTGTGCCCGTAAGCACGGATGGGGCCAGCATGTCTAGACGCGTGGCTGGGTTCCGAAAGGAGAACCTCTAGCATGATTCTGGTATATTTTACCTTTCGAGATCGGTAAATTCAGCGAGCAGAAATTGTAACTCCTTGCACTTTAGATGCCTGGAGCCTTTGGTATTTTGACCATTCTCTCCTTACACTGGTATTTGTTTGGAGTCGTATAATTTATTGTCCTTGCTCTATACTTGAGAGTCAGGAAGCTTTGATGTTCGGAGTCTGGGATTATAGTAATTTCTCTCCTTACACTTTGGATGTTTAGGAGTCTTCATTGATGATGTTATTTCCTCTTATAATGGAATTCTTGTTGCTCATTTCAAATATTCTTGATTATTCAACTGTCTCATATTAAACCCTATTCTTTGTCCTATATTGTATATTTTGTTCTTGTGGATTTTTGCATTCTACTGGGTATTTCTTCGGAATACTCATGCATCTTCTGATGCAGGCATGAAGAAAGTATAGCTATGGCAAGTGTAGATAATGGAAGACTCGAAGACAGTTGTGGAAGATAAAACTATCTGTATTATTTTAAATTTAGTGTTAATATATGTGGCATGTGGGCCAAAGCATTTTAATGATTTTGATTTTTAGTTATTTTAGATGACTTGTATTATGGATTAATTTAAGATTATTAAGTTCTCATTTCATATGTGTTAATGATGTTATTTAAAGACTTAGTTGTGTTATGTCGAGTACACATCTATTCATGGTGATGTATTAGACGGGATGTTTGAGTATTCGGTCATGTCTTAGGATTTTTGGCCTCAAACATACTCATGGAAAAAAAAAATGTCTTCCGCACTCCGACGAGGCCGGGAATTTTGGGGCGTGACACCATGAGTTTGACAGAATTGATAATCCACAGGTAAGAGCTTTTTCGAGGTTTTATTCACATTACTTTTTCTCATACTAGCTCTGTTTTTACCTAAGACAATGACTAATTGTGATCTACTTCATACATTTCAAACAAAAAGGTAAAGAAAAGGAAAATTCTAGGTTGTCTGGCATTTATTTGAGGTGATCTAACATTTTTCTATATATATTTTTGTAATGATTGAAAAATAGTGAAGTTCAGTTGAAATGCTTTTGTTTCGAATCTAAGTCTTTACCCATTGGCCCTTCTGAAAATTGTACTCCCTCTGTTCTGAAATAGATGCTCCATGAGAAAAAAAATGATTAGCATTGCTATAATGGAGCATCTATTACAGGGAGGAGGGTTTTTTTATTATGAAATAATTTTTGCAACGAACTAATATCGTCGCAAAAGACAGCAGACGTTTGCAAAAATGTGGAAAGCTATGTTTGCGACGAACTAATGTCATCACAAAAGACAAACTTTTTTAATGGAGAACTCCTTTTTGCGACGAAATATTCGTCGCAAATGTTATTTTTTATTGTTTTTTTCCTTGTTTCCAAGGAGCATTGGCGACAAGAGTTTATCTTATTATTATTTTTTTGTGACTAAACTCATCTCGTCGCAAATACTTTTTGACCCTGTGCATTTGCGACAGAATGGCGACGAGCTATTTTCGTCGTAAATAATATTTTGCGACGAAATTGGATCTTTTGGCGACAAATATGGACGTCGCAAAAGCCTTGATTTGTTGTAGTGGGCCACATTGAAACTTTTTCTTTTTTCAAGGACCTTCTGTTGATATACTTAAATAAATGTCATGTTGCTTGCTTTTGAAAAAAAATATGACAAAACGAGTACAGTGCAATCTGAAAATGCACTTCCTAAGAAAAAAAAAATATTAAAAATAGGCTTCACTCCCCAACGACCACAATGCTAAAACATGACGCATGCCCTTATTTTTTGGACAAGTCTTTGACTTGTTGGGGTTTACAAAATGTTCAAAGCCACAAAGCGTCTCGAATATCAATAAAATATCGATCGACCAAAGAGACAAAATATCATAGATATCGGAGATATTTTGTAAAAAACTATCGATGGTCGAAAAATAGTTTTTACTATATATTTTCACAATCTAACTTCTAAAATGAGTTATACTAATTTAGACAAAGTATAGATTTCAAAATATGCATAAAATGCATATTAGGATGGGAAACAAACGGAAAAAGTTGGTTTTTTTCTTTTTTTAAAAAAAATATTTTCTAAATTTTTTTTAAAAAATATTACTTTTTAATAAAATGGTGATATATCGATCCGAAACTGATATATCGCTGATATTTTAAATTTTTTAAAAAAATAATACTGGCTCTTATCGGTGTATCGGGTGGAGCCCGATACCGACATATCGGCAAGCCGGCATTCCATGCGAAGTGTCCTACAAACCAACTGCACGTTCTTGCACATTTTGCATGTTTTAATATCAGCAGAATTCGAATTAAAAAAATAAACAACAGCAATTGTATATATATAATCACTACTCCAGGCTTTACCAAGCTCCCTCCCAACTAGCAATCTTCATACTAAGACGAGCAATCCAAGTCCAGAGGAAAAATGGTGGTCACTACGGAGGTAGAGAAAATGTCCAGCGAGTTCTCTCAGGCTCATACCAACCTCCTCAACCTTCAGTTCGACTTTGTCAATTCAATGGCCAGATGGTGTGTCATTCAGCTGGGCATACACGACATCGTCGATTCTCATGGCTCGGTTCCCATGTCCCTAGCCGACCTTGCCTCTTCAATTTCCATAACCAACACTTCCCACCTCGGCCGCCTTATGCGCCTGCTAATCCACTTGGGCATCTTTGCCTCCCAGGACACGGGAAGTGAGCTGGGATACCTCCTCACACCCACCTCTCGGCCACTTCTTGCAAGTGATTGCAAAGTGTCACACCATATACTCGTATGGTGTTGGACCCTTAACTCGTGAAACCTTGTTTTTATTTGAGTGACTGGCTCAAGATGGAAGAATTCATGCCTTTCGAGCTTTGCCATGTTGGGAGCGTGTGGGAGGTGGCAGCCAGTAGCCCTAAGTTCAACAAAGGCTTCAATGCGGCCATGGCACGCGACAGCCAGTTCTTGATGAGCGCCGCTGTTAAACAATGTCCTCATGTCACTGCAACAAAAATGGGCTGTAACGGCGGATTTTTTTATTGACAGATTTAAATCCGTCGCTACTGAGACCCATTACCATCGGATTTTAACCGAAAAAATATCTGTTGCTAAATGTAACAGACGACAGATATTTAATGACAAAAATATATCCCGATATCGATATATCGGCGATTTTTATGATTCTCTTCCCTTTATAATACGAGATGAGTAAATCTTGGTTTTTTTATTTTTCCCAAATGTTGCCGATGACGGATATATCGCTATTTTTAAAAAAAATATTTTCGAAAAAAAATAAAAAAAATTTTAAAGTAACTTTCCTATTTGTTTCACATCCCAATATGCATATTTTAAAATCTATGCTTTATCTAAATTAGTATAACTCATTTTAGAAGTTAGATTCTGAAAATATAGGATAAAAATTAATTTTTGACCACCGATATTATTTTACAAATATCTATGATTCTCTTAAACAGACAGATACAATACCGATATCCGATACGGAATTCCGTGGAAGGTTTGGCAGTTTTTATGATAGATTATAATCTGTCGCTAAGTATTTAATCTCCTCCGCTAAAAATCTAGCTCCATTAGCCGTCATCTTCTACCTCTCCGACTCCGAGTCGGAGCTCTTGCCCTAGATTCTGGGTACCCCGCCGCCAAGCTCGCCATCCCCAAGCTCCCGCCATTCCTTGCTCTGCCTCTCACCCATCGCCTCCTTCCTTGGCTTCGTCCTCGGTGGTGCATACTTCTCCCAAGGTTTTTCCTTTCTCATCCCTCTACTGCTCGGGTGTTCTAACAGATGATGAACAGAGCGAGCTCGGACGACTATGCAGATAGCTGTTGCGATGAAGAGGAGCAACGGCGAGGGTTCACGATCGGACGACTCGAGGAGTGGTCGACGGTGACCATGGGCCCGGGACCACTGTTGCAGACGAAGGCACACTCGAGCACACCTGGGCCCTTGAGCCGACAACGGGAGGAGGCAAAGCTGAAGAAATTGGATATATTGGATGCTTTCCAATTTGAGGATGTGGGCGACAAGAGATCAATTTCCATATTGGATGAGGTCTATGATATATGGGGAGCAGAGCCCAGGTGGAAGAAAGATGTTGTATTGCAGAATAAGAGCCTTGAAATCGAGGCTGAGTATGGCACAATCAACTACTGGAAATAACGGGCTATGCAGCTGGAGAAGATGCTGGAGGTGAGTATGCAGGGAGAGCAAGTTCTACAGGAGATATTTTCTGGAGCAGGTGTTAAGGAGTCGCAGGATTTCAAGAGAGAAGTCATGGAGCGAGATGTACCTGCAAAGAGGGAAATTACCTTTGATACTGAGTTATTTGGCTAAAAAACCTTTCTGATACATGTGGAGCCAGTATTCAGCAAATCAGGGGAGACCATCGGTGTAAATTATATGGGAATGAATGTAACTGACCAGGTTAGTTCTTCCAACTTTGCAATCATAGATGAAGGATGGAATGGAAGAGGCTTCTCATCTATCTGAGTAGACAAATTATTTTCTTCTGATTTTATAGGCACCTGTAAACACCATTTTTGGTACATGACAGGTCAATAAAAGAGAAAGAATGGCAAAGATTCGGGAGGAAATTGCTGTCCAAAAAGCGAAGGAAATAGAACTCAATAAACTGATTCACATTACAGGTAATGCAGAAGTAAATACTATACAATGTTCAAATAAGGTCTTTGCATAGAATTTTAAATACTATATTGAATACTGTTCTCACCGCACACTTATCTACTGCAATTTGCTAACTTTTTTAGAGGAAACAATGCGGGCTAAACAAATGTTAGCTACCATGTCGCATGAGATAAGGTCTCTCCTTATAGGGGTGGTTAGCATTGCTGAGGTTCTTGCCAATACGAAATTAGACCAAGAGCAGAGACAGCTTTTGGATGTCATGTTATCGTCTGGAGATTTGGTATTGCAACTTATCAATGACATTCTTGATCTCTCCAAGGTTGAATCAGGTCAGGACACATGCCGTGCATCTTAAGTCAATAATTAAGGAGGTGTACATTGAATCATACATTTATCTCCACAGAGGAGTAGGCATTATTTCCGTAATCAATCACTTTCTCTGAGGAGCCAGATGAATATGAACCAATAAAATGATTTATCTGTTTGATTTTCTTTGTCTTATATCATTTTTAACACACATGATGGATGAATATTTTGCTCACCGAGCTTGTAAGAAGCTGTTACTCAGAATTTTGAGAGAAATTTCTATAGTTCTCTGATCCATTGATCTTTATCAAATGATAATTCTGCATGCTTCATTCTTAGTCAAAAACTGTTTGGACTATTTTCAACTTAAATGAAATTTCTGCGAATTCCTTTGCATAATACTTATGATGGTTATATTATTTCCTCTCTTTTAGGTCGTCTGTGACATACTAAGAATTCAGCATATTCTGACAAATTTAATCAGGTAGGAACCTTTTCAGATTCAATATTGAGAATATCTACTGCTGTTATAGTTATCTAGATCTATCGGGTGGTCTTATATTTTGGATTCAATTATACAAATGACTCAAAATTATTAACTAAATTTTGCAGTAAACCTATACGTGGTCAAGTTCACCCACGAGGGGAAGGTTGGCATAAACCTATACGTGGTCCCAGACAAATCTCTGGATCCACAGATTGGCACCAATCTGCAAATTCATCACAAGAAGGAATAGGAGAAAACTCTTCAATTCTCCGAAATAGCTGTAATTAAGAAAAGTGGGGATCATCTTGATTTATGTAGTAGTCTTGAGAATGGAGAAAGAATCTCGACTACAATGGCTAGTCTAATGGATGAAGATACAGGAACGCATTGTAATCTGCACGAGACAACAGTTTGGTTGCAGTGTGATGTGTATGACACAGGGATTGGAATTCCAGGTATGCTTTTGGGTCTGCCCATGCTTTTGAATGACAATCCAGTTCATTCAAGTGCAATGACTTATAATATTATGGTTTTAGGCAGAAGAAACAGTTATATGTATCTTCTAGTTGTTAAATTGCGAATTTCTCAAATGTTATAGTGCTTTCATCTAACAGAAAAGGCATTGCCAACACTCTTTAAAAAGTATATGCAAGTCCGTGCAGATCATGCATGAAAATATGAAGCAACAGGGTTGGGTCTGGCAATCTGCAAACAACTGGTGAGTTGCATCAAATTTGGTCTTTGTATTTGGTATTGGAAGGAGGAAATGCTAAATGATTTCGTCGGTTTGGTAGGAAACAGTGTTCCTAAGTTGTGGAACATGTATGAAGTTTCTGTTAATTTTTAAAATCAGGGAGTCATACTGAGAGAAAATAGTTAATGCCTTGCAAAACATATGAAGCGGATGTTCATTTGTTCATAACTTTTCATTCAAACTTTAAAGAAGCCAAATGTTTTAAATGGTCATCAAATGCTTCTTCATCCATATTAATAATAAGAAGATTTCTTACTTGTGTTTTCCAAATTTTTTTTGCTAAAAGTTGTTCTCTGATGCCAACTTATGTGAGTATTTCCATGTCAAAACAGATAATTAACTGGAGAACATGTTTGAAATTCCCAGAAGAGCGAAAAATATCAGAAGATGCTAGAGATCATTTGCTGTGTGTTGTGGAAACAAGACTTTGTACAAGAGGAGTAGCTTCCCACAGTATTACATGTATAAAGTATTTTTACCTTGTAAAGTCATTATCTTTTGGCAACATTGTAAAGTTATTTTTATCAATACAATATATATATACATATATGTTCTTTATATATTCAATGTGGTACTAATTATCATCATCATCATATGCCTTATCCCAGCTATCTAGGGTCGGCGGCATGGATTATATACCGCATTTGACTCCGATATATAAAATCCATACAAAGAAACATAGTGGCACTAATCCATACAAAGAAACATAGTGGTACAACATGTGGTACTAATTATATAAATAATATATGAGAATATCTTTTGCATTTATGAATAATGCTTGTTATCCATATTTAGCACACAGCAGCTTTATGCTGCTGTTTTTTTTTTTTTCGAAGTTTGTACCGACAGATAAAATCTGTCACAAATGAGCTAAAACCGTCGCAATAGTTATCTAACGGAGTCTAGAGTTCGCCTTAATAACCGTCGCTAAAATACACTTGCGACAGAAGTAAATCCGTCGGTCAAACTGTTGATAAAGATATTAGCGGCAGATTGTTATTAGCGGCGCCAATTATAACGACCGGGTAAGCGGCGGAAAAAATCCGTCGCTATAAATTCGTAGCGACAGTTTAAGGACTTTTAGCAACAGTTTTTGCCGTCGATAAAAGCCAGTTGTAGTCTGTTGTAAGACTTGCAGTCCCTGATCGATGTTGGGGATGGCATTGGGGGGTCTGCTTCAACTATTACCAAAGCATTGCCTCACTTGAATATATCCGTGTTGGATTTACCTCATGTGGCCACAGTGATGCGTGCCGGTGTAATGTAAAATAAAAACTTGATAAACAGTGAAGAAGCAGTTCTTGATCTGAACAGTCTGCCAACCCCGCCCCCCCAAAAAAAAACAACACTGATATCTGATTTAAATAAGCTGCCAAGAAAAAGATATTTGATGTATACCTGATCACTGAAACGTAATCTCGTAGCATCTGTGGAACAAACTAATCGTGCCATAACAATTAATGGATGAATTCAAGCACTGAAAAAAACTAACTAATTACTGAGAATCTGTTGTAATAGAACAGCCATATCTGATAGTACTAATTTGAAGATGGAAAACAAGATCATAATCACAGACATCGAAACTTTCGAACTTTCAGTAGGTACAGAACCATAAGGGCCTAAAATCGACCTCAACAAGCACAAAGCCCCAGCCTTTACAGTCCCCCCCAGGCCCAACATCTCCCCATAGATTTCACACTTCAAGCGCGCTCGCCGCGGATCCTGCGAGCAAGCTGGATGTCCTTAGGCATGATGGTAACCCTCTTGGCGTGGATAGCGCAAAGATTGGTGTCCTCAAAGAGCCCAACAAGGTACGCCTCCGCCGCCTCCTGCAGGGCAGCCACGGCCGAGCTCTGGAACCTCAGGTCAGTCTTGAAGTCCTGGGCGATTTCACGGACGAGACGCTGGAATGGGAGCTTGCGGATGAGCAGCTCCGTGCTCTTCTGGTACTTGCGGATTTCTCGGAGGGCGACGGTGCCGGGGCGGAAGCGGTGGGGCTTCTTAACGCCGCCGGTGGCGGGGGCGGACTTGCGGGCGGCCTTGGTGGCCAGCTGCTTCCTCGGGGCCTTCCCGCCGGTGGACTTCCTGGCCGTCTGCTTCGTGCGCGCCATTGCCAGAAAATACGGCTAGGAGGAGACAGTGGTTGCAGGCGGAGAAGATGGTGGTTACAGGCGGAGGATGTGGTTTGGGGGCCAGCGACAAGGCGGAATATATAGGCGAGTAGGAGGGGTTGGAAATCCGGCAGGACTGGAAGGGAGAGTTTTGAACCGTTGATTGAGTTTGTTATTGACGGTTTGAGATGGTTTTACCGACTCGACGCAGATCGCTAGCTTTTTGGCGCGAAATGGGAAAAGGTTGAAAATCAGAATGAAAACAAGAAGCGCTTTTGGGCTGGCGTGCAAATTTTGAGCTTAGTAATAAGTTGATGGGTAGAGTATACGACAACAAAATTTCACAATTATTTAATAGAGCAAATTTTGCTTACTTCAGATTAACCAAAAAAAAATGGTTACTTCATCGATTATCTTGGTTAATTGGCATTTTGGTTTAACTTGATCCTAATAGTTTGTAAATTACTCCTTTCTTCCAAAAGCCTGCCTGCACTTGAAAATGAACGAAAATTTATTGGATTCTAAAGCTCTTACAAAAACACAGAATTTTACTCCCGTGAGGGAGCAAAGTTAGCCATGTAATGATGGATTTATATTTTTTTAAAATAAAGACAGGCTTCAGAGGGATCATCATCCTGAGAGATTTAAAGAGTCATTCACTAATGCAATTAGACGTGTTGTTACCCGTCTTTTTACTCCTGGCATGCCATGTGCCATTGTACCTAACAGTTGGAGGAATTTTAGCGGAATGATGACTTTTGTAAAGTTAGGAGTAAATCACACTTTGTGCTCAGGGAGTACTGGATAATTTACCCATGTAAACACATCATAACACATTGTAATCCGGAGTCCCTCCATCTAATTTACTAGGCGAGTAATAACTAGGGGTGTAAACGAGCCGAGCTGAGCCGAGCTTGGGCATGGCTCAGCTCGAGCTCGAAATTTCTAAGACGAGCTCGAGCTCGGCTCGGCTCGTTTGCAGCTCGTACCCTCCCGGCTCGAGCTCGGCTCGTTAAAAATTCTAGAGCTCGGCTCGAGCTCGAGCTCGACTGCCTCCAAGAAGAAAGCTCGGCCCCAGCTCGACCCAGGCTCGAATTTTGTAGCAGGGCCGACGCATCACCGGATGTAGGCTGACGGCCGGACTAATAGCCGGATCAGGATGAATAAAAAAAAAGATGCCTTTTTGGACAGAGGATGAGAGGAGGCCGGGAAGGAGAAAGAAGAGGTTGTCATCCCTAATCGGTCGAGATCATACCTGGCAGCACCAACGGTTGTCTTCCATGGTGGATGCCGGTGATTGCAGAAAGAGAAAGCGGCGGCCTTTTTGCCGCTAAGGCGAGGCCGTTGGTCACGGTGGCGAGTTGTCGCCGCCGCCGCGGCTGCCACCATGAGGCGAACCTTCGGCGTCAGGCGACTCTCCCAGTCCAACCGCCTCCCTCTCCGATTCCCCACGCTTTTCAGCTCCCTCTTTCTCAAAGCCTTCATCTCTCTCTCTCTCCTTTGTCTCGCTCATTTCAACATCTGTTATAGCAGAGTCCTTGAGGGCTTTTTGCTCTTTTCCTTTTTCCTGGTTATTCCGGCAAGGAAGCATGAACATTTCAGAACAATGAACAATGCTCATGCTATTTAACACGCATACACCCACATCACGAGATTCGCAGAAGCCATTGGAAGAAGAAGAAGAAAAAAAAAGAATGAGCGGGATTACCTGGAGAGCTAGAGCGGCAGAGAGCTGCTGGTCTTCTGCAACCGGGACTTCAATGCCCTAGCCTTTGATGGAAGTCGTCGGAGGGACTAATCAGCGGTGAAGAGCTGCTATTGATAGTGACGAGGCGTGCGGGTGGCTCGGGTGATCCAAGGGTAAAAACGTGACAAAATTGTGTGCAGGATGCCAACCGTGAGATCACATGGACTCATATGATTTGACAGTTACCACCGCTTCGTACATCTCATTTGTACACAGTAGAGTAGAAATTATTAGGTACGCGTTACATATGTGAAACTCATGCTCACCACCAAGGGTGATTGACATGTCCTCCCTTTTTAACCTGAGGGCCCACAAATTAGATTTCGCACCTAATAACTTCTCCACAGCGGAGTGCAGATTGCCGACCCAAGATACTGGCAGCACCAAAGGTTATCTTCCATGGTGGCTGCCGGCGATTGCAGAAAAAGAAAGCAGTGGCCTTTTAGCCGCTAAAGGAGGAAGAATACGGCGGAGGAGAGGCATCTGCATCACAGAAGCGCGAGGCCGTTGGTCGCAGTGGCGAGTTGCTGCCGCCACTGCTGCCACCATGGATTTTGGCAGTTAAAACTTTAGGGCATCATCTTGAAGACTCATAACGATAAAAGTCTTTTGCGATAGAATCCCAAGCTACAAATGCAGAGGCTCCAATCTTTTGAAAGAGGGAAGGAAAAAATAGCGGTATAAAAACTGATGGCTTCCTAAAGATACGGTATTTTATTTTTCGGAGGCACAAATTTCATTTTTATCGATAATAAAATTTGAAAGAATGAGTAATTTATAGTGTTGTCACAACATTGTTGTGTCACATTCGAAACATAACTTTGCAATTTAATAGCTTTGGTTATTTACATGTAGAAAAAAAGTGAACAGTTAGATTTGTTCAAAAATAAAAATTTAATATTTGTTTGTTAAAAGCTAAAACTCTAATATCCCTTCTATGTGTCTAAATTTGAAAACTAAATAAAACACCATGCACTTGTACATATAAAATATCAATTTATTTACTATATTAATAAAAAGATAAAAATAGTACTAAGTCTATTGACATTAGGGGTGTAAATGATCAAAGCTTGGGCATGGCTCTAAGCGCATATTGACCTTGGAGCCTTTGAATTTATCGCTTCAATAATTAGGACCCACAATGATAAAAAATCCTTATGTGGCATAGTTCTAAGCTGAAAATGCAGAGGTTCTAAGCTCCTGAAAGAGAGAAGGAAAAATATCGATATAGAATGGCTTATTAAATGAGTATGTTGTCACAACACTGTTGTGTCAAATTTGAAACATACATTTTCAATTTAATAGCTATGGTTATTTACATATAGAACATTAAAAAATGAACAGTTAAATTTGTTAAAAAATAAAACTCTTATTTATTTATAAAAAACTAAAACTCTGATATCCCCTCGGTGTCCAAATTAGTAAACAAAATAAAACACCATGCACTTGTACATATAAAATATCAATATATTTGTTGTATTTACAAAATTGACATTTCTTACAAATAGATATTTATACATATTAATATATATATATATATATATAAGATAAGTTTACATGAGATCGTTCTCATATAAGGAGCATGAGGCCAATCCTTATTGCCGTTAGATTCCGATCGGATGGTGGATATCAAATCAATGGGTAGGTGAGTATGTCACATCAAGGAGTGGGTGAGACCATTATGGATACTTATAGCCGTCAGATCAAGATCCAACGGCTACAATTCAAAGTGGCCTCATATAAGCAATATGAGAGCGATCTCATTTAAACTTTTCCCTATATATATATATATATATATATATATATATATATATATATATATAACATAACGAGCCGAGCTCGAGCTGGCTCACGAGCCCGCTCGCGAGCTTATTCGAGCCGAGTTTAAACGAGCCGATCCGAGCCGAGTATCATTGGGCTCGGGCTCGGCTCGTATTGGTACGAGCTCGAGTCGAGCCGAGCCGAGCCCAAAGTCGAGCCAAGCCGAGCTGAGCCAGGAAAGCTCACGAGCCGGCTCGGCTCGTTTACACCCTTAGTAATAACTAACGAAGAATAGATTCTGGTGAATGTAGTAGTCCTTGGCTGATAGAGCTTAACACCATATGAAGTTGTTTACGGGAACATCTGCATACAGATATGGTGTACTAGTCTTTAGAAGGAATTTAATTTGTATTAGTTCCCTCTCGACGTTTAAGCTCTATCATTGAATGTATTGGCTTTAAACTTGTTGGAAATATTGTACTACTCAAGAGGGATTGTACTTTACCCGTTCGTGTTGAATAGTAATTAAATAGAACCTGAAATTGCAAATCCAAATCCAATTATCCAAGGCACAGCAATGAACTGCTGACTTTGAAACAGATATTGCCACCCTCTTGTGCACGAGTTTTCTTCTGGCAATCTATTCCAAGATACAACGAACCAGAATGACAAGATATGCACTTCTCTTTGTCAAACTCGAACTCAGAGAATCAGAAAACTATTGCCTTTGGAAGAAAATCACTTTTTGAAGAAGAGAGAAATCCACAAAAAATTTGTTCTTGGTTATTATCTTTGAGTTTTCCCATTCATTATATATATAGGAAAACTCAAAGGTTCATTATCTATGGAAAAGATGCAACTTTTTTCAAGAAAAACAGCCAAAAACGCAAGAAACCGCATAGTAACCGCCGGTGGTGATCGATCGCTTCCATAGGCGATCGATCGCCTCGGGCGCTAAACTGTATTTTTATTTTTTACAGTAGATACGATCGATCGCTTTCACAGCCAATCGATCGCGGCCGATCATTTAGAAAATCACAGTAGATATAATCGATCGCTTTCACAGCCGATCGATCGTGACCGATCATTTCTTAGTTTTGCGAAAATCACAGTAGATACGATCGATTGTATTTGTATCCGATCGATCGTGGATCGATCGATCGCGCTTATCTAACCGATCGATCGGCTCGTAATTTTCACAAAATAATTAGCCATTTGATCAAAATCAAAGGCTCTAAATGCCAAGTGCCACGTGCCTAGTGCTAAGTGCGCCTCTAAAGCGCCACAATGCGCCCATTCGCCCACGCCACGCACGTGCATGTGTACACCTTTAGGTGCACCTATGAATGAGTGCACTGTCAATTGGGGAGAGTCACCACACCAATAAAATACATGAAGACTTCCTTTTATATACCTTAACACACTCATGTGTGTTTTCTACGTGGAACTAAAAAAAAAACTCACTCTAAGGGTTTTCTCTTTCTCTCTAAACTTAGCACATAACTAAATATTAATCCTAGTTTAATCAATCTCATTTACTTTGGGCTTAAGATGGGTCACCCATACCCAAAACCCAACAACACTTATAATAAGTTTTCCTATTGATGGTTCCCTCTTTGATTTTATGCATTTTTATTATGTCTAAGCAACTAGTTGATTAAATAGTGTGCATTGATCTTGCTATTTATTTCTATTTCACTACTATTTGCTATTTCTTATTGGGAAAAGTTTAAATGAGATCGATCTTATATAACTTATATGAGGCTAATTCAATCTGTAACCGTTGGATCTTGATCTGGTGGCTACAAATAGTTATATGGAACTCACCTACCCATTGATTTGATGCACTCACCTACCTACTGATTTGATACCCACTATTGGATTGGAATCTAACGACCCAAAAGATTGGCCTCACGCTTCTTATATGAGAACAATCTCATGTAAACCGTTCTCTTTCTTATTTCACTATTCATTTTTTCTAGTCTTTTTGCCAACGCAAATGTAAGTTTGCTCTTTTATACTATCTACTTATAGTTATGGGGTCTATCTCTGAGGACTATAATCTACAATGTAATACCACCAAGTTTTGCACATATTTGATTATACTAAATAGAATATATGCTTGTACCAAAGAAATATACAATATATGTTTTTCTTGTTTTTCTTAAAACATTATCTGTGCTTATTGTCGTTCAATCCTTGCACTAAAAGATGCACACTTATGATCATATGCTTAAGTACATGGTAGACGAACCTTTGTGGGTCTACATTACAACAAATGTCAATTGTCCACCTGACAATGCGATCACCCCCAATTTTTGCACATATGGTAGCAACCAAATCTAATATTTTTTTTGTTTTCTATCCAATTATTCTTTTTCAATCCTTGCACTAAAAGAATATACGCATATTCGTACCCATAAGTACATAGTACAACAACCTTTGTGGGTCCATATCGCAATGAATGGTCGTTCATCTAATCAATTATTGTCTGATTTAACTAACTTTCATGGACAAATTGACTAATAAAATTCTTGTGCGTTTGGCAGCCTTTTTTTTGTTTAAAAGTTGTGATTCATAAAATCACATTCTTTTAAATTATAGGTAGGTGAGATTTGTATTTGAGAATTTTAGTGTTTAAGAATAGTGTAATTTTATTAGTGAGATTCTAATATTTAGTGTTTGGGGGTATGATTGTGTAAATGATGGGGTGATGTATGATTTGTACTCATCCTTTTTTGTGTTATAAACCAAATGACAGTATTTAAGGTGTGATTTGGGTAAAAACAAATCTCACCCAAAAATATGTTGTCAAACGTGGGATATGGACCAAATGAGACAATTCTATGAGTCATAGGGTACAAATCTCTGTTGTTAAATGCACAAAAAATTTCTCTAATTAACAACCTTAGATTAGTCTCAAATTATTTCCAAAATAGTGTATTTGTCCTGTTTTAGATGCTTTATTTAGAAAAAAACAGCATTCCCATTTTAGATGATCGATATAGTCAATTTAAGCAGAATTTTAACCTCTTCTTCTCCCATTAGTTGTTGGTTCCCACCATCCTATAAAAATCAATAATTTTCTCAGATAGAACTGTTTAAACAGGACAGAGAGAGTATTGGGCAATTTATAGGAGTAAAGAAAAAGGCAAAAAGTCTCTTGAAAAGAAAGAGCGAGAAAACTACCAAAGTACCCCCAACACCTTCAAAGCATGCTTTTCCTTCAAGCGACACTCTCTCTGCTCCCAGAACAGCCTCACCCCGTGGCGCTCGTAGTGGCAGCAGCGGCAAAATCATGGCGGTTCTCGCCTTGGTGAAGCTCGGGACGCTCGATCTGAGAACTCTCTGCAAGCCCATCGCCTACAGGCTCAAGATGGAGGCCGGCCTCCATCCCAAGTTCCGCCAGTTCATCATCAACATAGCCCTGGTAAGCTCTACCATTTCTCGCCTTTCTTTGCTCTTCTAATTGACGACTAGTTCATTTTTCAATGTTTGATGATTTGGGTATGTCTGAGAAGTCTTTTTAGTTATTCCAATGATTTGATGCTACCGTCTTTCCTGCGATTCGAGTATAAATGTTGCTTAAATGCTAATAAGCCAGTTTGAACTGGTTATGGGATGGCTATTCCCAACTTGGGGTTTTCCAATCGACTTCTTAAGTTCAAAATTTTGAAGTTTTTTCTATTGATCATTAACAGTTGGTAACATAATGTATGGAAATTCATAAGTAGCTATATGCTTCTGAAGATTACATAAGCAATGGGGTCAATTTCGAATGTTCTTTCTGTCCTTGTATTCGAGTGAGAAGAGTTCGTATGTTATTGGACTGAAATTGTGAGATTTGTTAGTCAAGATAAAACTACATTCCTGAATATTTATCCTTCTATTATTCACAGGGACAAGGAAGTATGATAAGTAGGACCACTGGTTTAATGTGCAGTGATGTGCATTTGTCCTAATAATTGGTATTCATGAATAACCTTTTCTTTATTCTACGATGTAAGAAATTTTTTGTCAAATTCTTAACTACTAGATGCAATAATGACACTTGAATATAGAAAAAAAATGATAATGACGCAGAGCAACCCGACAACCTAGAGCCGGAATATAACTCAGATATGATAATGACACTGAATTGTGAAATTACATTCTATCAGTGCATTATGTATTTACATTCTTTCCCTCTGAAAAATTCTTATGGAGACTTAACATGTTCTTTTTTTGCATATATAGATGTCTATTAAAAAACACTCCAGGTTATCTTTTTGATCAGCATCACCATCACCACCTTATGCTTATAATGAAATGCCAACTTAATAATATACTTTTGACTTCCTAATTTCTTTGTCTTAATGATTTTTTCAAAAAGTAAGTGAACCATCGATTCAGTACAAATTTGCAAAGGTGCATATATGGCCATGCAACAAATGTTGAAGTACGCCCTCTAAATGAGGAGAAAGCTGTTCAAGCTGCTTCTGATCTTATTGGGGAACTCTTCATATTCGCTGTAATGTTTTAACCGTGAATTATGTACCCTCAGGATAGTTGATTTTTTGCTGCATTTAACTCTTTGAAATGATGTTAGAACATTTCAATATGATTTTGTTAACCAAATATGACAAGTGTCATCTGTTGCCAGGTTGCAAGAGCTGCTGCGATATTTGAAGTCCAAAGAAGTTCCAGATCAGAAGCTCGAAAAGAGGAATTACGGAGATGAGAGTTGGAGGTAGTACATAAGTAGTTTAGTTTAACTCATGTGACTTTTTCTTCTCAAATGGACCATAGTTTGCTAAATTTTTACTTCCAACTGGTTCCACATTCTTTTTTCTTTTAATATAGAATTTGCAGCAATATCAAGGAGCACCTAAAAATAACAATTGGGTTTTTCCTGGGATGTAGGAAGCTTTTTTTATTGACAAACATGTAGGAAGCTGCTAAGGTTATTGATAAGATAACACCAATTTTGGATATTATCATGTTTGGCTGAATGGGTATTAGCAAAAGCTATAGTAGTCTAATTAATTGACTTTGGTCAAAATGTGTCATTTTATGCTTCTTTTGGTCTGGTATATGATCGTTCGCTTATACATTTAAAAAAAAAAACTCAAGAAGTTCATATGCTTGTCTGTTCTAAGGGGCCGTTTGGGGCGTGATTAAAAGCAAAACATCCACTGTGGATGTTTTTCTACACTGTAGCATCCATATTTTTTTCCTATCCAGCTGAAACACCTCATATTATAAGCAAATATCCACAGTGGATTTTCCAGATCCACTGTAGAATCCATGTGTTTTTTCCCTATCCAGCTGAAACACGTGGATATTTGCTTATAATCGCGCCCCAAACAGCCCCTAAGTTTCAGGGACAACACATGACCTGTTGTTTGGTTATTCCTTTTGTATTATGTAATTGTCCAGGATCTCTGGAATGCTTTCAGTCAAGAGCTGTTTTGTCTTTGTTATTTGTGATGCGAGCTTGATATAGTGGTTACTCTTACATTTGCTTATTTTACTTCATACAGTTCTTGATAAAGGAGATTGAAGCAGCTATTCCTCTTCTTTTTGCTATTATATTCCTCTTTTTTTTTTAATGTATGAGTGTCTTGCTCTTCTTGCCCTTGCATTGGTCTAGATTTAATATTTACATTCAAATAGAAAAATATATTTTTATATACGTCATTAAGCTCATAAGTTGCTTTCAGGCTATGAGACACAAGGAAGACCAACTAATGAAAGAGGTGGAGATTCTAAACCATAAAATGAATGAGCTGGAGCAGCTTGCTAGGGGACGAGGTTTATCTGGTATTCTCAGCGTTAGGAACTCTCATGCCAGCAAAGACAGCAAAGCAGGTGCTGGTGCTACTTGACGGTTTAATTTTGCAGAGCACCAAGTATATAGTTCGCTATGATGCCCATGAAGTATAGAATGCTATAACTACTGATCAATTTTTCTTTACATGCCCTTGGAATTTTAGAGGTTAGTTTCCTTCATCATTGAGGTTATGTTATCCATAACTAAATTGATATAGTAAAAAGCAGCTCTAACCATTTTTGTTCAAACAATTTGTAAATAGATGTGTGTCTGCCGAAACATGATTTTTTTGGGTGAACATGACTCAGGTGATCTTAAGTGATCTGGGAAGCCGCTTGTGATGTAGTTAAAGTTGGAATCTTGATCTAATTACTGCTTTTTATGGTTGGAATCTTGATCTAATTACTGCTTTTTATGGTTGGATTCTTGAGATGTGTACTACTCTTTCAAGTGAGTATTGTTATGTGAACTTTGAGAAAATGAGAGTAAATCTAAAAAGGGTGTGTATTTTCCCACCCCTCTAAGTTATCTCCCCACCCCACTTATCTTCCAGCCTAGAGGGAGATAAGTTTATCCTCTACACCCCATCCATCACAAGGTAATTTCTTTTAATTGTATTAGTGTTAGATTTAGCAATAAACATATTTAGTGTGAATTTTTTGTTGCCAGTGGTCGCCAACAGTCATCAATGGTCTTTGAGGTTGCTGAGAGGTGGTCTTCAGCGGGCGCCAGGGGTTGCCAGATCACTTAAGATCACCCAGCCAGAGGTTGCTATGGCTGCCGGTATCGCCTTAGGTCATGGGTGGTCAGCCATTAGAGGGATTAGCATTTAAATGATTAAGATTATTATAAATGGGTAATATTGGGGGTGTAAGGAATAATATAATGTGGTAAAGCATCAAATTTAAGAAAATCTGACTTAGTGTTGTGGGGTGGGGAGATACATTAGAGGGGTATGAAAATACACACCCATATAAAAATACGTTTCCAAACCTCGACTGGTCTCGCCTCCTACATATAAGCCTTCGAGGGCTGGCTAAGGCACACCAAAATTCGACTGACGATACCATGATACTCCAATTGATAATATACAAACTTTTAATCTATACATTTATATTAAATTTCGGTTGATGTTATGTTAGTATGAACTAGTAAATTTTATTTTGTTATGTTTAAAGTTTCAAACGCTATTCGAGGTAGGTAATGAGATGAAGATATACCACAATCTTATGCAACGCTTGAGTTGAAGATCGGAAGATTTGTTTTCTTCTTTTTTTTACTGAAAAAACAGACTATTCCCTCTATCTAATGAAACCCTCTGCATTTGAAAAAACAGTGATCCATCATTAGATAGCTGACTTTTCTCCCTCAACCAAAAATACAAGCCCGATCAATTATACTCATTTTCAAATGTAGAAAGGCTTCATTGGACGGAGGGAGATCTATTTTGTTAGAATGGAAGAAGTTTATCATACTCCCTCTGTCTAAAATCTTTAGTTTTCTAATCCAGACAGGTAAATTTGAATGGGTGGAGTACTTATAAACTTGGAGATAGCTTTGAAGGATCTCTGGCTCTTTCTCCCGGCATTGTCTAGGCTCTTCGCAAACCCTACCGCACCTGCACCCGAGACAAAGAACCCACCTAAATTATGTGTGTCCCATATTACTTTTTTATATATACAATCCCAAAGGGTATTACTGAGAAAGGTAATTCTGAGAAGAAAGGGGGTGCCATGGATAAGACTTTTATAACCCTATCATACATGTAGAAATAGGGCTTCCACTGGACAAGTTATTGTGTGGTGTATTTGTACAAGCATAATATATCCTTTCTATTGTAAATCAAGTTAAAGCATTAACTAGGCATCGTTTAGGTGGAACAAATATTGGATTATGGGGTGTGCTTATGTTTGAGGTTGAGTAGTTTAGAAAGGTGGTAAGAGACGGCACCAAACAGTTAAACGGTTATGGAAATAATCCAACTTTCCGCATATGAAACGATTAGATAAAGTTATCTGGGGCAATATTAACCAACCCAATTAGCACTTACTAGTTATGGTCCGGACGGTAGAATAGTTAATTCAAGACTTTATGGAGGTAGAATAATTCAAACTAAAATGGTAAGGGAAGAATTAATGGTGAGAAACTTGAGAAGATCTATTTTAGGGGATTTTAAACCTCGATGCCTCGTTAGATTTCCATAATTGAAGATTACGTAAACAGTAGTACTTAAAAGTAGAAAAATAACGTAGTCCTTTTAACGTGTGTACTTTGCATGTGCAATTTGACTTGTAAACAAAAATAAATGACACTAAAAAATAAAGGGAGCCGTCCACCAAAGTGAACCCAAAAGAACAACCAGGAGAAATCATACTCTCCGGAGCACCTCTTACTTTACAAGAGCCGTTGATCCTCACGATCAACGACGTACGCATTTAGACCGTGTCAGGCCCTCAACCGGGGCCAATGGCCCTCCTTCCCCTACTCAGCACTCACTTCCTTTATGCCAATGCCCAACTCGGCTCGGTTCGGTAGCCTCCCGCTTGCCCAACTTTCCTTTCGCTTTTGGCCACCACTGCTCCACTTTATTCCGATGCTCGGATGCGAGTCTTTACCCTGAGCTGTAATCCGTCGCGCTTGCTCCTCTCCTCCTCATCCTCATCTCCCATACCCTTCCTTCCCTCCCCCATCTCCCCCTTCTGGTAATCTCCCTTCCTTTGGTTACTCTCCTCCCCCTCCTCCTCCTCCTCCTCCTCCTCCTCCTCCTCCTTTTCTTGGAGGGGCATATTTTACCTCTTACTTTTTTATCAAATTATGAGGAAGTTCATGGTATGCTTTTGTGATTGACCCACTGTAGCTTACATTGATGTATCTAGTCTCTTGTCTTTGTTTATGAGTTTTGATTCTTGGATTTTAGATTGGATTGGTTTTACGTTGTTTTGGTGCATTCTGCTCTGAGATAGCTGCGTTTTGTTTAATTTTTTTGCTAGGAAGGCTGTTACATAGTTCAAGCTATGTGATTATTTGTGGGATTTAAGTGATGTTATATTTTTTCTTGAGAAGATACGGGACTGGGTTGTTGGGTATTGTTGTTTTTTAGGGTTTGGAGGGTTGTATATTTTTAGTTTCCTTGGAGCTTTCTATCCAGAGAAATAAGCATTTTTTTGCAAGGATGGCTGTTATGTTGTCCATTTTATAGGGTTTTTGTGGGGATTCAAGTGATGTCACCTGCTTTTCTTAGCAGAATTGGAACTTGGTTTTTATTGGGTATTGTTGTTTTTAAGGGTTCTGAGAGTTAGATGTTTTTAGTTTTCTTTTGTTTTCGTGCAATAGTTCTCAGAAATTTGCGTGCTTTTTTACAAGGAAGTCTGCTATTGTTGTTCAATTTAAAGGTTTTTTTTGGGGATTTCAGTGGTACTGTGTAGCTTTTTGAGCAGAATTGGAACTAGGTTTTGGAGGGTTAAATGTTTCTAGTTTTCTTTTGTTTAGTGTAGTCTGTTGTTAGAATATGTGTTTTTTGGAAGGAAGTCTGTTATTGTTGTTCAATTTATAGGATTTTTTTTGGGGGTGGGGGGGGGGGGGGGGGGGGACGATTTTAATGTTGGAATAAATAATAAATGAATAAAAATTCTTGTTTCCTAACAACTCGAACTTTTGGAAACTTGGTTATCTTACATGGTATCGGAGCTCCAGGTTATGGGAAGTCCTGAGTTCTACTCTTGTTGGAGGAGTGTATACCCAAATTATGTACCATGTGCCGCCCTTGATGAACACTTGCACGTGAGGAGGGGTGTTGGAATATATATAATAAATGAATAAAGATTTCCATTTCTTAACAGCTTGAGCTTTCAAGAAAATTGGTTATGTTACATTTAAGTGGTCTTTTGTAGCTTTTTGAGCAGAATTGGAACCGGATCCTTATTGGGTATTGTTGTTTTTAGGATTTGGAGGGAACTTGTGACTGGATGGGGAAGGGATCGAAGTCAACATCTCATCGGGCCTTGAAGGACAAGGCAAAAAACCGGGTGGATGATCTGCAAGGCATGTTCACGGACCTGCAGTCGGCACGGAGGGAGAGCCGGACAGGCGATGTCGCCTTACTGGAGGAGCAAGTCCACCAGATGCTTCGGGAGTGGAAGGCTGAATTGAATGTGCCAACACCAGCTTCTTCTTTGAATGTATAATGATGAGTTGCTGGATTAATTGTGACATTTTATATTAGGGGAGTATTTTTAGGTCTATTTGAACTGAGGTGATATTTGCTTTGTGTTGTATGGAACTGTGGGATTTTCGCAGGGAAACAGTTTGGATGCTTCCCATCTTTCATCAGATATTTGGCGTCTCTTGCATGTTTGTGAGGAGGAAGATGATGCAACAAGTGCATTGACTCTTACAAAAGTGGCGCCTGAGCTGAAGGCGAAGGCGGATCCTGAGTTTTGTGTACCTCCTGCTGAACAGACTACTGGGTGTAATAAGGTGGTTGATTTGTCTATATACATTCTTTGAATACTGAGCTGTGACTTCCTTTGCTTTGTTTATTGACTGTTTTTTACTTGGGTGTTGACTTGAGAAAGAATAAGTACAATTGGAAATGTGGGTTCTAATTCTTTGCACTGTCTCCTTTATTGAAGGATCATCATCCATCATCATCATCATATGCTTATCCCAGCTATCTTGGGTTGGCGGCATGGATTATATACCGCATTTGACTCTTATCGGAATCAAAATGGTACAAAATCCATACAAAGAAACATAGTGGCAAGTTTTTACGCCGGATGCCCTTCCTAACGCAACCCTCCGAAGAGGGGACAATGATAAGAAGATTCAACATCATCATATTCATCATACACCTTTCCAAATATGTAGATTGGCTTCATGACATGATGGTTGCACATGAAATATTAATATAGCCATCTTCCATCACAAAGCTGGTAACAATGAAAACTAGTCTGCTTTTACATGGGAGCATGGCTTTATTGAAGGATTATCATTGGTCTATATTTTTAGACACACTCTTAACGCTTTGTTTGATTAAGTTATATGTCTTTCTGGGAATTATCTCAGTTGAGTAATTACATACAGTAAAAAAAATTTATAACATGTTGAGGATTTTCTGTTAACAAGATCAGCCCTAATCTGATTTGGACCTTTTAATGAGTTTGGACTGTTGGATTTAAATGATCTTCATCCACATACTCTTATGCAGGATTACTCAGCACATCATGCAGTGCAAGAGGATTTTAAAGACATTAGTCACTGTGAAGGGAACCAATCTGCTGGGTTTCATTTTACAAACAACCTAACTATTAGCAATGAGTTGTGCTATGAACAGTTTGATATACATCAAACTTTCTCCCACAATATGTATGCTGGATTTGATGAAAGCGGTCAATACGGTGAGGATGCTGGGCTTCAATTTTCATGTGTCCCGCCCAGAATTTGCCCCCCACCATCTGCATTTCTGGGACCAAAATGTGCATTATGGGATTGTCACAGGCCGGCTCAAGGAACTGAATATTGTCCAGACTATTGCAGCACAGATCATGCGGACCTAGCTGTAAACGAGGGGCCACCAGGTATGAATCCAATTTTGCGACCTGGTGGCATTGATTTGAAGGATGGTCCTCTTTTTGCTGCTCTGACAGCAAAGACACAAGGCAAAAATGTTGGTATTCCCGAATGTGAGGGGGCTGCAACAAGCAAGTCTCCATGGAATGCTGCAGGTGCGTCTAATTTCTTATTTCGGTTACTTGCTCATGAACGCAAATCAAAAGAATTTCATCTTTGCTTCTGAAGAAATGGTTTAAACTTTGTAGTTGGCAGAGAAAATTTCACGTGCCAACTAGAGATATTTGGGATAAGGTGTTGATGATGTCAATGTCTTTGCTACTATGATTTAGCATTCATTTTTTCTGCTTAAATGTTTAATTTCAATTTGATATATATAGTGGTTTAAATACGTTCGTATATGTTTACCTTTAATTTTTGTTGTCTTTGTTGACTCATATATAGAAATAAAATAAAATAATGCTGTTTAAGATAACTTATAGAAAGCTTAATATGGATGTCAAATTTTAAGAAAATTGGCAAAGCAATATTTTGAGTATATTGGACGGATATCAGCCCTGGCAAAAGCTGTTATATATCGGGCAGTATAAGGCCTTATTGGATTGATATGGCAATCCCTCCCTCTAAATATTTGCTGAAAGTCTGTAAAGTTGATTGAGCGAATTTTGTAGATATGTTTATGTAGTTAAAATTTATTGTCGTGCATTTACCATATAGTAATGCCTTCCTCATAGTTCGAGATCTACAAGCATATAGTTGTGAAGACTAACCAGTGTATCTGTTGCAGAGTTATTTGACCTCTCAGTTCTTGAGGGAGAATCCATTAGAGAATGGTTATTTTTTGATAAGCCTCGAAGAGCTTTTGAAAGTGGAAGCAGAAAGCAAAGATCCTTGCCCGACTATAGTGGCCGTGGTTGGCATGAGTCAAGGAAACAAGTGATGAATGAACACGGAGGCCTGAAGAGGTCCTACTACATGGATCCACAACCATTACAACATTATGAATGGCATCTTTACGAATATGAGATTAGTAGCTATGATGCTTGTGCCTTGTATAGACTAGAGTTCAAGCGTGTTGATACAAAAAAGAGTCCCAAAGGAAAAGCTTCTGGTGATCCTGTTGTTGATCTGCAACAGCAAATGGGTAGGCTAACTGCTGAAATTCCGATTGAGAGCAAGAAGTCTGTGAAGGGCCGATCAAAGGCTATTAATCTGAAGCATACCGCTGGAGACGATTATGCGTCTCCAACTCAAATGGCCCCCATGGTTGGACATTTTGGGTTTGAAGAAACTACTACTTACGGATATTTTATAGATAATTTTAGCAAATATGGCGGTACATAATATAGAAAGAGAAGCGGTTTTCAATACCAAGCACTATAACCAAAATTAAGAGCTCCCTTCAGAGAAGTCACAACTCTTTAATCATTTTTAAGTCAGTCACTAATTTGTGGTACTTGCAAGATTTGGGTTGCTGCTGAGTCATTCTGGGATATAGGTTATCCAGAAGTGGTTCTAAACTGGTCAAGGTGCAGCTTATTTTTAAATATGGGATGATAATGTACAGGAAAAAAGGCAGTTCAGTTGTCTTCTTTTTCTCGATGTTTTCTCTGCTCTCTTTTGGCCATTTACATGTCTAATTTTTTTGTTGTAAATGAACACTAGAACGTGATGTCGCTTAGTTGTGTAATATCCAAGACACTGGATGTAGTGTTTTTCGAACTTTAGTTAGTGCAGCTGACTGCGCTCGCCCTCACTTGTTAGATCAGAAACAATTTGATTGGAAGAAAGTTATTTTTCTCTTTTTCCTTACAAAGTATAGTTTCTCTCGTTCTGGAGCTCATTCACCTCCAGCAATTGATCTCCCACAGGCCACAAGTGATTCGCCTTTCCCCTTGGGATCCATGGTGGGTTAAAGAATTTTGGAAGGGTTTCTGAAATTTTTTCAATGAAGAAAGGCTTGAAGAGGTGTTAGTAGGTAAAACATGCATCTCTATAAAACGTGGAAAAGTAGCTGCCTTTTTGCGGACACTTGCGAGTTTCACCCCAGCTCCCTTTTCAAGCAAAGCTCAATGTTGAAGGCTTCACACGGCTTCGGTGCCACGAGAGATTCTGCTCTAACAGCTCTACGTTGGGTTTCTGCCCTGCAATTGGGTAAAGGTGTAATCTTCGGAAGCTCTTCAAATTCCAAAGTTTGATTTTTGCTGGACTACCCCCAAGGATGATACAATCTGTGTACATTCACCCTCTATGTATGAGGGGTAGCAAAAAGGGCATCTAAACCTCTAATGATTATTATGGGCTAATCCTGGCCAATTGAAATTCATGAATGCTGCTACACAGTTTCTGAATTCTGGTGCCAAAAAAACATCATTTCCATATTCAGATGAGTGATACAACCATTAATGACCAAAAACAAGGGTATCTTTTCTGATTCTCATAAGCAGCCATTTTATATCTCCTGCAGCAGAATTTCTCTGTAATTTCCTGAAAAATGTGATTTATATATGCAAATGGTAATGCACGATGATTTGAAACTAACATGTGTTCTCCAACTCAAAAACTGGAGATATACATGGACAATTTACAACAGAATCTGACGCCAGAAGCCATGATCAAGATAAGTATACCATCTCCCTATGTCTGTCATTTTCTCCTCTGAGCTGTCAAAAACAAGTCAATTGAAAAGGCAGGATTACATAGAACCGGAATACTGGTCCGCACTTTTCTCTTTTTGTCAAAGGAGAAGCGAGGGGACTGAAAATGAAAAAGAGAACTCTCATGAGGGAATCTTATACCTCAAGCCCTTCTCCATTCAGACAATGGTAAATGGAATAAACTCCCTCCGTCCTATATCAATTGTCTTATTTGGTATTTCAAAAGGACATTATGGCACAGAAGAAGTACAAGTGTGGATTAAACTGTCCAAGATATAAATTAAGCAATGTCCAATCAATCTATCGGCCTGTTCTTATCCAGAAACTGAATATTGTTTCTTCTCCACATCCTTTATTGGTCCTTTCTTTTTGCGTATATTCTTCTTGTATTTGTTTTCTAAACTCAACTTCTTCTTAATACTCCTCTCCCACTCCTTTTTATGTTTCTGATAGATCAACATTGCAGCTCGAGAATCCTCAACCTGAAAATGTTTCCACACAGACAGATTCGTAGGTATTAGTCTAACAACCACCTAATTCAACTGTAGCAAGTACCATTGCAGTACGGACAAGTTCTAAAAGGAGAGAAAAAAAAACATTTAGGGATGAAAGATCCTAACCTGATTGCAAAACAAGTATTTATTTAGCAGTAAATGATTAGACCAAATAACTACTGAATAACTCAGAAGATCAAAAATGCTTACAGAACAATGCTCTTTCTGTTGTATGTGTACACCAAGAACCTCAGCAGCAAGTTTTCTTAAGGCACTTTTTCTACCTCCTACACTGCATAATTTGCGCATATAGTTTGAAGACACTATAAGAAAAATTGGTCTTGGAATTCTAAACAAGAAAACCAAAAAACTATTGACGATTTACAGTATGCACTTTAAATTACTCATAGAAATTCGGTGATATATAAGACAGTACAGGACAATTCAGTGACCTATTGAATCCAATCCAGCCACGCGGAAGATTTAGTTCTTCCTTAGCTGGCACCAAAAAGCTGAGCCTCATAGGCAGTGAATAATTTGATGTCTTGAATTTGGAAAAAAACAAATCATATTGCACTAAGTTGGACTTATTTGATAAGTTAAATTTGCTCTTTTGGAAGACAATCAGAGAGGATCCAGTGATCCTACCCATCCAGCTGCAAGTGAGAAATAGGATTCACAGTTTGAGTCAGAAAGCCAGCAGCAGATTCACTGGAACCAGTTATGTTGTCATTAAGTCACTTTTATTTTGGAATGAGAGATAAAAAGACAAATTCATACGTCAAGCTGGTGTTGAACAAGGTATGTTAAAATCTATGACTAAAACTGTATTTCTGAATTGAGAAGTCTGAATTAAATAAGAGCTCCACTTATCCTTATATAGAGATCAGATTCCTAAATTAAGAAAATCTAAAACAGGAAATTACTTGTAATAAAAGCAAAAGCAAACTTGACTAAATCACCCTCTATACTATAGGATCTAACACTAAGAACTTAACCAAAATATGAGTACTTATCCTTTAAGACCCTCAAACTCTAAATGTGTCAAACATCGAGAGTTTGCATGAAAGAGGACAAAAACAACGGATGGCAGAAGCAATGACGGTGGCAGATGGCAAAAGTAGGCAGAAGAGCAGCGACAGATGATTTCGGAAGTCGAATTCCAGAGTGGACAAACAGGATCATGATACCCCGATAGATTCAGCGGACATTAGTGGATCAACAGATTGTGTGGTGCAGATTAAGAGGCAAACCAGACCAGACATGCAATTTAAAGAGTGGCAGATGGATTCAGATGCAGAGCGGCAGACAGAAGGCAGATGCAGAGTGACAAACGGACGACAGAGGCAGAGTGTCAAACGGATCCAGAGTGGCGGATGGAGAAAAGTGGCAGTTGGCAGACGGATGCAGAGCAACAGACAGAGGACAGATGGATGCAGAGCAGCAAACAGAAACAGATTTAGAGCATTGACGGGCGGCAGCAGGCGGAGACAGAATCTGAAGCAAGGTTTTCAAAACCGGACCAGTCATCGACCCGGATTGATGGCCGATCCGGTTGGACCGTGGTCAAACCAGATTGACCCAGTATTTGATGTTAGGAGTGAAGTCCACCTCAAATATATCATAAATATATATTTTATGCGTTATTAACGTCAAAACCTATGTAGCCCAGTTGGTTAATGACTTGGGTAACTTGTATACAAGTCCCCATTTCGAATCCTGCTGTAGGCAATTTTTTTTTTGCCAAAACAAATATCGTGGCCCAATCAGATTCCGGGCCGGACAGGTCCGGTTCGGCAGTTTAACGGGTCAACCAGCCAGTTCAGAAGAAAACCGTCCGGCTCAATTGACCGGGGTGAGCCGTCCTAACCAAACCGGTTCTTCGGCCGGTTCTGGTTCTCCGCGGTCGGACAGGCGATCCGAATTTGAAAGCCATGATCTGAAGTCTGCCTGAACCTGAAATCTGTCTAAACCACTATGAATCTGCCTGTCTACTGCTACTCTGAATCTGAAATCTGCATGTCCGTCTGAATCTGTTTTCTGAATCCTAAAATCAGCATCCTTTGCCACTGCCTATTTCCACCATGCTCCGCTACCATGTTAGAACTCTATGACTAAAACTGTATTTCTGAATAACTCTATGACTAAAACTGTATTTCTGAATAACTCTATGACTAAAACTGTATTTCTGAATAACTCTATGACTAAAACTGTATTTCTGAATTGAGACGTCAGAATTGCATAAGAAGAGCACTGAGCCTTATATAGAGATCAGATTCCTAACATAAGAAAATCTAAAACAAGAAATTACTTGTAACATAAGCAAAAGCAAAATTGACTAAACTGCCCTCTATACTATAGGATCTAACACTAACAAAACCAAAGTACGATTAACCATCCTCTAACAAGGTAAACTTAAATTATTCTGTAAATGAAGCCAAGTTTAAGTTAAATTTAAAATTACAACTCTATGATATAATTCTGATAGTAAGTCCAAGTGAGAGATGACACAATCAATCTAAATTTTCTGGTTTGGAAAAAGATACATTGAAACAAAAAGGCAGTTCCAGTCATCAACTACTAGAATTCTCCAATTATGGCCCTGAAAATCCTAGCGTTATCTTGGACAGATCGAACATAGACTGTTACTATCTATTTCCACTTGGATCTAACGTATAGTAATCTGAAAGAATGAGCTATAAAAAAATCTTGATTGCTTGTATGCTTGTTATTTTTATCAAATTCAAGGAATATAGAGTTCTTGGAATAAAAGGTACCGCTGAAGCAGTTGGAACTCTGATGTATCCCTTGTGTCCTCCTTTGGGTGCCTCAGCATCAATACCTATTTGAAAATTTTAGAAGATTAGCACTTAAAAGGTGAATTTTCACACAGAGAAAAACTGCAATTATAAAAAAGAACTACAAACTTTGAGATCATTCTGCAAAGCATGGCCCACAAGGATCCGTCCTTTCAGCAACTCTGCTACTTTCTTTTGAACAACTTGGAAATCCTTAGCTGCAACATATAGAATTTGTTAAAACATCAAAAGCAAGAAAATTATGCACAAACTTTAGAAAGGAGGTATGCATAAAACCTTTCTTTAAATTGTGAGGACGAATGCCACTGATTTTTGACCGGAAGTCTACAACGCGTTCCATAGGGCGAACAAACTCATCATAAACAACATTTCCCACTTCATTTACCTGTAATTGAAAACAAAAAATAAGGCACATGCACAACACAAAAAACCTGTCATCAAATCCTGATATGCTTTCATAAAGCTAAATTTGAGTCTCTTCAAGCCTCACAACAACAACCCTATCTCTCAAAATATCGTTCCATACATTACAAGACCAGAGACTAAGCGCATCACGTTTTAGACACAATGATACAACGTAGACACATATACAGTTACTAGGTTCGTATGAGATGATTGAATCAGACTATTTTTTTTTATAAAAAAAATACAAAACATTGGCAAGGAAGAATGATATTAAGACCATGCAACATTAGCAAAAGAAAAGTAAATGAGTAAAACCAGGTATTAACAAGCACCAGAGTGACACGCCCAAGTGCGCTCTTGTTTCCTTGGGAGCTCACACCAACCATTTCGCAGTCCATTGCTACTGCTTTTGTTAAACTGCAAAAAAAATGAAATTTCAATTCTATTAAGAATGCAAGAACCATCTTCCAGAGCCACTAGGCATAAGTAGATATTGTTGTACACCAATGTACTTTCAGGAATTTTGATATAAAATGACTTCAGTTTACTTAGAAGTGCACCGGTTTAGAAGGGATCAAGTTATAGTATAAACAATTGAAATTTGCATCCTCACTAGGAGTATCTACAATCAAATTATTTTACATAAAATAGAAGGCAGAGAATTCTAAAGGTACTAAAACTTTGTGACTGAATGTTCTGACCCACCCTAGGGGTCAGGTCCACATTGGAGGTTCACCAAGTTAATTAAAAGCATTAAAGTCCTTAAAGTTAGTTAGTAATTAAATTTTGAAAGGGGATCTAGAAATGGATTTTTAGGCCCATTATGGTTAATGTTCAATTAGAATTTGGGTTTCATAAGAGTTTATCCAATGGTTATGCCAAAATCACTGTCAGATAAATGAACCTTAGAATTATTAAGAGTTAATTAGTTAACCTTTCGCTTGTGTCTTTTCTACCCTTTCCCGTACATTGAATTCCCTGTAATCACCAGGCTACACCTCTGGACTCCATGCTAGTAGCCTTTGAATAACAAGCTGAATCGTAGACTGTCAACTGGCCGGGATCATAATTGTTACTCTTACGGATAGATCAATCCATCAAAGAGCTAAATATGTTTGATACATAACAAACCTTAGGGTGCTAACTGCTAGATACACACAACTACTATAAACTAGCCGGTGGCTCGATATTTTGCAAACGAGTTACTCTTACGGATAGACTAATCCATCAAAGAGCTATGTCAGATGCATAACAAACCTAAGGGTGCTAACTGCTAGATACACACAACTACTATAAATAGTCGGTAGCTCGATATTTTGCAAACGATTTACAAAGTTTACAGAGTTTATAATTCATCATTCCCCTCAATTCTTCTAAAAAACATAATTAGTTACAGCCATTCATAATACCCTATTAAGTGGTTTTCTATGTAATAACTACCGGAAAAGAGAAGGACAAAATACCAACAGTGAGTGAATGGAAAATTCAACACCAAAGACAAGACATAACAAAATATGAGGACATGACAGCGCCTGAAAATAATCAACAACCAAAAACAATGAATTAAAGCCAAAAATGCTAATAGAGCTCCTCATAACAGAAACAAATTGAGGACCGAACATCTTTTTGGCTCTGAATTAAACGAAATTTCAACCACATGGCTAATAAACAAAGCAAAAAAAGTTCCCCCAAGCAAACGTAGCAAAAACAATTCCCTGAAACAAATCAAAACAGTTCAAGAGCACCTAACAGACACTCATTCTATGCAAACGACTCAAGAAGCAGAACACCGTGAAAGCCAAATGCACCTGCAATCACTACTCGTAAGAGTGAGCGTAAAAAACCTCAGGCAGGGGCTCAGCATCAGACCTTTCTTAATTTTCTAACACCATACTCAATGGTTTTCAATGTAACAAATATGAAGAAAAAGAAACCACAAAATACCAACATTGAGCAAATAGAAGTTTCAACTCCAAAGACATACGAGTACATGACAGTGCTTGAGCACTGCTGCTCTTCATAACACAAGCAAACTAAAAAACTAAAATCTTTTTAGCTCTTAATCAAACGAAATTTCAACCACATGGCTAATAAGTATAGCAGACAAGTTTCCTAGAGATGTATAAAACAGTTCAAGAGCAACCAATAGATAGTCATTCTATCAAGAAGCCAAAATGCACCTGCAATCACTACTCGTTGGAGTGAGCCGAGAAGCCTCAAGCTCGGGCTCAGCATCGGGCCTTTCTTTCCTCTTTCCTGAAAAAATTTGCAAAGACACAATTTTTTCCATTTTTTTCAATTTTCAATCAAGCTGCTAAGAAAAAGAAGTCATCCATGGCAGAAATGGATTTACCCAAAAGGGTATCACGGGTTGGCTTGTCAACGTCGGAAAGTCGAGGCTTTTGGCGCTGGCTTTTCAGTTTCTGCAAGTTCAGACAGAAATCAATGAAAATGTTCTATGTAAAGAAGCTTGAGAGAGAGAGAGAGAGCTCGCAACTTGTTGAAGGTGAGCCCAGTTGGGATTGATTTGGTTGGTCATGGCGGCTTCTATAGATAGGCACTTCGAGCCTTCCGGCGGCGCTTCTTTCTTCTCCGGCTACAATCGACCTGCAGCACGCCGGCGTAAACCCTTTGGATTCTGGGTTGGGTGACACTTTTCGGCACCCAAAATTTTACAGTAACACCCACTTTAATAAATAAGGACGGAAAACAATACTCCTTCCGTCACTTTTAGGGGCCGTTTGAGGCCTGATTTATGCCATGGATGACTGCTTCTGCTTCCGTCCACTAAGTAGATATTTTGCTATACTTTTCATATTTTTTTTAATTTTAGCTGAAACACCTCAGGTCATATTTTACGCTAGATAGTAAAAAAACTATAATACTATAGTGGACGTAGAAAATTCACTCTAGGTATTTTGATTTTCTTATGCCCCAAACGGCTCCTTAATCTAATCGATACAGTTTTTTTAATAAATTAATTTTTAGTATATTTTATTATAATAAAAATTTTAATTTATTTTTTAAAAAATTATAATTATTAAGAGTGATTAGAAGGAGCATGCTCAGTAACACTCCAATGTTACATATTGGACAGTAGATGTTGACCAAATTTTTTTTTACTATTTGACGGTGACATTCTCCAACAAAGATGCCGTTTATTTCAATCATTTGATTGAGATCAAGATATCTTACGATAGAGTACCCGTCAGGATCCTTTGTATTCTTTGTATTCCGGAATGGAAGTTCTTCTGGTAAATAAGACCGTGAAAGAGAATAGTGGGGGTGTTACTAAGCAACTGTAAAAAAATTTGGGTTCCACTAAGCATGTGGTGTTACTGAGAAGAACCCTATGACCTCTCTGCATTTTGCTCTTAGGGTTGGTAAGTGCCTAAGTGGATGTTTTTGTCCGTTTGTGTCAGTCTCCATGAATGCAAAAAACGGACATGTATCGTATTCTGCTTTTGATCGCTAAGAGGGCTAAGCCCCAAAACATTTAATTAGGATAAAGAAATGGTAATGGTCCATCGAATATGTACACCAAAACCATATACTATCGAGGTGATAGGTTTTTTGGTTTGTTGAATACTAGTCCTTTTGCCGTGTTTTAATAGTTCCAACAAGATAAAAATAGGATAATGATATCCCTACATTAGTTTTTCTACAGCACTTGACATACACAGCCATGAGTGGATCAGTTTTCCACTCATAAACATAAAACTGATATATAAATATCATTTTCCATAAAAATATAGTCATGTATTAAAAGTTTTATCAACCTAAATTTATGAAAATGATATTGTTATTCCACTTTTTTACTCCATTTTCTTACTCTGCTTAGGTGGCATCAAACCACATGTGGATCCATGTGGTAAGGAGTGGGTTTATGGGCTGATGTGCTAATCAACTTGTGCCACCATGAAGGAGTAGAAAATGGAGTAGAAAAGTGGGATAGCAATTTCATTACACCCTTAACTGAAGATTATGAAACTTTTCTCCCCAATCACAATCTTGGCTGTGGTTTCCACCATTCGATTTCTACAATTCTTTCAATGGAGGTATCATAACAAGACGGAGGGAGCAGTAAAAAGTGGGCTTGCGGAAGCTCATTTTGATATTGTACACACTTTTGATATTCTCAAAACCAACACTTTTTTAGCATACAATAGGACACATATAAACCTACATCAGATTTCCTACACATTTTCATACACACATCAGCTGTGTATAGAAATGTGTAGGAAATCTGATATACAAATATCATTTTCCTATACAATATCAAAAAAGATTTGGTGTACGAATTCAGTGTACAGCTTGCGGAAGCTCAAAACGGAAATAAAGCAAAAAACAAGAAAGAAAAGCCTCATTATAATAATCCCATAAAGAAAGATCCCACATTCTTAATCAACCATAATAATGCAATTTTTTTTACTTATAGTGAACTAGTGAAATTGCATGTCCAAAATGCATGTGCTGGCTACATTGCAATTGACATTGTCTGGTGTCCTCAATCCTTTTAACCTTTTATAATAGTTACTCTCAAATAAAAGCAATGAGATCTTATGCAATATAACACAAATCCTCAATCCGTCCATAAAAGGTTCTTCTGGAAATTGATAGTGATTGGTAAAAAAAAAATCAGGTTGAAAATAATCAAGGTAATTTGTAGGTAATTTTTTTGATTGTGGAAAATCCGTTTGGGAACCTAAAATTAATCATATTTTCAGTCTTTCACCATCAGCCTAACTCTTGATTGGTGACTTGCGTTTTGAGAACCTAAAAAAAAATTAGGTCTGATTTGTGTTTAGTAAAGCCGGTGAATTTTTTTTTTTTTGGACGGTGGATGGCGGCGTTGGTGGTGGGTGGTGCCAGCGGCGAGTGGGCAGTGGCCGGCGACAGCGGCGATGGTGGTGGTGGTCGTCGGCTGGTGGCCGGTGACGACGACGGTGGTGGTCGACGGCGATGGTGGTAGCCGGCGACGGGCGGTGGGCGACGATAGTGGTGGGCGGTGGCCGACGATAGTGGTGGGCGGTGGTAGGTGGTGCCGGTCGTGGGCGGTGGGCGGTGGGTGGTGGGGTGGTGGGTGGTGGCCAGCGGCGATGGTAGGTGGTGGCCGACGACGACAGCGGTGGTGGTCGGTGGCGATGGTGGTGTTGGGTGGTGGTCGGCGATGGGCGTTGGCCGACAATGGTGGTAGGCGGTGGGTGGCAATGATGGTGGGCGGTGGCAGTGGTGGTGGGTGGTGCCGGCCGTAGGCGGTGGCGATGGTGGAGGTGACGAAAAAAAAATTTTCAGGCTAATGCTCATTCGAATAAGAATTAGCAAAATTACCTCTTTCAGGGGTGATTTGCTGATTTTTTTCAGTTTTCACTGTCAGGAGTAAAAATTGAGCAAATAAGTAACCAAACACACTATCAGGTGATGGGTGAAAAAAATCACCAAATGCAGCTCCTATTAGTAAAATCACCTATTTTCATCTATCACCGTCAGTCCGAATCAGCCCGATTTTTTTCAATTAGATTAGTAGTGCTGCCCTCACGCCGTTTGGGGCGTGATTAAAAACAAAACATCCAGATAGGATGTTTTGCTACACTGTAGTATCTGGATATTTTATATATCCAGCTGAAACACCTCAGGACGCGTTTCAACTGGATGTAAAAATCCACATGAATGCTACAGTAGATATCCAGAATCCAGTATGGATGTTTTGCAATAATCACGCCCCAAACGGCCCCTAAGTAATTGACCTGCTTTTGGCCAGACCACCAATTGGCGTGCTGGTAGGGCCTTCCCTATTGAGGGAGAGGTCCCAGGTTCCAGCCATAGCTCGTACCTGTGGCCGTCCTCATTGGCCACCTATATGATAACATTGTCCTCATTCAAGTTGCATATTGCAGCAACTCAAAATAAAAAAAAGTTGTGCTTGGCGGCGGACGCAATCCAAAGTTTGAAACTATAAGTGTTGTTGGGCTCTTCTGGGTATGTCTTGGGAGGATTCCTTCTTAGTATAATGGCGGAAGAGGAGAGGATGCGGGGTAATAGTGACCCGGGGTGGTTGAGGGTCTGAAGAGTGTTTCCATTCATGATGCGGGGGAAATCCTCGAGCTTGAGGAGGACGAGGAGCGAAGCAGACTGCTCCAGGCTTGTCTTCCAAGTGTGTATGGTAAGTTTTTATTTTCTAAATCGATTAATATGAAGGCAGCTAGGATGGTGCTTATGCCTTTGTGGGGAAATGAGGATGAAATTAGATTGAAAATCCGAATTTGGTAAAGCCCAAGAATGTGAAACTGAAGGACTTTGACGTAAGTTATCAGACAGTTATATTTGCAACTTTATATATTTTATTTCAATGCCCGGGTTGATAGTTTTAGCTATCAACGTAGACGAGTACTTGGATCTTTATTTGGCCTTGTTTTAGCAAATTCCCTGATCTTTGATGTCCTCATGGTGCTAAAGTAAGGTTTATTTGGACCGAAGTGACTTACTTTACATCTTAATGTGTTTATGTATATCTAGTTTAGGTCTACTTTTTTTGCATTAATTGGTAAAATTGAGAGATGTCTCATGCCAAATATGTATGATGTTTTGTGCATCCAACTTGGTCTAAATGTCATTGTAATCTTCTCTCTGTGTTTCTATTTGTAATTTGTAGCCCATGTCATTCTTCTTCGACTGTATAAGTATGTTTATATCTTCTTTTGTTATCTGTTCTATTCTTAAGAGATTTTATATCTCTGCTTAACCAATCCGATACATTTTAGTTTATCCCTATATGTTCTAACTTCTTTACATGATTTGTCCATTTTTATGTTATTTTTTTAACTGATAAGGTTTCCTTTCTGCAGTTTTTGAAGACATCAGAGCCATCAAGGCGTGAAAGGTTTGTGAATGACTTTCCAAGTTTATTGCTTTTTAGATTGCTTTGATTGATAATTGCTGGATATAACCTTTTTCTGTTTTCTTGCTGCAAAGGGCATGCTAGTATTGCTATCATGTTTCATCTTAAGTCTGAAATGAACAAAGGGTCCATTTTAGGTCAGGATCTAAGCTAGTGCATTTTTTTGGACAAATGCTAAATTAAAATATCATGGTTACACATGTTGTCATCTTCTTTAAGCATCTAGGTCTAGGGATTGCTATTCCAAGGGTTTCACTTCCTGATTTACTTACTATTTAAGGTAGAAAACAAAACTCTTAGACAAAGCAACCACATTGGACAAAATTCGTTAACTTGAGCTTAAATTTTACCTGTCTTTTGTCATCTGAACCAATTTAACCAGTGTGAAATATGTGAAGGCATTGTGGCTTTTAGATTGCAATCTGATGGCTCATAAACCTATTGTTAATCATGCTATACAGTCTGCAGCATCAGCCTTGTCCCCAAAATGTGGAGACATTTTGGAAAATCCGGCCCGTCATTAAAGAATATTGACTATTAAGGTGATGCAAATATGATTTAGTTTTGAGTTTAATTGTACTCCCTCCGGTCACTTTTAATAGATACAGTTTTTTTCAAATACACTAAATATTTAGTTCATTTGAAAAAAACTGTAACAAGTTACTGGAGGGAGTATAATTTAGGGTATCCAAGAACTAGTTCTTTACGTAATCATACTCAGATATCTGTTTTTTGCATATTTACACTCATGCATATGAAACACCTGGAGCATTTTTTGATACAACATTCTTACCGAAGTTTAAATATACAAATACTCTCATCGAAGTTTACTTCGGTAAACTTGCAACTCAACCTCATATGTTTCTACTGTAAGTAATTACTTAATTACCTTTTAAGTGGTCCTACATGATAATTAATTAAATGACAAGACTAATTATCTTAATTATAATTAGTTAAGGATATTGAAGTTATAACCACTTGATGGAAGTGGTTACTTAAGTATAAATAGAGGAATAGGTCCTCTCTCCGCCCATCGATTAACCAGACGATATAAATTCTATCTAAAGAAGTAGATTGTCAGAAAGATTAGGGCAAGGGAGAGAAACCTCTCCTCATCGATTTTGCAATGGATTCAGGTACGTTCCATTTTATTACGACGATGTTATACAAATTATTGCTTACAATTGGTATCGGAGCTGACGACCGAACAGATCATCTTATACCATGGCGGTGCAAATCTGCCATCTTCCTTTTTGTTTGCCGCCATGGCTGACCCGGGCACTGCTGCTTCAAGTTTCTCATCTAACTGGGATTTATTTTTCTAATTTAATTAGATTTCTTACTATCTTGTGTGTTATATTAAAGGTAGAATATTTACTTTAACAGTTTCCTTAGTTAGGACTATAATGATTAGAACTCTTAAGACTATATAGAGATACGTTCTCTTTAAGTTCAAGCAAATTATCAACAAAATTATATTTTATATTAGAAATCATTTAATGAATTGCAGTACAGAAATAGTAATTAGGGTTTTTGTATTAATCCTAAAGTTAGTAAATATTGCAAAATCATCTCATATTTAGCAATCAACCACCTAACCTTTAGTTATATGTGTGTGCATGGAGAAATAGAATTCTAAAGATTCAAGTTTTTGTTCCTTTATGACCCACCCTCCACTCCGGCCGATACTTTCATGCGCCATAAGCCTACAGTGATATTAGAGCCATGCAATGCCGTATCAACGACATGTCCCTAATGTATCATGTTCAGCCCTATTGCCGGTATTCCATACGATGTAAACTAGAGATGCTACTCATTTGGAAGAAGGTGTCACAGACTAGAGTTGAGATTGGGGGAGGCACATGAACCGTAATTGAAGGTTGAAAAGGTGATGAGGGAGACATTAGGAAGAAAATATACTCTTGAACCGACCTATTTTTGGTCTGGTTCAAGTTACATCCGGTTTATATATGCAAACTAAAATGGTCGGTTTAGGGCTATATATCGGTACAAAATTCCATATAAAATATTTAAATTAGAGAAATTAATATAGAACAAAATTGATCAAGATTTTATAGGAGATAATGCTTTGAAGGAAGTAAATAATTACTACAGAGGTAAATTGGTTCATCCTTTGACTAACTATATTGAAAGATAGATTGAAATTTTGAGTAGCTAACCATTTAATACCCTTTAATACTATGAAACCACATGTTAGATTTTTTGCTTCTTTGGGCTTATCACCTTATATTTTGTTAAACTCCTCTTTTGATTGGATTATACATGTTAAAATTTTTAACTAGATCACTGCAATTAAAAGTTATGGTTGCTTAAGCGTATATCATATCAATGTTTGTTTAATTTATTCAATGTCCATATTGTACTGCCAAGTGTTATCATAGATTTTGAAAATATAAGTTCACAACCTTTTTCAAACCTCCGACAACAGTTTACATCATATCTCGAATATATCTTCCATGTATCTCCGATATTTTATCTCTTTTCCTGATAGTTATATTTCCAATATCCGATATGACTTTCCTTGTTCAGAGGCCGCCGGCGACATCGCCGTAAGATAAAACAGAAAGGGTAGTCCTTTTGGCCACCATAATGGCACCCCGTGGTGGCGTCGTCTCTGACCGCCGCTTATGATGCAGTTGCATGCCGATCGCGGTGACCGATCAAAATGAGTAAAAAAAGGTCCTTTTGGCAGGCGCCACCGTCGTGGTGGCCATGACTATGGATAGAAGAAGACGGCGGCGGAAAGAGAAAGCGAAAGAAGCGGCGATGTCGCAAAAAGGGCTTACCTTTCGGCCGCCACAATGTTGCCCTTTGGCGGCAGCGTCCATTTCTGCCGCCTATGCTGCTCCCACAGATCCCGATCGCCGTCGCAGCCGCTGATGAGGATGATGCTGGCCTTGATGCCGTATTGATGCCGTTACAATCTCCGCGGCGACGTCCATGGCTGCTATGGCGATCGCGATGGGACTTGCAATGGGGAACCAAAGAGGGAAGAATCGCTGCCATTGGCTGCCGAAGGAGGAAAGTGGCGGCGGCAGCGGTGTCCGCCGCATGCTGCTATTAAAGTTTTAGGGCATCCTCATTAAAGAGGATGACCCATGAACTAAACCAGACAGAAATTTATGAAGTGAACCGGACCAAACTGGTCAGGTCCCGATTAAGAAAATGATATCTGAACCCAACCGGGCTGGCCATAATTTTTAATCTGGTTCAGTCTAGTTTTATGATTCAGTTCGGTTTCTATTAATATTCCGGTTCATTGTTTAAATTAAAAAAAAGGAAATTGAAAGGGGCCTTAAGGGGTTTATGTCGGGTCATTATAATGCTTCCGCTATGCATATTTAAGTGTTATTTTATAAATTATATTATGTGTGTTGATGATGATGAATGAATGATATTGTATGAGATGTATCTAACATGTTGTTTAGTGATGAATGAATGTTCTTGTATGATATACATGTGCAAGCAAAGGTTATTCTCATGATTTTATTTCTATATTAAGTTACAGTTTGTTAGTCACCAAAGTGGCCTAACTGGAATGTGAATTGAAATGAGTCAATTATTGTGTCGTAACACATTCCCTAGTGTTAGTGATGAGAATAATTTTTACAAATTGCAATTCATTGATTCCTAGATATTATGGCTGGCCCAAATGTGCACCAATCTTCTAGTGATCATTGAATTGAACAGTATTCTTAGACCGTGTACAATGTTAGGTGACGTATACCCAAAGGTAGTGAACCGACTTAATGTGTGCACTTGGCTAATTATCCTTATAGGTGATAGGGAACACCATGATCGTTGAATAGCATAACATTAGATTATTCCCAAAGGTAGATCAAAGTTATGCTGTTCCTTATGTATGTATTATCCATGTGCTTGATTATGCCCATATTCATAGCCTAATGTACTGAGCATCATTATTTAATTGCAGCATCAATTCTTATTTCCTTGCATTCACATGCTTCCTCCTTTCCTATGCTCCATGACCTTAATTTTTCATACTGGAAAGAGCAAGTTCAATTCAATCTTGGTGTTTTGGACCTTGATGTAGCTCTTAGAATTAAAAAACCTGCTGCAATTATTGCAATAAGCAGCACTGAAAATAAGACATTATTTAATGCATGGGAAAGGTCAAACAGCTTAAGTCTTATGTTTATACAAATGACAATTGCAAACAACATTAAGACCACACTCCCTCCAACTGAGAATGCCAAAGAATTTCTCAATAAAGTTTTGAAGAACGTTTTAAGTCTGCAGATAAGTCCACAATGAAGTATGATGGTTCTTGTGGTATACATGAACATGTTCTTGAGATGACAAATTTGGCAGCACAGCTTAAGTCATTGGGGATGACAGTAGATGAGTTTCTTTCTTGTCCAGTTTATTTTAAATTCCTTACCACCTCAGTATGAGTAATTTCAAATTAATTACAATACCATGAAAGATAAATGAAATGTAAATGAATTGACCAATATGCTTGTGCAAGAGGAGTCAAGGGAACAAAACTTAGTCCACATGGTTTCTCAAAAGGCCAGAAAAGGAAAGATTGGTTTCAAGGAAGGTATTGATTCAACTTATGTTTTGAATCTAACCTTACTGAAGTTCCTTCTAATACTTGGTGGGTAGATTCAGGAGCTACCACTCATGTTTCTAACACTTTGCAAGGATTTCTTACGACCCGAAGCACAAACCTAATGGAGAAATTCCTGTTCATTGGAAATCGGGACAAAGTTCCCATTGAAGCCATAGGCACTTATCGGTTGATCCTAGATAGTGGACATCATTTAGATTTGTTTGAAACTCTTTATATTCCTCCTGTTTCTAGAAATCTAGTTTCTTTGTCGAAACTTGATGTTGATGGATACACTTTTAAGTTTGGGAATAAACATTTTAGCCTATTTAAGAATGCTTTTTGTGTTGGTTCTGGTATTTTATGTGATGGCTTATATAAACTTAATCTAGATGATTACTTTGCTGCTTCACTACTTTCCTTGCATACTTGTGTTGGTGCTAAATGTACCTTTATTAATGAAAATCCCTCAAACTTGTGGCATAGAAGATTGGGGCACATTTCCAGAGAAAGAATGGAGAGATTAGTAAAAGATGGGATTCTTCGTAATCTTGATTTTACTGATCTCAATGTGTGTGTGGATTGTAGTAAAGGAAAACAAACCAAACAAACAAAGAAAGTGTCACAAGGATTAAGGAACCTCTTGAGATTGTCCATACAGATATTTGTGGGCCCATTGATGCTCATCTTTTGGTGGAGAAAAGCATTTTATCTCCTCTATAGATGATTTTTCACGTTATGGTTATGTCTATTTATTAAACGCCGTTGAGATGTACATTACTGAGGTTGAAAGATAATTATATAGAAAGGTGGAAATCATAAGGTCTGATAGAGGTGGTGAATGCTATGTGCTCAATACACTATGCCTGGAACGCCTCAGCAAAGGTGGAATCGTACTCTTATGGATATGGTTAGAAGTATGATGAGTAATTCCACTTTACCCTTATTTATGTAGATGTATGCACTTAAGACTGCTGTTTATTTGTTAAGCAGGGTTCCTAGTAAGGCAGTTCCAACAACTCCTTTTGAGTTGTGAACTAGAAGGAAACCCAGTTTAAGACACCTGCATGTTTGGGGTTGTCCAGCAGAAGTGAGAATTTATAATCCACATGAAAAGAAATTGGATTCAAGGACAATCAGTGGTTACTTTATTGGTTACCCCAAAAAATCCAAAGGGTATAGGTTTTACTATCCTAACTATAGTACAAGAATTGTTGAGACCGGTAATGCCAAATTCTTGGAAAATGGTGAAATTAGTGGGAGTGCCACAACACAACATGTGGCAATTAAAGAAGTTAGGGTGCATGTCCCATTACCTATAGCTTCTAAACAAATTGTTGTTCCCATGAGTGATGTATGTCCTATCAATCAAGAACGACAAATTAATGAACCACAATTTGTTGGTCCTTCAACACTCTGTAATGACACTGTCATTAATTAGCAAGTAGTAGAAGAACCACAAATAGTCTTAAGATCTGAAAGGATCAGAAAATCAGCTATTTCTAATGATTATATGGTTTATCTACAAGAATCTGATTATGATATTGGGACATCTAATGATCCGGTTTTTTTTCACAAGCCATCGAAAGTATTAATTCTGAAAAATGGATTGAAGCCATGAATGATGAATTAAACCCAATGGCCCAAAATAAAGTCTGGGAACTCATTGAATTGCCCAAAGGATACAAATGGATCTTTAAGACCAAATGTGACTCAAAGGGTAATATAGAACGATATAAAGCTAGACTTGTGGCCAAAGGATTTACTCAAAAAGAAGGCTTTGATTATAAAGAGACCTTCTCTCCGGTATCCAAAAAGGACTCACTCAGAATTGTTTTAGCTTTGGTTGCTCAATATGTTTTAAAGCTCCACCAAATGGATGTGAAAACAACTTTCAGACTTGTGGCCAAAGGATTTACTCAAAAAGAAGGCTTTGATTATAAAGAGACCTTCTCTCCGGTATCCAAGAAGGACTCACTCAGAATTGTTTTAGCTTTGGTTGCTCAATATGTTTAAAGCTCCACCAAATGGATGTGAAAACAACTTTCTTGAATGGAAGTTTAGATGAGAAAGTTTACATGGACCAACCTGAAGGATTCTCCATTGAAGGAAAAGAGTATTTAGCTTGCAAACTTAAGAAATCAATTTATAGACTTAAGCAAGCTTCTTGACAATGGTACCTTAAGTTTAATGATACCATTACTTCATTTGGATTTAAAGAAAACATCGTTGATCGGTGTATTTATCTAAAGGTCAGTGGGAGTAAGTTCATATTTTTGATTTTGTATGTTGATGATATATTAATTGCAAGCAATGACCTTGGATTATTGTATAAGACCAAGGACTTTCTCTTTAAAATTTTTGAAATGAAAGATATGGGTGAGGCAAAATACATGATTGGAATATAAATATTCTGAGATCGTTCACGTGGAATGTTAGGTTTGTCTCAAAAAGCCTATATAGAAAAGATTTTAGAGAGATTTGGAATGAAAAAATGCTCATCAAGCCCAGTTCCCATTCAGAAAGGGGATAAACTAAACCTTATGCAATGTCCAAAGAAAGAAAGGGAACGGAAAGAGATGGAGGGAATTCCTTATTTGTCTGCAGTTGGAAGTTTAATGTATGCACAAACCTGTACAAGGCTAGATATCAGTTATGCTACTGGTACGCTAGGAAGATACCAAAAGGATAAGCATTAATTTATATAACATCATCATAATGAAATGAAACGTACTTGAATCCATTACAAAATCGATGAGAGGTTTCTCTCCCTTGTCCTAACCTTTTTGACGATCTACTTCTTTAGATGGAATTTCTATCGTTCAGTTAATCGATGGGTGGAGAGAAGACCTATTCCTTTATTTATACATTAGTAACCACTTCCATCAAGTGGTTATAACTTCCATATCTATAACCAATTAGAATTAAGATAATTAGTCTTGTTATTTAATTAATTATCTTAAAGGGTAATTAGGTAATTACTTATATAAAAAAGATTTTATAGAGATTTGAAATGGAAAAGTGCTCATCAAGCCCAGTTCCCATTCAGAATGAATGGGAACGGAAAGAGATGGAGGGAATTCCTTATTTGTCTGCAGTTGGGAGTTTGATGTATACACAAACCTGTACAAGGCCAGATATCAGTTTTGTTACTGGTATGCTAGGAAGATACCAAAAGGATCTTGGATTGGATCACTGGAAAGTTGCAAAGAAAGTGATGAGGTACTTGCAAGGAACAAAGGATCACATGCTCATATATATATATGAGGTATGAGAATCTTGAGGTCATTGGCTACTCAGATTTTGTTTTTGTTGGATGTGTCGATGATCAAAAGTCCACATTTGGCTACTTATTTATGCTTGTAGAAGGAGCCATATCATGGAAAAGTGGAAAAGAATCTATCATTGCTTCATCCACTATGGAGGTTGAATTTGTGGCATGCTATGAAGCTACTTCAAGCTTTATGGTTGCGGAATTTTATTTTAAGGTTTAGTATTGTCGACACTATTGATAAGCCGCTGAAAATTTATTGTGATAACCTCGCAGCAGTTATCTTCTCAAAAAACGACAAGTACTCTAAAAGAGCAAAGCACATGGAATTAAAGTTTCTTGTTGTTAAAGAAGAAGTACAGAAACAAAAAGTGTTTATAGAGCAAATTAGTACTAACCTTACGATTGCAGATCCATTAACAAAAAAATTACCCCCAATCAATGTGATGGATTGTGCTTTATTTATGATGATGTTTATGCTCTATTACGCTTTGATATCAATAAAAGTGTTTCTGATTCAATGATATGCATTGATGTGAATGAATATATATTTGTGACAGGACTAGTCTCAATTTGTAGAGACATTATGTGGACTCTTATGATTTCCTCTTTTAAACACTATATTGAACAAATTATTTTATATTGCGGTACATGGATAGGACCATGTCGTCTAAAGACATAGAACTACCATGACTCATATTAATAGTTTGTTTAATCATAGTCTTATGTGACCTATTTGAATGGATAATTTTGTGCACCTTATGTTGTCTTGTTATTATTATGATGAATTATCATTAGGACCAAGTGGGAGAATATAAATAATTACTTAATTACCCTTTAAGTGGTCCTACATGATAATTAATTAAATGACAAGATTAATTATCTTAATTCTAATTGGTTCAAGATATAGAAGTTATAACCACTTGATGGAAGTTGTTACTTAAGTATAAATAGAGGAATAGATCCTTTCTCCGCGCATCGATTAACCAGATGATAGAAATTCCATCAAAAGAAGGAGATCGTCAGAAAGATCAGGACAAGGGAGAGAAACCTCTCCTCATCGATTTTGCAATGGATTTATGTACGTTCCATTTCATTATGATGATGTTATACAAATTATTGCTTACATCTGCATCTGTGATCCTTTGGTGGTAATTATTCAGTTTTCTCTTTTAAGGTTTAGAGAAGATAGGTTTTATACTTGTCTCCTAGTGCAGGGTTCTTAACTTTGATTATGTTTTGACATTTTTGATGCCACACATTGGAATTTGGAGGTCAAGTTATGGGCTTGCATTCAAATGGTTTTTGTTTGCAGAGAAGAGATGGAGAAGCAAAAGTTTCGCGAGAGATACATAAGGTTGCAGGAACAAGGGAAAACAGAGCAAGCAAGAAAAGATTTAGGTGAGCACTGCAATTCTATGTGGTGCGACTGTCGATGTTCGTTGTGATTGGCTCATCTATAGAGAACAATAATGACAGGATGCAGATTGCTCGGACAAGGAAATTTTGATATTTATGTCACTTTCTATTATGGAAATCCTTATAAATGGAATATTATTTTTCAACATGAATTGCTAGAACTGTTTGCATTTTGTCATTTGAGAGTTCATAAAACTATCTTGGAAATTTGTTTTATTTGCATTTCCAACTTGGATATACTGAATTTACATAAGGCTCATCAATGTTTCTATCTAGCTCTTTCTAAACAAAATCGTTGCATACCTTTATGTTTCTCAGACATTTCTGTGACATATAAATAACTGAACAATATATGATCAATATTGGCATATTCGATATAACAATACAATAATTAAACCAAGCTTACGCGGATGAACCTTTGCCTTTATCTATTCTTATTGTGATTTACTGAGTAGTTCCCTCGTTTAAGTAGTCATATGCCTTATCTAACTGCATGAGATGCAGTTTCTGTGCTTGAGATTGTTATGTTTCTCGTGTTGTGACAGAGTTTTAGACTTTTATCTGGATGATAAATTGACTGTTTGCTATAAACATAAAAAGGAAGGCATGTTTTATGCAAGTTTCTTAATGTGACGAATCCTGTTCTTGTAGAACGTCTATCTCTGATTCGACAAGAAAGAGGAAGCTGCAAAGAGGCAGGAAGAAGAGAAAGCTGGTATGTGTTCTCTTTTTTTGTTTCCATAATTTGTTATTATTGTGAGTAGGGAAAATGAAGTCCTCAACTCTATGGAGTGCCTGGGACTCTTTTCCATATGTTCATTTTGCTGTTATGTAATCCTAGAACTAAGTTCTTTACTTATTTATTTTGATCGGTAAATCAAATTTGTATTAGCTCAATAGAAGGGTACAAAATATATTATGAACTAACTTCTTCACTTCCAATCCTAATATTTTTCAGCCAAAGAACAAAAGACAGCTGAAGCTCGCAAGTCGCAAGTGACAACAGATTGAAGGAAATAGCTTTTCTGCAAACTGTACGTAAGAGATGTTTCATACAGCAATTTTTGTTCCCAGCTCTCTGCTGCTGAAGAAAATTTTATCCTCTGTGCAGTGTCTATGGAATTCTCTAGTTACATTGTATAAGATAAGAGTTTTGAATCACATCTTGGGGTCTGGCTATCTTTTAATTTCCATTGATCATTAATTTTAGTAATTAGATGCGTTTACGACAGATTTTCTTTTCTATTGTATCAGTAGTTTACTGAAAATTATTGAGGTAATCTGTAACAATGAGGCCGGTCTGGCCGAACCTGATTAACTGGTTTAGGACAATCTTAACTCGATTTTAATGATGCTTGTTAGTACATTAATTTTTTATTTTGATTTGATAACAAGAGGTGTGTCCGAGTCCTTATGACCTCAGAAGGGACAGGGCAACCAGCCTCTTAGAGCACGTGTATCACCGTCAATCTCTTTAGGCACCTGCATGACCTACACAACGGTAAGTCAGGATATATTCTTTGTGAGCAACCAACCTTACGGGGGTTGAAATCAAGACCTCTGCCCATTTCACCAATACATTGTTGGTTATTATCGTAATATCATCCATCAATGACTACAAGAGTACCAGACGAAGAGCCTGATTAAATTGTAGTTTCCTCTTGACGGACACAGTCCCTCAAGCAATTTAACCAAATTTTCATCTTTAAACGTTGTGACTTAGGGGCCGTTTGGGGCGCGATAAAAAGCAAAACATCTACAGTGGATGTTTCACTTTCATTATTCATTTCTTGTTTTTTTTACTTTCAGCTGAAACATTTTAGGATGTGTTTTAAACATCCACAGTGAAAAATTCAAAAATAAATAGTAAAAGTAGACTTTTCACTGTAGATTTTTGGATTAATCCCGAACCAAATAGCCCCTTAAACATAATTTTGAAAAAATATCTTTCATGTTACCTAGCCAAAAAAAATTCTTTTATTATTTTGAAGTTATCCAAAAAGAACAGAATTCTTTTATAGCAAGTTTACGGAAAATTTGTTTCGGAATTTTCATGCATCCTGTTATATATCTTAAACTTTGCACTATGGCATTACTTCACTTATTTGTCAGCAAAAAGGTAAGGCTTCTATTAATTGTTCGTTGAAGCTGATGTACACCCGTTAAAAACTTAGATAGTTCACAACATGGTTCTTCGGGAAAATCACTTAGGTCAAAGGTCAAAATTGATTCTCAAAGTATACAAAGTAGCAGGCAACAATATCGTTAATATCCATAAAGTTTGAGATTGTTATTTAGTCATTACTAGATAATGTATTTTAGATCTTTAATTTTTGCCACTATGCTGATTAAAGCGTCCTTTTTTAAACTCTGCGACGAAGGCCGTGACATACATTAAGAAAGCAAGCGAATTATGATGGAAGTAGCAAAGGCCATGTACAAACAATTTGTGTTCGAGTTAATCAAATTATCTAATTCCCTGCTAAAATTAGAGTAAAAAAATACTGCTAAAAGACTTGTAAGTTACAGGCCGACCAGTCAAAATAATCAATACATATAAAAATAAAGCAAGTTCAAAGAGAGTTTTAATTTCATGTTCATGCTATTGTCCCTGAAATTCGACTGCCAAAAGGTAAAGTTCTAGTGAATCTTTAGCCGAAAAAAAAACATAGTAGTGAAAAATTACAGGCAATTTATATTGTTGACATCATGAATATGAACAAACAAGTTACATTGAATTGCAAGAAATCAAGCAAAATAACACAAATAATTCTCCATGCTCCTTTGGTCACAAATAATCTCAGATCACTGTCTAAGCCGAAAAACCCAAGTTTCTAAGCCGAACAACATCCAACTTTCTTCACGGCTGAGACGTCATCTTTGGTCCCTACGTTAATCGTCTGCCCCTTCGGGAGTGCAGCAGGGTCTTCCCCAATATCTAGCGTCTTTCTACTAACCACATGATAGATCTGAGTGAGAACTTCTGTAAAAGCATTCTCCACATTCATGGATTCCAAAGCAGAGGTCTCCATGAAAAAGGTATTCTCTTTTTCTGCGAAGGCTTTTGCATCCTCGGTGGAAACAGCCCTAAGATGACGCAAATCAGCCTTGTTGCCCACAAGCATTATAACAATGTTGGAGTCAGTGTGATCTCTGAGTTCCTTCAACCATCTTTCCACATTCTCAAAGGTGACATGGCGTGTCACATCGTACACAAGCAAAGCTCCCACAGCTCCTCTGTAGTACGCACTCGTAATTGCTCGATATCTTTGTAAAAAGAATCAAAGAAGTGAACAACTTTCATCAATGAAGTATCACCATTTATTAAAAATATGATAAAAAAAAGGAAGCATGAAATGATTTTATAAGTAAGATTAAAGAACATTTTCTCATAATTACAAGATGGAGAAAATTTAATAATATACTTGAACAGTTAAATCCACCTTAATCAAATCACATTTGCCCCATTTTAACATATCTCAAGATAAAAGGAAACAAAATCTAATGAAAATCTGAAACCAAAATTCAAAAATCACCAATGCTTTACATACATCACCGAACAATATCAATGAGCAAAGGACAAAGATAACAAAGTTCTCCACAATTTCCACATCACAAGCCTTAAAAGCCAACTGAACCATAAAGTAAAAAAAAAATTCTCATAAAAGACACTAAAAATCTGGATGCACTAAGATATCGCTAGCATTAAATGTTGAGATGAAATCATCCAGTAGTAGCTAAGAGTCGTCATTATTCTCTTCTATATCTAGAAAGGTTGGTTGCTTCATGCATTGGGCCTGTTCAGTCAGTATTTAAGAACTTTATGACCTCCAAATCTAAAAAACGGAGACATCATTGTTCATAAACCCAGAAACGAATACTCTACTTTTCACCAAGAACAAATGATTGAAAAAGGAACAATCTAGATCAACCGTAGAACTAGATTTCTATTTGACCTGCTTTATCATAAAATATGCTTTCTTAATTCTCAAGCTATCATCTCGTAATATTGTGATACGATCATTCCCAAAGATGAAGACCAACCATAGATCAACAGGAAAGATGGCAAGCTTAGGAGAAGATATCAACAAGAACCAAATCAAAACAAATGCAGCAAAAAAGAGAACACTACTACTCATAAGATCTGCTTCTTTCATTCAAAACAACTCTATAGATCTCATCCTCAAATATAAAAAATTATATAATAGAGATATTATCCTGCCTTAGAAACACAAAAAAGATCTCCCTTGCTCACTGAAAAAACATACCGAACAAAAATCAATGAGCACAAAGCCATACAAAATGCACCCTTTTTTAACATTTCAAAAATCTCCATGAATGACAAACGAGAACATATAGAAATACCCCAAATCCTAATCCATATAAACCAATTCATTCCACATTGCACACAATTAGATCCAAAATCCAGGCAACGCCCAGATCTGCCAACATTTAAAGATCTTTCCCCACTAAATCAAATAACCAACATAACCAAATCAACCTAAAACACCAATCAAACAACATTTCCTAATCAAAGATTCGATTTTTAACAGAAAGAACGAAAAAAGGAGGAAAAAGAAGCAACCTTTCCTGGCCGGCAGTGTCCCAAATCTGGGCCTTGACGACCTTGTCGTCTACATGGATGCTGCGGGTGGCGAACTCGACGCCGATGGTGGACTTGGACTCGAGGCTGAACTCGTTCCTGGTGAAACGCGAAAGCAGATTCGACTTGCCGACGCCGGAGTCGCCGATCAGCACCACCTTGAACAGGTAATCGTAGTCATCGTCCGCCCTGTAATTCATCTCTCTCAAAGCTCAAACCTCAACTTCGCCGGCAAAGATTCGAACTTCGGCGCAGATTCTCCGAAGGAGATCCACCCTTTTGGCCAATTTGCTCGGCGAACTGCAAGGAGGCCGGGCGGAGGGGCAAGAGGGAAACAGAGGAGCGCTAGAAGGACGAGAAAGGGGGGAAGGGAAGGGTTGGTTAAAAACAAGGCAGGGCAGAGGGTGATTTAGTGATTTAAAATAGGGTAATTAAAAGTTAGATTTGATTAGATCAATGCTTGCTTTCCATATCTAGGTTTCTTGTGCATTTGGAAAGGGTTAAAAACATGGACTTGCCCTCCATGCTTCCTTGTCAACAAGTCAAGCCGGCTTTAACAAAAAATTTATTTGGCTCATTGAGGGTTAGAAAAAGCACTTTCTTGCAGCGTGATTGGACATTTAACGTAACGAAAAGCTGGAAAAGCGCTTCTCTTGCAAGGTGATGGGATATTTAACACAAAGGTAAGCAACTTTATAAGAAGCCACTTCTTCAAACAAACGTGCCCTTAATATTCCTTAAAAATGCTTATGATAGGTGTTTTTTTTGGGAGACTTTGTGATCAGGTAGAGACAGAGTCCGGATCTTAGAAATGAGGTAGACAATATAAAAAAATTATTACTATTTCGGTAGTACAATGTCATAGTACTATAGTATGATCCAATTGACTCTATATTATCAGGTCAATATCATATAATTCAAAAATGACAATCGGGTAGCTATCATCGTGCTAATTATTTCCATAAACTTCGATTCCAAATTCCCTCTTTTTTGGCTAAATAATACTCCTGTATACCACATTGTTTGGATTGGGAATATAAAAGGAACTAAAATTAGTTCATTTTTTATATGAGGATGGAAAATCCGAACTTAGGTACAGATTGTGTTTCTGTACTCAAATACAACTTGCAAAGTTGATTTTGAAATCAACAGTTATCGAAATGACTTATTTAGTGAACCAAATCGGCTATCCCCCATTCCCTCTTTACTGTTCCACACAGATGCCACCCGACTCCCTCCTCCTCTACTAGCTTGCCATTGTGAGACCCCTCTTATTTAGCGGCTTCATGTTTGCAACACTCCAATTTCAATAACACAATTTTGTGTAAATCGGAGTAAATTTTTTTGCTTGCAGAAGATAATAAATACTTCATTCAAAATTCATAAACAATTGGACTTGAAACTAGAGTCTATCAACATTCAAACATACGATTAAACACATTATTGGGGCATTACCTTATGGAATCAATTTTTGAACATAACATTAATTGAAACCATAATATTAGTATTTCGATTTAAATCATTGACTAAACAAGATCCTAAATTGATGCATACGTGAGTCATAATAAACTAATATCTTATTACAATAATGTTCTTGGCATACATATGTGTCTAACTTTATTCAAAGTAAATTACATCTAAAAAGAAATAGCTCATACTGTAGCTACTATCTCTGGCTATTGCATGCGTCCCAATAGTCCTAAGCTTATTCCTCAGATCCTGTGTCAAAAGGGTACAACTGAGATGGACTACTCAGTAGGAAAATCTATAACAAATAATCATGCAACATTACATAAATCATACAAGAGTAAGCTATAATAAATATTAACTCATCATACCTATTTCTACATTTTTTGTATTCTTTCTAAAATATTTTACTATTTCTTTGTCTCGATTTACTCTCAAGGTCTAATATATAGGATCGCTCTCTTATGGAATTCCCCCTTAGCACTTACTTTCTTCTTTTTAACCCATATTGGTCACGCCCAACAGACAAGTCTAAAAAAAATTCACAGTCCCTCATGGTTTTGGTATACGAGCACCATGAACTACACCGCAACTCTACATGCATTCATAATCTCTTGTGGATTCTTGAGCCCCAAGATGGCTAATTATGGTATAGGCCTATTTCTTATTGTGCTCTTATGACAACGTGGATATTTTCTAATTCTTTTTTTGTTGGTCTGTGCTTTGAACCATAATACTTTCTCATCTCACTATCACTTTTTATAATGTAGATTTATGACATATTATCCACACCTAAACATACTAGTTTATTGTCCTAACTCTTGTGGTTCCAAGACAATTGACTAATTACCATGTCATATTCGTTAGTAGGTATTATAACCCTAGAATAATTTCTTATTCCGAAATTCTTCTTTTTGTCCTGCAGTTTTGCCCATTGACAACTTCTCATCGACACATTTTTGTGTCTATGGATTTTGTTTTTTGTTCATAGAACAACATTTTTACTTCTTTTTTTGATATACTCAAAATTCATGAGTATTATAGCCTTATTATTACTGTAGTAAAATAATAACATACAATTCATACATCTTCTACTACTTTGGACCATTGATACATTTTCATTGACACAATTTGGAGTCAGTGGTGATGTGTCGGTGCCCCTGACAGATGCGATTATGTTGTTTGCTATTCCAATCAAATTCTATTCTTTTCATGTAAAGATCACCACTTTAGCACAACAGTAATAATAAAACAACATTCAATTAATTACTGCATAATTCCACATTCAAATCATTATGCTTTCTCATAATAAATAGATTCACATCACATCATACTATAAAGCATGCGAGAATCATATTTTTAATCATTTAATACATTCATCATATTCATTTTTGTCTAATCACGTGGCTTCATGAGCCTAAGTATAACATCAATTTTTTAAGAGATATAATTGCAAACATATCATGCTAGATAACCCTACAACTCATTTAATCATGAAGGATCACTAAAACATGCAATTAATATATAAATGAACATTCTTTTTCATCATAAAAAGTAAACCACAGCCAACCAAAAATATATCCCATGATTTGATCATAAGGAAACACATAGATCTATATGGTCGCCACCTTTCCTATTTCGAATCCGACGAGTAGAAGCTGAGAATCCTTTTCTTTCTTCTTCAACCTTCAAACCCTAATCTCCATCGCCTCCTTCAACCTCTAGGCCATCCAAAGAATGTCCAAGAAAGAGTGAAAATCTCTTTTATACTTGAAAATTAGGTTTAATTATATTTTTGAGATGTATTAACAAAACTGACCTTGAACTATAGACATATGCCTATAGACACATTTTTGTGTCAATTCTAATATGTCTATGGTTATAGAATTTTAATTATAATTACTTTTCAACTTACAATTTTTTTCTGGGTGCTACAATATTTCCCTCCTATCACCAGCAATGGCAATGGCCTCCTAACACAACAAGTTTTTTCCCTCCTAGCACTATACAAGATGGAGGGTTGATTGTGATTGGAGAAAATAACTCCCTCAGAGATTATGAGGTTGGTCTTCCATTTTGAATAAAAGATTAATTTTAGTTTCACTTTTCTCTACTGGATTATAGTTATTTCTAACCAGACGCAGTGTTTGATCATGTGTCCACGTGGTCATACACAGAATCAACTCTCACGTGTGAAAATTTTTTTTCATTTAAAATTTCTTAATTTTTAGTTTTTTTTAAATTTTTTTTTTATTTTTATTTTTATGACCTAAAATTAACTGCAAGAGTAAAATTAGTCTTAGAATTTGATTTCCTACAAGTCCCCGGCAACGGCCCCAAAAACTTGTTATTTTAATTAATCTCTTAATTTTACTCGCAAGTGTACGAATCGTATTTAGAGTACAGTCGCACGATTTTACGAGGTAGACCCCACAGGGACTTGTGTTTTCGGAATTTTAATTCTAAGATCAGATTACTACCCTTTTTGAAGAATTAAATTGATCCGATTAACTACAACTACGACTAATCAAAGGCTAAAATTAATTATGCAATTGGTAATTAAATAACTAATGAAAAGGCAATTAATTAAACTACAAGAAAAGAAATCTAAGTGACAAATAAAAATCACAACTTTAATTAGATACTTAAAACGCGAGAGCATAAGAATCAGCAAATAACAATCATAGGAGTAATTATCCGCACTCAATAACTATTCTCACGATTATCTCGTAGAAAATTTAAATTCAATCTATTCTCATACGAAAGATTTCAGCATGACATACAAACTTAGAAATAAACATTGTCTTCCCTTGCACATAAATAGATGAAATTCAAATCATTAGTTGTATCCATCAGCCGATAAAATAACAATGCACTATTCCTCTTCAGCTCTGCTCTCGGACTTTATTGCTCGATTAAATGAAACTGGTTGCAGCAGCAACCAGGGTGAAACAAAAAAAAAACTTCTGAAGTGTAAAAAAATGGAAAAGAGTACTGTAAAAAAGCTTTACGGTCGTCTTCTTCTGTGGTCGACCCCCCGTTTTCTTCTGTCTGCTCTGTTTTTATACTGCTAGACAGCCCCTCTTTTGCCCAAATTGGAACTTTCCATATCCAATGTTTGCCATTCCATTTCTCGTCCAAAGTGGTAAATAAAAATATCATCTTTAGCATTTTCGAAACAGAGCCAAATCACAAAAATTGAAGCTTTCTCAATTTGCTGATCCAAATCCGCCCCTTTCATACCTTCAATCGAATCGCAATTAGTAGCTTACCATTTTGATTCCGGAGCAGAAACTTGATTTTCCGATTTGGCGCTGTCGTACACAAATTTCCAAATTCAGATATTTCAAAATCGCGACCATTCCTTCTGTTGCTGCTCCTTCACAAACCTGTCGTGACTGCCGCCGTCGACTCTGCTCCCGAACCCAGCCGTTGACCTCGATTCTTCCATCGTCGCACAAGCAAGCCTCACCATCGGCATGGCATCGCCGTCGCTGTCGATCGTCGACCTTCTCTTCTTCCTTAGCAGCACCGGAACCCATGGCCTCGCCGTCAGCATCGCCATCATCGAGCTCGAGCCCAGGCTGCTGTCGGTTCTGCTCGTGAGCTCTGTCCCCTCCTCTGTTAGATGCTCGACCAAACCTGTTTGGTTCGGGTTTTCCTGTTGTTTCTTTTTTTTCTTTGACCGAACCGACGAACCAATTCTTTTTTTTCTTTTGCTTGGTTAAAACCCGTTGTATCAATCTTATCCGCTGGATTAAATCTGCACGTCCATACTTTAATTCCGCGCCCGTCTTCTCTTAAGTGACTCATCAACGATTAAATCTTTTCGGCGTGTGATCTCAGCTCTTTGGTCACTTTGGCACTTCAAAACACGCATATTTGCTTTACTTTGACCGTTTCGCATTATGAATACTTGAACCTACATAAATAAAATATGTCCCACATTAGATGCACCAAATAATTCATAAAATCACAGAACATATTTAAATTGAGCAATTTAGAGAGCATTATTTATTTAATTCTTAATTACTAAACTAACTACTAATAATCCACTTTATTCCTTATTTTAACTAGAAAATATGACTAACAAATAGGTAATAAGGCATATAAAAATGTGTATTTTTCATGCTCAACACCTTGTATGGGAGAAATTCTTTTGGCCTCACCTTCCGTCCATTTTCAGCCAATGTCTTTCAAGCCAATATGCATGGCTATAAAGCAAAGCTGCAGCAACCTTGGTTGGTTGGGAGGCAGATTTGTGTCCTACATTGGGTTGTACTGATTTGGGGCATGGGTGGACAAATCAGACAAAAGTTTTAAGATTTTACAGAACAATATTTGGTATTTTTAGCTCTTGTTACATAGCTGAGTTTAGAGGCCGTTTGGGGCGTGAAAAATCAGCTCCATCCACGTAGATTATTTTGGAAAAATCCACTTAAAGTTTGGATAATCCACTAACCAGCTGAAACACCTCATTGCATCTAGTTAGTGGATTATCCACTTTATCCACTCTTTAGATGGATTTTTCCAAAATAATCCACATGGATGGAGCTGATTTTTCACGCCCTAAACGGCCCATGTGTTTCAGCTGGTTAGTGGATTATCCACTCTTTAGGTGGATTTTTCCAAAATAATACGCGTGGATGGAGCTGATTTTTCACGCCCCAAGCGGGGCCCCTTAGCGGGGAAGGAGCTGGGGCTACGAAAATGAAGCAAATATGAAGGAGACGGTCAGGAAAGTGGGCGAGCTGAGAGTGAGGAGGGTAGAAGCCATTATTGGAGTCTGGCAATGGGAAGGTAGGTGGTCGGTTGAGGAGTCGCCAGCGAGGAGGGAGGAACCAATTTGCATGTAAGTTCAAATTTTCTTTTCCCTTATACATTCTATCCAATCATTATTTTGGAATAGAGGGAGATATAACTCCACAGCAAAGCACAAATAAATTGGAGGAGCGTAACAACACATACAAGGCTATCACACAATGAGCATGGGCTCTTATAGTAGGAGCCATATCTACACGTAAGAAGAATTTTACAAGTTCTTGATACAATAAACAACCATCTAGCAAACATCAACGAAGGAGTTTAGATTGACCAATGAAAATCAAGCCATATGAAACCATTGCTTCTGACCTTAGATCTTAACACCTAAGCTTCTTTCTAAAGGGCCGTAACAAAGATATATACTCCCTCTATTCCAAAATACTATGTACATTTGGAAATATTCACTGTTATAAAATAATGTGTACATTTTGCCGAATCGTATGACTTCCTCTTTCCAAAATTGGAGGAGACTTGAAGGATTGACTTGAACTTGGTTCGTGAATGAGGATACGAGTTGGATGGGATATCAAGGAGAAGAAGTCATGTGACTTCCTTGTGGGCTTCATAGTCTAATAAAAATGAGATTTTTCTCAAATGTACACAATATTTGGAATAGAGGGAGTATTTTTTTTGATACATGGGTGATAACAAAGATGATAGATAGATAGATAAAGCTTACAAACTCTCAGAGGAGGTGAAAAATTACATTATGTTATTATGTATATGAAATCATCTAGTGTTAGGAATTAAACAAATTAGATGTTAGTTACATTCATTAATCGAATAGAACTAAGAACAGGGTTCTCGGCCAGAACTATTTCTGCGCCAATGACCTGTACTAAAATATATATAACTAATGATAGAAAAATTATAAAAATATGGTGTCTATTGGGCTGGAAACTAGACTCATATGAGTAATGACAATAAAAATTTTAGAGTCTAGATCATATTGAATTTCACTAAAGGTGAGGACCATCGAAAATCAACTAATGTGCGGAAAATACTAAATTGTAATTGGGCTAAAAACCCGAATACTTACTAATACAAGAGGGTAAGTGTGTAATAAAATTTATTTATACATTACAAGACTTACCATTAAGTATTACAGGAGAATGAACTAAGTTATAATATTTAGTATCATGGGTTAATGAAGGGTGGTTTGGTCTTCAACGAGTCTTGTGTGCTTCACTTACAGTATTGACTCGATTCAAGCTTCTAATTGGAATCTGAATCATGATTTCTCCTCCTTCAAAATCGTGATCCTTGAAGTCTAGACCAATGTTTCATAACCCAGTTGAGTTTTAAGTTGTCCCATCTAGGGCAAAGCATGTGTAGCACTTCTGATATAGAAATCCCATTGATATTCCTTTCATGAGTCATATGTTGTTAGAAATACTAAAATCTCATTGATATTCCTTTTGTGAGTCATATGCTGATAGAGATATTGAAATTTCATTAGTACTCCTTTGGTGAGTCAATTGTTAGAAATGATGCATTGAATTCTAGAGCGTGTGATACCTCTATCATGGGAAGTAATGCCCACTTATTTATGTTGATTGTTCTTCCACCAGAGACCTTGCGGGGATCTTTTCTTAATTATTTCTCCACCAGAGACCTTGCGGGGATCTCTCTGAAGTGGACTCATAGTATGCTTAGAGAACCATTGCTAGATCCTGAGGGGTCTTTGATATTTTAAAACCTTGTAAGGTTTTCGTCCAAAAAGAGGCATATACGTACGTTTTAGATTGGAAGAGATTACGGAAGGTCTTGCAATCTCTGCCCATTATGTCTATAAGCACTGATAGGGTCAGCATCCTAGACGCATGGCCAGGTTCCAAAGAGAGAACCTTTAGGGTGATCTGGTAAGTAACTACTTGCGGGTGGTGTTGTCTGATACCAAAATTTGGAACTCCATATACTTTTGATGTTCGGAGTCTTAAAATATGATAATTTTTCTCCTTACACTATTGAGGTTCGGAGTCTTAATGATTGATTTTCTCTCTCTACACTTGTGAGTTGGGAGTGTTGTTGATTGATACTATTCCTCTGGTAAAGGAAATCTTGTGTACAAATTCAAATATTATATGCTATTCAATATCTTCAACTGAATCCTTTTCTTGTGTGCACCAAGGAGAATGTCGGGCATGGTGATGACTTGCCATAAATTGTATTTTCTTTAGGTTTTTTGGCATCCTACTTGGTATTTCTTTGGAATACACATGCATCCTCTGATGCATGTGTGAAGAAATAATAGATATGGGCAAGTGTAGTTAAGGAAAGGCTTGAAGACCGCTTTGGAAGACAAAGTTATCTTTTATTACCTTTAAACAATGTTAATATTACTGGCATGTTGGCCAAGAATCTTAATGACTTTGGTTATTTGTTATTTTAGATGATTATTATTGTGGAACAATTACGATTGTTTAATTTCCATTTCATATGTGTTAATGACGTTGGTTTAAGATTGAGTTGTGTTATATCGAACACACGTCTATTCATGATGGTGTATTTGATGGGTTGATCGAGTATTCGGTCGTGGGCCCGAGTTTTCGGCTTCAAGACTGTTCGCATAAGAGATGACTTCCGCACTCTGACGAGGCCGGGAATTTTGGGGTGTGACACACATACATGCGAGACATAAAATATCTTACAAAGATAAGAGATCTAGGGTTTCTGGATATACTTTGGGGGGTTTGAGATGAAGGGATTGGATCTAAGGGGGTATGGAGGAAGGAGAATGTCGGGCATGGCAATGACAATGCTAATGTCTGTGCTGATGCCTGGCTTGACGATGTCGTCTCCATAATGCGGAGGACCGAGAGTAGCCGATAGTTGGCCGAAGAGAAGCAGCCAGCAACGAGGGATCCAGGAAGAGAACGCCCGATGGTTGGCCAACAAGAGCACCGTAGGAGGAGGTCTGTGAGCAGTCAGTGACTAGGGATTTGGTGATGAGTGTTCAGCCTGGCGATGTAGATGTTGGTGTTCGACCTGGCGACTTGAGAGCCCTAACGCAGTGGATAGAGAGAAGCTGACGGTTGATCGACGAGTGCAGCTGGTCGATAAAGGATCCAGGAAGAGGGCGGCGACATGGCCACAATGAGGACTGGGAGATTGAGCGGTTTGTGGTAGCACTAAAGGGCAGTGTGAGAGCCGGGACTGGAAGATGGAGAGGGGGGAATGAGGACAGGGTTTTGGTATGGTTATAATATAGAATATAATATATATCAGGTCGATTTTCATGTAATATCCAAACCCGCTTTGACCCGGTGGGTTGGTTCCTTTTTTCAACCGGAAACGGAGCCGGGTACTCTGTAAGTACCCCCATAACCATAACCGGGAAAAAAAGACCGGTAAAACCCGACCCAAGTGGCATCCCTAGGCCCAACCGACAATCTTTGATTTCATGGATCCTAATTGTTGTCTATTGAGAAAAAAACTCTCAACAACAATTTGTAGACAAAACGAACGTTTTTGTTTTGCAAAGACCTTTCTTCATCAATAAGATGTTCAAACTCCAGGAGATTGATAATGATGGTTAATACTCCCTCCGACTCCCTTTTTTTTTCATTAATGACGGGCGTTGAGTCCTCAGGACCCGACTAGAATGGGTAGTGCAACCAGCCTCTTTGAGCACCATAATCAGCCGCTACAAGGTAAATCATGATATATTCTCAGGTGGGCACCAACGAAGTGGGGGTTCGAACTGAGGTCCTCCGTCTCATATTAATTTCTACATTTGGAAAAGTATGTCCCATAGTAATTGCTCTATTTGACTCAATTTAAGTGACAAGATATTTAAAAAAACTATCTCACATGCTTCTTACAAACTTATCTGACAGTTTACCTAATGAAATGAGTAGATGAAAGAGAACAAACTAAAATAAAAGAGGAGAAAAATGAGACAAACTAACGAAACAAAGGAATAGGGATATGAGAGATGGAAGGAGAAGAACAATCAAAGCAAGCTGAAAATTTTGCATTCACCAACATTGCTTTGGAAAGGGCATGTGGCATAAAGACTTGCCATAATTTTCCTTTGTGTGGATTTTGTACCATCATTTTGAGTCTGATAAAAGTCAAATATGGTATGAAATACATGGTGCCGATACGAGATAGCCGGATAAGGTGAATGATGATCATCTATTCTAAAATTTGTGTTTCAAAAAATTGCTACATAAAAGTGGTTCCATATTTTCATGATGATTATTTATTCTTGGCTAGAAATATGTTATTATTATTAAATCTACTCATGCAGCAAGAAAGTTATAGGCCTTTGAGCCTGGCCCGGAAGATCACTAAGAAACTTCTGAGATGCTTTTTGAAGTACCAAGCCAAGCTTTTACAATGGGCACACAGAGGGAGTGCATATTTTGTAGCTATTGCTTCAACTATGATGTTCTATTTTGTGGCAAGAATTATCACGAACTCGACTTTTCTTGGAGTATGTATAAGCCATTTTTTTTATATACTCCTTCCGGTCACTTTTAATTGATGCAATTAGCAAAAATAGTGTATCAAAATTAAAGGATACCATTCCCTAATTGTTCTCCAGCTGGGCATCGAAGACGGCAATGACAGCCGCCCGGCAGCGACCCTAGGTCAAAGCCGAGGTCGAGAGGCCTTCATGATGAAAGGTGACAAACTCACTTGGAAAGTCTAGGCTTTTACTATGGACCCCACATCCCAATAAAATTGACCAATAATATAATGGTCTCAATTAAAAGTGACCAGATGGAATACATGTATAAGCCATATTCATTCACAAATTTTCATCAATCATAAACAAAAGGTGGAAAAGAAACATACCTAGCCCATGCGTAGTCTGGTGATCAAGGCCACAAGTCCACCGGACGCTATGAGGACTACACTATGGATCCATTCCACCTACATTTTTCTATCTATCAGCGTCCAGTATGTTTAGGCATTCTTGTTTTCTAATCTCCCCTCCGTTCACAGGGTCGAAGCTGCACCTGTAGAAGATGGCAACAAGAGAGCACGTCTTTGTTAGAACCACCAAAACTATATAACAATGCAATTCATTTCAAGAGACTACAATGCTAAGATGTGCTTGCCTCATGCCTAGGAAAAAGCTATGATGCTCCTGCCATCAAGCGTGTGTGAGCCATTGAATTGTGATCCGATGGCACACATTGATAGTGGGGGCAGGCCGGCATTCAAACCAGTCTGCCCCCTGTATTAACACCTGCCGTTAGGTCGAAATCCCAAGTATTATACTACCATCTCGTAAAACAGGAAAAAGAAAAATATATTTACATCACCTTCCGTTCATCCCAACTATTAAGATGCTGTTATGGGCTCCAAATGCTGCATAATACCTTGTGCCTTGTGGAACATGGAATTGAGCGAATGACCACTCCGAACTGAAGTACTTTGGCAATACCCCTGTTGCAGTTCCACAACAAAAAATACAATGAGATTGACAACTTAACAAGTTTCACCTTTTCCTAGATGCCATAGTCCCAAATGGCTGGCAAGAACCTAGGATAGAGCAACATTACAAGTTCATAAAGTGATTATGGAATTTTTTTACCTTTCATACTTGAGAAAAGAATCTTCAATTGGTATTAGTTGGCTTGATGGCCATAGGATTTGAGGAGACTGATGAGTCCCCGAGGCTATATACATGGATGATTCCTGTGTCACTTGATGGTACCATCCACCGGACATCAAGAGATATAACAAGGCTGTCAATTTCAGCCCTATCAGCTGCCCTTCGCACCTAATGCCAAAGTTGAACCCAAAGGTACGAAATCAGTAACAAAAATAGCAGGAGGATGATAAAATTATGTAGAAAATTCCCACTAATATAGAAAAAATGTAGCAAATTCCCACTAATTATGGATGTAAATTCTAAATTTCCACTCTATGGATTAAAAGAACGTGTTATGTCAACAAAATCAAGTCTACTACCACAACGATCTAAGTTGAATTATGATTGCTAACTTGGCATTCCCCATTAAGTATATAAGTGACTATGGGTTAGAAATAAAAACAGGGAGAGGAAATGCATAATCAAGTCTACAATTTCATATGAGTATTTTGTGATGAAAAGTAGACTTTTTATATGATAAGGAACGAGGAATGCATATAAAGGAGTTTGATTAGTAGAGGATACAAAGAGACCTACCACAATAGATAGTAAACGGCTATTACACATAGTTTCATTTCACCAAGCAGTCTAACCAAGTGATTAACTTATCTAATCAAGTCAATGATGATCTAGGTATTTGGGCTGGCACCATATATTGACAATTAATCAGGTAGTATACAAGGTTTTAAAAACCGAATCAGTCATCGACCACTGGAATTTTTGCAGAGTAGGTCCAATGGGGGTCAACCCGGGTTGACCCGTTTGCTGACCTCATCAATAAAAAAATAGAATATAAAATTTTTTCTATATGATATAAAATTTATATCATAGTCTAATTTTTTTCTATATGATATATGCCACATGCCCTTTCCAAACCCGTTTGATGACCCGTTTGCTGACCCCTCTTCACAAACCTTTATATGATAGAAATTTTTTTCATAGTCTAATGTTCCCTGTGTAATAATTTAATAAACAAAACAATCACATTACAAAAAATAAAAATTTTAAATAAAAAAATATTTTTTAAGACATAAAAAAATGGGAAAAGTTTAAATGAGATCGCTCTCATATAGCTTATATGAGGCCACTTTAAATTGTAGCCTTTGGATCTTGATCTAACAGCTACAAATAGCCATAATGATCTCACCTATTCCCTGATGTGACACATTCACCTACCCACTGATTTAATATCCATCCTCCGATTAGAATCCAATGGCTATAAAGATTGGCCTCATGCTCCTTATATGAGAACGATCTCATGTAAACCCTTCTCTAAAAAAATATGTGGTAGAAGATTCTACTAAGATCGATGTCAAAAGAAAATGAAAGGATTATGCAAAGAAAAAAATAGAAGAGATTGTATTAGAAATGAGTTTGGGTCATGGTTTTAAGAACCGGCCCGGCCCGGCCGGTTTAACGGGGTAGGTTAAATTGGGTTGATTGGGTCAGCCGACCTGGCTCCAAAAAACTACCGGCTCCAATTGAATCGGGTCGAACCGGCCAATCAAGTCCGGTTTAAAACCATGGTAGTATACAATGAGTCCTGTTTAAATGTGTCTGGCTCATGCCCATGAATGTGCGCAAGGCCCCACAATTTCGATTGGACGGCGCTTAGAGCAAGATCCTAAAACATGTGCGCCGTGCAGATCTGCACGTGGTACATATTAAAACTTCTATAATTTCAATATTAAGATTGAGTAAATAATCTACAAAGCATAAAGAGGTCAAAAAAAGCACCTCTTGCAAGCATGTCCCATTAACAGTGTTGAGCACCCTAAGCAAGACGCAGGTCAAGGCCAGTTGTGCAATCCGAGAGCTATGTGCATTGATGACCCTATTCACCTTAGTATCAAAGTACTCCACCCTCACCTCCCCTGGCTGCAGGCCTGGGCAAGCCAACACAAAATTCCTAGGGTCCTGGGAAACACTGCACAGCCCTTGTGGTTCTCCGTAGACACTATATGATGAATGAACTTCTGTACCACCAAGCTGAACACATGTATCTGCTTAGGGAGTGCAATCACTACCCTGTCCTTCCTAAGCTTCACCCCTTGAACCACCGATCTGAACTGTATCTGTGTAGACCATCGGCGGAGCTTGTCGTCCCAGAGCATGACCCGGTCGGGGGGATACTGCTGGTTATCGGCTCTGCCAACAAGTGCGAACAGGTTGTACGGGGGTAGCATTTCGAGTATCCGGAAAGATCCATAGCTTAATTTTCTTCTCAGGGGCTTGTCAAGCTTGTCACGGTAGTAAACTTGCAGTGAAGCATTGATTGTCATGGCTCCAAGAGATTGAACTGAGTGCTCTCTCGTCATTTTTTGAATTTTGTGTTGCAGATTGAGCACATTCGTGTGAAGGTGTCTCTTCGGGTGAATCACTTTCTTCGCAGTCCATGGAGAAAGAAGAAAAAGTTGCGCCTGTGAAAAATTAAATCACACTTTAGAAGGTATTTTAGAGCTTAATGAGAATGGATCTGATCCCATGTAGCAGAAGTTCGTAGTAGCTATTTGATTTTGATTAAATACAAAGAATAGAATTATCAGCTATAAGCAAACATATAAATAGTAATATAATTCATTTTCCTTTTCAAATTTGTAGTTCCTGATGAGCATTAAAATTTTTAAGTTTATATTACTACTTTAAATATGTGATACTACTTTGCTACTTCTTCATACATATAAGAGAAGAACCCTAACTTGGACGTGGACGTCACAAATACAAAAAGTAAAATTAGTTATTGACTTATGAGAGTATGGTATGACCAAGTCACCTTGTTCCTTGCAGACAGAGAGTCTGGCTAGACCAACTTGATTTTAAACCATGATTGTATAACATGAAGCAGATAAATCAAGAAGCAAACAAAGAAAAGTTATTTCTATTCTAATTAACCTAGAGTATCAAGAAATCCTAAACTATTATTCTGAAAAGTCTGAATGTTCCTTAGTAACCAATGCGATATCAAGTGAAAATCATGATATTTTAGACTGATTTGAAGTGACACCCATTAGAAAGCACATCCCCATAAACAATGGAACAAAATCAGTTCTTGAAACACCATCGCCACGATTGAACATCATCTTGATGGTATGTGGCACAAACATCAAATAGCAAGAGAAATTACTAATAACAAAACTCTAATAAACAAAACTTACCTAGAAACGGATTTTTTGCAGCCTTACAAGAAGATTTGGTTCTCTTCTATACAAGGCTGCATGTTTAGAAAAAAAAAACTCTGTAAGCTGCTTCGACTGGAGTCTAGAGCGCGTTGTTCTACAATCTGTTCTTCGTAGTTCGGCTCATTGAGACGTTTTGAAGAGATAAATATAGTGCAACTTATATTGGTACTATGATTTGTAATATTTACCAAGTTTAGGCCTTTAATTGCTGTAGGAAAGTGGCGTAGATGACATATGGTGCCAAAACAGGCAACCAATAGCTTAGATATGGGCGGGCCAGGTTTGCTGGTATAAAGTCTAGGATCTCCACACTTATGAAAGGGGTGGCCTTTCCAATATAATAGTGTATAAAAGTTTGGTTTATGTGCGTCTATTAGGGAATGTATGTGCTTAGCCATGTTGGAATGGCAGTTCCAATATAAGTACGATATCGCCTATGGCTTACCAAGATATATGGCCTTATGGCGGCCCCATGCCTATATGCGGGTCCTATGCCTTCGCCACAAGCGTACTCAGGATTAGGGGATTAATTGCGCAGCAAGAATATTGTTTCCGGCGATCTTAGTCCCTAGTACGTTTGATCCAGTAGCATTATCATAATGTGCTAGCTTTAGCATATTAAAATGCCAACAAGAGAGTAACCTACGAACAATCGCATACGGTATACACGTATATATATAGAAATATCATCTGTATGTCACTTGAATCAAAACCTTGCTATTATATGGGTCAATCCCTGATAGAATGCAAAGAGAAAGCACCACTTAGATCAATAACAGAGTAAATCACAAGCTCCGGATCTACTTCAAATGTCCTTCTCATCCAACAAGCTGCTAAACCTGCATCCGAACATGGTTGGTAACCCATCAAAATGATTGTATTAATCAACACATTAAAGAAAACTACAACGTAAATTTATTGCGTGAATTACCAAGTAGTAGAAGGCACCATGTTGGAGGGGATGGAGGGTGATGCCCCACTCATTGGTGGGGACCGGCTGGCCGGAGGAATGAAGGAGGAAGGCATCGTCGCCGAAGGCCTCGCGCAAGTTGAGCGGTCCCGGCCCCACCTCGAAAGCCACGTCGTTTATGAACACGGTCGACCTCGACACCCCAGCAGCCGGAGCCATCGTCCCTGCCGGACATCCACTGGCTGCAGGCCCTGACATTTTGGTGCAAAGTCAAGGCAAAAAAATGATCAATGAGCCCAAGCCCAAGGAAGGAAGAAAAGGTAAACAGATTGCGTGCTGACACTTCTGCTGTGCTGAGCCATGGCAGGTGTGCGCACGGCCTCTCTCGGCCATGGTGTAATTCTTGAAAGAATAGATTTGCCCTTGTAGTGTATAAACCACAAGGAACTGTATGTGGGCATTATGGGGAATTTACTATTTTGGTACATCAAATCCTCTTTTCTACTTTCAGGGGTACAACAATCACATCCATGAACGGTACCAATCAAACCATCAATCACTTCTTTAGTTCTTTTTTGCAGGAGTTAAAGAGCATAAATTTGCAGTTAAGAGAGGAGAATTCAACTGCCAAAAGGTACAAAAACTACTGTAGTGCTTCAAATACACTCATTGAACATAATTTGATATTTTTACTAAAAATATTATGCATAATTTTTCCATGGATGAATAGGTCAACATGTGATCGAAATACACATAACAAAATCATTTTATGAAAATATCAATCAATGGAAGAACTGCTGATGAGCTACACTGTGAGATCACTGGATCTATCAATAGATACCCATATCACCATCAATGAATCCAGCTCATTAAATTGTTGTAATACGTAAGATTATGATGCATACCAAATATTTAGACCTCATGGACATCGTAGACATCATGGATATTTAGTGGCTTTCCAAACCAATACATGGCATTATAAATAGAGACAAGAAACGTGCTACAAATAACAAAAACAAATAAATATTTTGATATGATGGATAAACCTGTCAAGTTCTCATCAAATCAAAGAACTTGTTATGCAAATTCAACAGCCACCATTTATTGCTGGCAAAACTAAAATTGAGCTACCATTTAAAATAAAATCATCAGCCACCAAATTTGAATGTCACCTTATTAACTCTTTTAATTTGAACAATTACAAGTTGTTTTTTGGTAAGTTGTATAAAACCAACATTTCCTTTGGTAAACGAACAATATCGAGTTTTAGTAAGCATGTTGTACCCAACAAATAAAGTTTTAATATGCATGAGATGTAACCATTGTAAATATGTGTACGTTAGGAAGGAAAAAAGAATGTATATCACGTTATGAACAAACATACCTTGTATGTCACTAAGAACAGGAGCAGCTACAGAAGCAGTAGGAGTTGCACTGGTAGAAGCAGAAACTGCCATAGAAGTCACAAAGTTGTGGTAGCTCATCTTCATCTTCTCCTCAACTTCCTTCCTACCAACCTCCTGAGACATCAATTCATGCAATAACCCTGTATACTCCATTCCACCGCTCTCCGGCAGCTGAAACAGGCCGGAGAAGTCAGAGAAGCAGTACCCGTTAGCCACTGGCGCCTGCTGCACCTGAAACACATATGGATCCGGAAGAAGATCTCCGCTGGAGTTCGACATGTCGAGCAGAGTCGACACCCCAAGAGCCACCTTCTTCTCCTCCCCCGGTGAGGACTTATCCGATGACGAGGAGGACGACGACGTCGGAGCCGGTTGTGCTAGTGGTGGTGGCGGAGGCGGTGCAGTGCCTCGAGCTTGCTGGGCTAGTTTTGCTGATTGTAAATTGCGGTTCTTGTGCTTGCTTCTTGATTTCCGGTTTTGAAACCAGTAGAAGACATTGGCGTCGCCGACCTGGCCGTACTCCTGAAGCTGAGCTCGGATCCTCCGTATCTCGTCACGGGGAGGGTTCACCATCCCGGAGTTGAAGATGGCCTCCAGAATTCGAATCTGCTCTGGTTTAGGGTTCCATCTTGGCTTTGGCTCAGGGCTTCTTTCTTCCCCAACTGCCACAAACCAATGTACCCAATTGCACTACATATTAGCTACATTTTCAAATAAAAATATTACAGTATTAGCTACAATATCAGCTAATACGAATATTTATTTACCAATCAAAGAAAAAATTGGAGAATTAGCTTCTTTTAACTTCTTTATGATAGTATGAAATTTGAAGTCAGAGGGGGCAATTAAGAACTATTACCTGAATAAGGGGATTTGGAGCAGGAATTGGGCACGAGGGAGTGATTGAGGTCATGCTGCCATTGATGGTGAGTGGTGCAAGGCTTGGATTTGAACATGCTAGGCCAGTGCCTGTTGGAATGAGCCATGATGGTGTTTGGAGGGAGGGAAGTTGAGGGCTGAGGGTAGCAGCTTTATATGGATGAGAGCAATATATCAATTTGGAGGAGATTTGTGGTGTGAGAGTTCTATGAGGACATGAGGAACCGGTTCTTATAGATGTCCACCTACCTTTTCTTCAGTATGAGCCTATTAATGAAACAGACCTTCCCAGCTCCCAAAGAAAGTAGCCAAGAGAAGAATAAAATTAAACCACAACAAGGAACTCCTGTAGATCAAATGGTGTTATGGAAGAATAATAGAAAAATGAAGAGAAAAAAGGAATGGATTTTAAGAAGCAGACTCTTGTCCCAGCCTCTCCTTGAATGGCTTTAAATTTGAAGAGAGATCTTTTCAAGACTCAAAGTACAATCTTATTCCTCCTGATGGCAAGCACGAAAGCTGTGAAAAGACCCAGATGTATATAGAACAACCATCAGGAAAGGGGAAGAGCTTTGAATGTAGGAGCGTTTCAAATTAGGAAAAACAGCATTAAAATGTGAGGTTTCTTTTGTCATCCTATTTCTTTTTTCTCTCCTTGTTTTTGTGTGTAAATTTGTATTTTCCTTTTTCTTACTAAGGATAGCTACCACATTTGCTTGCTTGCAGGGTATTTAATGGGAAAGGGGGGAGGGTGAGCTATAACTCTAGGATTATTCTAATGCAAATGGTTGTTGCAAAGAGTAAATAGGGGGTTTGAAAGTCAAGAAGGGATGAATGTGATTTGATTGGAAAATGGTGGTGGGGAGTAATTGCTTTGGAGTCGCTTTGGGCAAAGGGAAGGTAGGCTTGATTGGATTGACCCGAGGGCTGCTTCCACTCCTCAAAATCAAAGAACGTCAGTTCAAACTATGAACAAACAGAGCTGAATATATTTCTTAAAATTTTTTGCATCAAATGTGATTTCACAGCAAATAGTATATCCACTGTGTAGTGTGTACATGTCACGAGAGGGCATGTCTGTGAATGTGACCCAACACTAGCATATATGTATCTTAACGGATTTGACAGCATAATTCCATCAAGGAATAGTTAATGTGCAGGGTCACATATTGGAAAATATGCGCCTGGCACATTGCGAACCATTGGACCACGATCCAACGGTTAGTGTCTAGAGGCGGACAAACCCGCTTGCCCCTGTATTAGAGCGCATCACGTGATCGAAATCGCACGACCTGCAAGCGCTCGACTCACACAAAGCGCATATGAATGGGCCTCTTTCAAGGAAGACTCCAAGTACCTACTTTTTCTTCTAGGCGCTTGTAATCGAGTACACGATGGAGGATCCGGTGTGCTCTAAGACGCCAGTTGCCCGACCCTTTCTAGTCGAGTCCTAAGGATATACTCCTTGTTGTAAAAGAAACCAAATTTATTTTTTCGGATGCATATAATTACATTTAATTAATTAAAAAAACATTCATTAAGTTTAAGAGACTGAAAAATTACGAGTCATCTTCCAAAAAGATCAAAATAAAAGAGGAAATTACAATTTCTATCTCTATCGAAGAAAGGAGAATTTCTGACTACTTTGAATAAGTGGCCATTGGCAGAAGCATAAGTCCTTATTTCCTAAAAAAAAACTTTTTCCCAATTTTCTTGATAAAAACTCTAGTTCATGCTTACTTGAGGTTTATAAACCATTTCACACCTAATTTATTATATGGGTCAAACCATGTACGTGAAAATGAATGACTTGCAGTTAAACGTTAATGGAAGTCAATCCCTCTCCTCTATATGGTTAACTGCACGAAAAAGGGAGATACATCTGTTGGATGCTTCTTGAATTTGTCAGGGATAAGATGAACTAGCTCTGGGCCACTTTAAGAACAGCTTTCTCGAGCAGAAACAACAAGTCGCTTATGTATCCATAAAAGTTAAAAAGCAATAAAGTCAGGAATTCCGGGCATTGGCTTGGAGTTCTGGTCGCCTCTGGGCTGGCAGCAGTGCGTTTCATTTAGCTGGCTAGCAAGAGTAGAGAGAGAAACGAAGAAGGAAGAGAGAAAGAAAGAGATCATCTCCAACTCCAACTCCCCATGCAAAAGAGTTAAGAGAGGAGTTAATGGTGGCTTGCGGAGGTGTCGGTGCAATTTCGACATGTAGTGGTGAAGGGCAAAGCTCCGTGGGAGCCATCTCATCAGTCCCTCAATTATTCAAATACCTCTTTGTCCACTCTCCCCTGCAGGCTGCAAGCCTGCAACTCCATTTACTCTCTCTCTCTCTCTAGATTTTTCCTCTTTGATGCTTATGGGGTGACATTTCGTAAGCCATGGCAAAGATGAAACAGTGCATTTTATCATCTGTTGTTGCTTTTGTACACCCTAGTGCTTACAGTTCTTGTACTGAACATGCACCACTGATGACGAATTGGTGGTATATACCTTTTGACCTGATGGACACCTTTCATTGTTTGGTGTATCTAATGATGTTGTCTCGTCATTAGAATTTTTTAAATTGTTTACTACTTATTTTTGTTTGTATATATACATTTATTACTTATCTTTAATAGACTTGATTAACTTTAGACCGACCTAATAATGCAATGGACAAAGTCCGATGGTTAATGTGCCTTCTTTATTGGGTCAAGGGTCAGGTGCTTCGTGTACTATAGAAAGGCCCCTTGCACATCAGTTGATTCGAAAGGATGGCTAGATTCGTCATTATCTAGTCACATCCTTCAATAGCTTGAAAATTTTGAAGACCTATTCTCTTTATTGAAGTCATTCCTCAGCAGTCAGTATGGTTTTAAATAAAAGACTGCTCTTCAATCGAAAAAGAAAAGATAAAACACTCGCTTTACTTTATACGGTAAGATAAGATATGGCTTAGAAGCAAACTCTCTAGTCCTGCCCACGTTATTAAGCTCTATCATTAGACATGCTGTTAAAAGATGATAACTGAAAACAACAACGATAAGTCATAACTTATATCATGGCTAAATATAAATGGATCAGTAAATGGGGGATGCCCCTTAGTTATCAAGCTCAGAGGAAACACAAGTCATTGAAACAGACATGAGAGAACAAATTGACAAAATTAAACTAGAAAAGGAATTCATGCATAATTTTGGCAAGGTGCGGATTAGAGCGGCAGTATGGTCAGATTTCCTTTTTGCATGCTATAAATTTTTTTATTTTTTATTTTGGACGCCACATTAACCACTGGACTCTGTCCATAAGAAGTAGCTAGATTGGTTCCTCTCTCCATAAGTAGATACGAAAAACTATATATTTTCAGGAGAAATCTAACCTTATGCCATTAACTGATAAATGAAGTCCATTGGCTGATAAAGCACATAGGATGAACCATTTGGATTGACCACATTGGAAGAATAAATGGTCCTAGTTTTCCAATTAAAATTTGCATAGAATGATTAAGAAGAGAAATATCTCATTTCTTTGTACAAAAAAAAAGACGAAATATCTCATTTCTATAACTGTCTTTAATGTTCCTTTCTTTTTCTCTCTAATCCATACAAATAGTGCAACACAAAAGGAAACATGGAACATGGGTCCCCCATAATCACCCATTTGGATGTTACTTTCAAGTACACACTCTCCCTCTATAATGTCCTTCTTCTGCTACATCATTAGATTTTCTGATATTTCTGAGGTTTTTAAGAGGAAGAAGGAAAAGGGAACAGTTTCTCTGCTCATGAATCTGATATATATTCATTAGACAGATTGTCTCGTCTTCCCCATTCCCGTACTTTTTTCACTTTCTGATTCGGTAAACAGTGACGCAAATTGAGTGTGGATGGCCATCCCATCATTGGCAGAAAATAGAAGCCCTCCGTACGGTCACGTCCTGCACTTTCTCTTCAACTTCAAAAGTTAGCTTACATTACTCATACAACTGCCATTTTAAGGGGACTGCTGATGGTCTATCAGTAAGCAACTAAGCATCAGACGTACAGTTTTACCAACGCCCTCTTAATTTCTTATCACATTATCCTTAATGAGCTAATCAACTGAAAAGCTAGCGACTGGGGGTTCAGGCATTATAATGGAAACAAGAATATTTATCCTCTATCTCTATCATTATAATTTGAATCCCCTTTAGCATGCGCCACAGCTAATGCGTGCTGATACGCGCCAACGCCTCGTGAGCCATTGGATTTTGATTGATGATGCACATCAATCTGCATTAACATGCGCCATCAGATCTAATTGACGGCTTGCGGCACCCTGGACCGTGGGGACGCTCATGGGCCAGAGTGCCTATTAACTTTTTGCTCATTGGCACCATGAAATATTGTATCGGATATCGATAAAATATCGGTCGGCCAAAGAGACGAAATATCGAAGATATATCGGAGATATTGTGTAAAAAAATATCGGTAGTCAAAAACTAGTTTTTACCGTATATTTTCACAATCTAACTTCTAAAATGAGTTATACTAATTTAAACAAAGGATAAATTTCAAAATATGCATATTAGGATAGAAAACAAACATGAAAGGTTTTTCTTTTTCAAAAGAAAAAAAAATTATATCGGTTTCGGACCGATATATCGGTATTTTTTTAATTAAAAAATTATTTTTAAAATTTTTTTTTCTTTTGAAAAAACGATATTTATTGGTATCGATGTATCGGTTTAGGGCCGATACCGATATATCGCCGAGACGATTTTCCATGATTAGCACAGTGAAAATGCTTCTGGTAACTTTCTCCTCGTTTACATCAATAAGGTAAAAAAGACTGAAAACTTGAACTTATTCACTCCCTGTATTGGCAACTATACTAGACGATAGTAGATTACAAATTTATCTCTAATTGAAAGGAATTTTGCTTATTGAAGCTTCGAGCATAAGAGAAATGGACAATGATAATCTAAGTCCATAGCATACAAAATCTGTAAGATAACTAAGATTCCCAAAAGCTCATAGCACTAGACTGTGAAAGGTCTTAGGTTCTAATCTCGTTGACGGCATTTATATACCCTGATTGTATTCAAGCTTTTGGGAAACTTAGTTATCTAACATGGTACTAGAACACTAGGTTGTGAAAGGTCCTGAGTTCTAGTATTGTTAAGGCATTTACGCACCCCGATTATGTTCCACGTGCCGCACTTGATGGACGCTTGCTCCGATACTATGTAAGATAACCAAATTTCTTATAAGCTCGAGCTTTAAGGAAGCTTGGTTATCTAACATGATATCAGATCTCCGATCTTGGTTTCAAATCTTTTAGGGAGCAGTTTTCTCCCATTTAAATTTTGAGCATGTTAATTTTTCTAAGATCTTGTCTGTTTATCATCCTCTTCTCCTCTTATTATGTCCACATGCTAAGCTTTAGTGGGTGTTTGCACGTGAGGGGGAGTGTTGAGTTGAGTTATATATTAAAAATTGCCTTTCTCTACGCTTTTGGGAAAATTGGTTATCTAATAAAATCAACTAGAAGCACACATGGTTGGTAATAAATGACCTCTTGTTTGTACATTATGTATTTATGTTCTCTTCATGTACAAAAATCAGAGTAAATGCCATTGAAGTTCTTTTAATTGCAAGAGCTCATGCACATGCAAGGCTTTCTACCATTACTCTTACATGTTGGAACATGTTGGAACATCAGAAATTAAAACCAGATTTATAATTCTAATTGGGCACTGAAAATCTCAAAGTAGAATACCCACGAGGGGCTTCTGCACAGATTCTTTCTGCAGGTGCATTAATAGATGTATTTCTTAAAAAGAATACTATAGATTTCTTTAGGTTTTTTTTCTGTAATGTGTTGTGGGAAGAATTAGAGCATGGACTTATGACGTTTGTGCTTAATGTGGCATGCTTGGTTCAAGAATTTCTGTGCTTTGTATCGCTTGCGTCTAGTGAATTTTCCATTTCACCCTCTGAGCCTTTTGCGTTTCTAACTTAGTATAGATTGATAAGTAAAATATCATCTAATTGTAATGATGATAAATCTTCTAATTAGATCAGAAAGGTTCATATCGTCCTTAATTTACCAAGGTGTATCCCCTGACCATAACTAATAAAGATGCTTCCTTCATCCCATATTAATTGTTTGGATTCAGAAATAAACTTGTCCCATATTAATTGTCATATTCCATGTTGTCATTTTCATATTAATTAGTGGATGGACTAAAAGGTTGACGGATTGGCTTTCTTAAATATTGCATTTTTTTTAATGTGATCAATTAACATGGGACAGAGGGAGTAACTTTCACATAGGATACAGTTGCTCTACCAAGTGGGCAATTGGGTAATTTCAAGATCAGGTGTGTGCTCAAGAGAACGAATGTCTTAGGGTAGTATGTTGTGTTTACCAAATTGTTAAAGCCCAATTTGTGACAAAATAGAGACATTCACCATAAGAGAAGGAATCTTCAAAGAGAAAATTAAAGTCCTTATGTTGGGAATGAAAGCTAGGGATTAATATGATAAATCTGCAAGGTGTAAGCACGATGTAGTTCATCTGTTGATATGTCTCAGACCATGTGATCCAACTTATTTATTGAGATGAGGCTCCATGCAGTGACTCCAATAAGATCCCTCTTCCTTTATTTGGTTCACATGAACTTTCTAAATGAACCCAGGAGGCAGCCGTGATTGGATAATTTGGGGGTTGGAGAATGGGTGGAGATGAATGCTGCCATGCGTGGGGAAGACACAATGCGTAAAATGCGTAAGAGATGTTTGCCACAAGTACAGTAGCTGGTCTAATTAGGGTTAGCAAAGAGCTCCATGCGAAGGACGTCATCTTCCAATGGTAGTTGGTTGTTGAGTCTGTTCTACTTGAAAGTTGAAACTTCATTGATCTTTTGTTGGAACTTTCATAATCCAGAGCAAAAGTTCCAGATGTTCATCACTCCAAGAAGAGATATACCGTCCAAATGAAGTCCTTACAAATTTATATGCACAGACTTTTGAAGGTTGAACCGATAGAAACGAATGTTCACTAACACGTAGTGGTGAAAAAATTAATACTACCTAGATTTAGAGTATGACATGCCTCTTCATGATACTCCCTGTATCCCGCATTATTAGTCAAATTTGGTCTTTGAAAATGAACTAAAGTTCCAAATTAGAAAGTAGGGCTTTTCAAAATGAATTTATAGTCTGATTTAAAAAAAAAACACAAATCGGATTGTTAAGAGTGGAACAGAAGTATATATATGTGTGAATAGCTTAATAAGAAAGAGCAGCTGCCTCTTTATATCAATGATAAAATGGTAATGCACATACCCACTAGGGGAAAATGCAAATATATGGGTAACGTAGAGTTGCCTATGCCCAGATGCTTTTTAATAAAGATCTAAAACTGATAGAACTGATTTAATAGAAGAGTGATGTCCCCTACAAAACAAAACTGTATCATGAGCATAAATCATGTGAACAATGGCAAGCAAGGCGACTCTGAGGGTGACTCTAGTGCTTCGACTGGTCCTTCCGAACCCTCGTTGCAGCTGCTGGCGACAAGGCGGCGTGAATTGGTCAGACTTTTCATCAATTCCTCTCCGTCCACGGCCCTTCCTCATTTTCCAGAGTTACTTGATGCCTCAGTTGTCCCAATCCCACGCCATATGATGTCCTTGCTCGGAAGAATTCTCTTATCGGGTGTGTTTTGGGCAAAAAACCTTATTACGTTTGGCTCAAGAATGCTCTTGAGAGAATATGGAAGACTGCTTCATCTTTTGAAATGCATTCTCTAGCCAATGAGTTTTTCTTATTTAAATTTTCTTATGTTGATGATTGTAACAAAGTTCTTAATGGGATGATCACTTGATCATTTTTTGACAATGGACACCATACATGAAGTTTGTTACAAAAATTATTAAAGCAATCCTTTTTTGGATTAGGCTCCTCCACAATACTTTGTTCCCAGGACTCTAGGTTGTATTGCAAGCAATTTTGGCACCCCTTTGCATTGTGACTTCCCTACCGCCGATGGCAGTAAATTACAATTTGCCCAAGCATGTATTGAGATTAAACCTAGTTTCATAAAGAGACTGTGCCAGTTCTATGTGCTGACAGATCATCTCTTCCCCAATGGATAAAATACTAGTGGAAGCCTTTAAGTGGTCCTATGTATGGTACTTTTGATCATCAAGCTTCTTCGTACCCTTACCACGAGGTTAGGCGTCGTGTTGAAAAACCTAGTGGATCTTGTCCTGATTTGGAGAATGCTCGTGACCAACAAGCTTCGTTTAATGAACGTTCAAGCATGCCAGCTATGGCGCCTTCCATTGGTCCAGGCGCTGTTGAAGAAGATGATGAGTTGGCAAAGGGCCCACCTCAAGCTACTGACCATAGGTCTATGCAAGATGTGGAACCCAATGTGCTAGATCTTCCATATGAGCATATTTACATGCCAATACTACAATATTGGGAGGATCTTCTAATCAAGATAACTACAATATTGGGAGGATCTTCTAATCAAGATAACTTTGCAAATATGGGCATGGATTCAACCTTCTCTCCTCAACAGCCTTCCCAATCAGGTGTGGAAACCCAGATCCTGGCTCCAAATCAGCAGACCCTGGCATCTTCTACCAGCGTTGTGAATCCCAGGCTAGGATTTTGCACCAATCAACAGTAAGTGGGTTTTGCCTTGTGAAAAACTTGGTGGGGCCCCCTTTGGATGTTGGCCCTACCTCTTAAGTTCTCAATAATTTGGGCATGACAACATATTCTCATATGGGAGATCAGGGAGAGCCTGGGTTGGTTCAACATCCATGGTTCACCCAATCTCTAGATCGAACTAAGGGTGTCAAGTCCAAATTATCTCTATGAAAGACATTGTCTCCAATACATCTACCGGTGATGATTGGCAAATAGTTAAAAAGAAGGGATCTAAGGCGCAAATTAGTGTAAAAGGATATGCGCCTAAGCTTAGAGTCTATGAAAACCCCATGTTCTCTAATTCTATTAGAGATCCCAATTTAATAGTTGATCTCAGTCTGAGTTTTGTACTCTACAAAGCAAACAGTCTGTTACTCGGGGTGATTGCGGAGGAGTGGATCCATTTAATGATTCAGAATACACTTTGTGTTCTAGTTTTTCTCTTAGCACTAAGAAGTATCATCTTTTGTTTTGGATAATTAAAAAATCATATTAAAGAAAACAATGGAGTACAACCTCTCCTCAACTCAACTCTAGATACGGGGCATGAACAACCCCCTTGGAAATAAAAACAAAACAAAACAAAGAATAGCCTACCCAAACCAGGTAGGGTGAACTCAAGACCAGGGGCTGATCGATCGCTGCAAGGAGGCCGATCGATAGAAGCAATGGAGATCGATCGAGTGTCCGTCACGGCAATCGATCACAGGTAAAAATGATTGTTCATTCTCATCCCAAAAGGTGTGCAGGAAAGGGTAATGTGTAAGGTAAATATCCTTGAGTTGGAAGGCGTTAAGGATCTCCTTTACCCTATGGATGAGGTTTTGGCCCAATATATTAGTCTCAAGCTTTTTATCTTCGAAGATTCGCCTGTTCCTCTCCTCCCATGTCACAGTAATCAAGCTTGTGAACCCAACTTGGATTATATGCCCTGCATGTTTGTTATTTTTGATCATCTGAGTCAGCCAATCTACTTCAGCAGAGCACCCCACAATTGTATGATGAATATTGCACTTACGTAGGAATATACGCCAGACCACCTTAGCATATATGCATTCAAACATTAGGTGCCTGATTGATTCTTTATTTTGCTTGCATAGAACATACTTGTTTACTAAAGAGATCCATCTTCTTTTCAGATTGTCTAAAGTGAGTAGCCCTTCATTGAGTGCCAACCATACGCAAAAGGGGTATCTATTCACCTGATGTTTGAACCATATAAGGTCATGCTGTCACGCCCCGAAATCCCATACCTCGATCGGAGTGCGGAAGCCAATCAATGATATACATTTGGAGGTAGAGAATCTCGGGCGCGAGACCGAACAGTCGATTTCACCACCAATTACGATCATCTCAAAAGGATGTGTAATCGGTCATGCCCATAATCAGTGCAATACAAATACAAACATTAATGAATACTATGGAATGGAAATTTACTTAATAATACTGATAATAATGATAATCCATTTAAGAAAGTCAAATCAAATAAACCTATAAATCTATGGCACACAATTGCCATTAAATGTCATAAGCATCAAATAAGCAAAGCAAATAATATAAACTCTAAGTCTTCACGGCTCCTGCGACCGCTTCACTACTGCAACTTCCTGATCTCAAATTCCAATTGTGCCTGCATCAGAGGATGCATGAGTATTTCATAGAAACACTCAGTAGGATGTAAAAACCTACTGAATTAGGACAAACAATATGAATAGGATAAGAATAACAAAGGTTTATGAAGATGCCGCAACATCGGGACTAAACCAAGGATTTATACACCTGAAAGGTTAGTCAATAATAATTCTAACCCGCAAGTAGGGAAAACAACAATAAGGCTCCTACTACACATATGAGTAAGGAGGGAATGATAATCATATTAAAAAGCTCCAGACATTAAAAGTGAAAGGAGTACAATTTCTGCTCGCTGAACCGATCACCCGCAAGTGACTATACCAGAACCACCCTAGGGGTCCTCTTTTTGGAACCCTGCCATGCGTCTAGGATGCTGGCCCCACCAGTGCTTACGGACACGATGGGCGGAGATTGAAGACCTTCCGTAATGTCAACAATCTAACGTACGTATGTTGCCTCTTTTTGGGCAGTGTGGAACCGCAGTACCACTAATATTAGTGACCCCGCAAGATCAAGCAATGGCATAATGTGAGCATACTATGAATCCACTTCCGGAGAAGTCCCGCAAGACCTCTAGTGGAGGAATCAATCAAATAATCATGATGAATAATAATTCAAAGAAATAGAGGCCGCAACGCTCTAACCACATAAGGTATCAATCACCGGAAAAGACTCTCATACGGAGTATAAGTGGAAACGTCACACAAAGAGAATAACACAATCCATACATACGTTCATGCTCAGCCCTAGATGGAAATCATATAGGTCTTATTGAAATATATAAATCAGAGACAAGGTATTAATGAGTCCTAGATGATTTGGATTCCAAATGGAACCTCAAACCGACACAAACGCTTTATCTTCAAATACACGCTTATGGTTTTCTTAACATTAGTATTACCCATCTATCATATTAACCATAACCCAACCTTACTGTGATAATCATAAGGATATAATCTAGTATTAGTTACTAGCACGTCATATCATCTTCACATCTTATTAAGTGGTTTTACTTAAGTACATAGTATTTTCACTTAGATTCTGCTCACTGTCTTTTGCAAAACAGTCCCCTTCCGGCGGCTCCCAGACACTGTACAGTTAAGATTATCTTCTGAAATTTTTACTGAGAATACCCTTGTGGGTCTAGTTTCTAACCCCACCGGTTTTATATTTTTATGATATCATATGAATTAGTTATGAATTATTTACTGTCGACTGTCCGTGCAGAAACAGTTCTGGCCGAAAGTGAAACACATGATTAAACTTTAATATTCTTATTCCGAACCACTTATAGATGATAATATACTCATGATAGATGATAGTACTCCCCTCCTAGATCAATTACAGATCCTGGAATTAACTAGAATTACCAAAAGATTCCCTTTTTATCATGTTTCTCCCCATATAACACAATCTTAGACCATAATATCTTTCAATTAAGTCAATTTAAGCAAAACGATCATTAAGGCATAAGACTCAATCATTAGACATCATAATCAAAGCAATATCAGAACTTTTATCTTCTGTAAAATTAATAAAGCATCCAACTTTGATCTGATTTACCATCTAGACATGAAGCATGAAGGCATATATGCATGTATCGCAATACACATGGAAAACAAGACATAAATCATTAATCCCAAGATACTTACTAATTTTCTGGATGTTACACATGCCATGCCACATTTCCAAATTTTGCTCTAATTGCATCTCAGGCACTCTTAAAAGTAAACTTTTCAGTTTTATTAAGCCACCCATAGGAATCCTCCGAATCATTAAGCACTGGCAGTTTCTCTAGGATTTCCTTCTTGGTGAGATCATCTCTTCTAGAGAGTATTTGTTCATTTTGGAGTTTGCCAGAATTAAGATAATCCGCAATAGATTTATTTGTGTTACTACCCAATTTCAGTACGGTTCTGTTGCCAAATTTCTAGGCAAGAATTAAGGGGCCGCTCCAAAGGTCCAGCCACATCCTTATTGTGCACTCATTTCCAATATTGACAACACATCTCTCCTGCATGAAGTTTTGCAATTGAAGGATAGATTGCTAGGCATAGGAACAATTGTGAGCTCTAGACGTTCAGATGGAGTTAGTGCTGAGATACACCCCATGAACCCATAGACACCAAAGAGATTCTTTGCAGGTAACACATCTCCAAAAGAGCTTGACAAGATTTGCGTTATTGAATACGTCTAACCCCAAGATCTCTTTCTTTTAGAGGATAGCAAAGCTTTCGCCAAGAAATGTTGTGAAATCTATTAGATTGGGTAGAACATTTCCATAAGAACGTGGCCATGATACTCTCCACCTTGTGACAGATTTTTTTGGGAAGTTTAAAGCAAGATGTCCAATAGACATTCAATCCACCAATAACTAATTTGATCAATTGTAGCCTCCCAGCATATGATAGGCGAGCATTTTTCCACCCATTGACACGCCCAGAAATCCTGTCAAGAAGGGGTTTGCAGGCTGAATAAGATATACGCTTTGAGGAAAGAGGCATACCTAAATAAGTGATCGGAAAGCATCCTTCTTGGAAGCCAAGTATCTCTAGAATGGTTGCCTTGTATTGACATCCTATTGAGAAGGAGCTCTTGCTAATGTTTGCCTGGAGGCCCGACATATTGACAAAATTTGAGAGGATGTTCCGAATGCATATTGCCAATTGAACATCATCCATAGAGAATAAGAGAACATCATCAGCAAAGAGAAGATGCAAAATAGGAATACCTCCCTCAATATTTGGTGCATTGAGATTGCCGTTCATTGAGGCATGGTTTAACATGGCTGACAAACCTTCCATGCATAATAAAAATAAAAGAGGTGATAACGGGCATCCTTGCCGAAGGCTACTTGCGCTGGAAAAGTGTCCATAGTTCGACTCCTTGATCAAGATGCTGAAAGTGGGCGTGCATATACATCAGGACATGGAAGATGTAGTCCCATCTCACCTTATCATAAGCTTTCCTCAAGTCAACTTTTATGCAGAGCCTATTCTGTCCCTCGTAACGATGCATATTATGGACGCGTTCATGGGCAAGCAAGATGTTCTCACCAATTATTCTCCCCTTTACAAAGGCCGACTGATTGAGGCTAATTAGATGAGGAAGCACTAAAGCCAACCTGTTTGCTATGAGTTTTGAGATAGTTTTGCAGATGAAGTTGGAGAGGGCAATCAGTTTGAATTCTTCGAAGCTCTTTGAATTAGCCTTTTTAGGGATGAGAGTTAGAAAAGTGTGGTTAAGGCCCTGAGCATGTACCCTCTCTTAAAGAAGTCTCGCACTGCCAAAAGAAAGTCTGGGCCAATGATATCCCAAAAGTGAGTGAAGAATTCTTTTTGAAAGCCATCCGGTCTTAGAGCCTTGCCATTAGGTGCATGGAATACTACCCCTTTGATCTCGTCATCACCTACATCACTAGTCAAGAAAGCAGCATGGTCCGGAGTTAGAGTCCGAGAAAAAGGGAGCGGTACCTGAGAGGAAACTGTGGTAGGAGTGAATAGCTTTTTATAGAACAACTCTGCTTTGACTCCTATTTCCTGTGGAGAATCCAGCCGCATACTCAAATCATCATATATCTCATGAATGGTGTTCTGGACACTGTGAGAAGCGACAGAGGCATGGAAGAACTTGGAGCATCTATCTCCCTCTTGGAGCCACTTAATTCTTGATTTTTACGGATAGAATTGTTGTTTAATACCATCCTCTTCACATACTTTTTGTCGTGCCAAATTGACACTCCTCCTCAAAGCATCATCAAAAAGCTGATTTTCCAGTGCATTTTGTAGAGTCTGGAGTTCAAGAACTACTGCTCTGTATCTGGCATTAACATCCCCAAAATGATCTCGATTTCACCTTTTGAGAGCTTCCTTATATGCCTGAATTTTTTTAAAAAAGCATATATAGGGGCTGGCCTTGGATGGGCGTCTCCCAGGCTTTGGAGATAACCTCTCGTATACTTACGTCTTGCTTCCACATGTCAAAAAACTTGAAGAGTATCGGGCCTTTTGGGAATGATTGGCGCATTCTGAAAACGGTGGGATTGTGATCCGATATGCCAGGAGGAGGACAAAGGAGTTTGGAGGTGGGGTGTCTAATGAACCAATTAGGATTAGCAAAAGCTCTATCAATTCGACAGAGAGTAAGGTTGTTACCCAATTGATTATTGCTCCATGTGAAGGATAGGGGGGAGGGAATTTCCTGCAACCCAGCCTGTGAGATACAATCATTGAAAGCTCTAAGGTCAGCTTGGGGCGCGGTGCCTCTTCCCATTCTTTCTGACTAATGACGAATAGCATTGAAGTCACCCATCACTAACCATGGACCGCTTATTGTATTGTTGTAATTACGAAGGGTAGCCCACAATTTCTTTCACTCTTGGGCATCATTAGAACCATAGACAACTGTGAAATAAAATGATTCACCTGAGGGGCACGTGACAAGGCAATGAAGCGTCTAGGAAGTCTCCTGTACCTTCTGAACAATAGCCACATTAGGATTCCAGAGAACCAGGATCCTACCCGATCCATCAGAATTTAGATTATTAAAGGATTCCCAGCCCGCAATAACTTTCTTGCTAATACGATCAATCTGTCTTCTCTTTATTTTGGTTTCACATAACGCCAACAAGAACACTTCTTCATCTTTGACAAGGTCTAGCACCGCCGACCTCTTACTTCTGTGGTCCAGACCACAGATATTCTAGCTGCAGATGGACATTTACTGGGGATTAGGGGCAGACACCCCCACTTTATTTTTCACCTTCTGTTTCTTAGTAGTCTTGTTTGGGGCCACCGCTCAGGCTGGTTGGGTCCTCCTTGCTGTAGTCGACAGAGAAGACGAAGCTTCAGAATTTGACTGATCACTATCCCCTATTGGATGAAAGGGATTTGATGAATACTCCACCCATTCCTGTTCAGACTTAGATATTTACCCCCCCTCTTTCCCATTCCTGTGAATGTTGAGCCTTCTGAGGAGCGCCTCAGGAGGCCTCCAAAGGTGATGGGGACAATAGGGGCTGGTCAAACTGTTTTGATCCTCCCTTCGCAATCACATCCAATGTGGCAGGAGGGGAGATGGTGGAGAGGTATAGGGGCGAGCCATCATGCGCCCTTACATGCTTATCTAATACCATATAAGGTACCTGTCCAATAAGAGATGGTGAGTAATTTGGTACTGACCTCATGTCTCCGGGTCGGTTGTCTATCCCACGGTTGTTTTCAGGAGAGGAGAACTTGGACGGCTCTAGTCCTGAATCTAGTTTAGCCTTAATCCCATCACTTGGGACCATATGAGAAGTAGGATACGCTATGGCAGGCTTAGAGGTGTCTGCGACTGTCATAACGTCCTCTGTAACTGTCAAACCCTTGGTGTTACCTCCAACTTCTGCATCCGGTGATGGGCAATGAAGTGTCTCAATCCAAACTTCCTTTGATGTACAAGAAATAGTGGAGTGGTCAAAATACTTACATTTGGAGCAAATGCGAGGCTTCCATTCATACTCCATGGGTTGGGGGAAGAAGGTCCCATCGCCAGTGGCCACATGGACGATGGAAGGAAATTTGAAATCCGAATTGATTTCAATGTAGGCTCTGGCATATTCTAGTTGGGAACGGTCAATTGTAGCTCTGTCAGAGAATAGTGGGTGACCCACAAGACTGGACACCATTCTCAAACTTTCCTTTGCAAAGTACTAGGGCAGAAGGTCTAGAAAACGCACCCAAATCGCGATCGATTTCACCAAATTATGAACCGGGCGCATGCCTGGGTGCCATTTATGCAGGATCAAGGGCCTGCCACCGACGGTCCACATGGAGTTGAGGATATGCTCGCAGTCCTCTGAGGAAGTGAATTTGAACATAAAGAACCTACCCGCCAGGGATTGCATGTCAAACGACCCAGCCAACTTCCATATCTTGGAAAGATAATCACTAAACCACAGAAAGGACGGGTGCTTTCCCATGGCGTATCCAACTATGGTGCTTGTCCAGCGTAATGCTTCTCGGTCAACAATCTCTTGCGGAATTCTGACATATGTCAAACCCTTCAGCTCCGGGTGGAAAGTGAGTGAGTTGGATGCCTCAGAGGCACTTTTGAAGAGGCTTGCCCATGAGAGAGACTCGGGCGCGGTCCGAAAGGAGGGAGGCGCATTTGCCATAGGGCCCAAAGTGGGGGGATAAGTTGGGGAGGTGGGGGAAGGTTGTGTTGCGATAGCAGGGGGGGGAGGAGAAGTCAGGGGGACGGTCTGGAGAGGCCATGGACTTGCTCGCCAAGTTGGGGGAGGTAGAAAACCTGCGTTTTCTTCCAGGGTCTCACCTCGACATTTTGTCGAGCAGCTAGCAGGGGCTGGGGTGATGGAGGTTAAGGTGGGGTTGCAAGGCGGATGGGATGGCGAAGGCGGGGGGATGGGGTCCGGGGTGGAGGCAGGTGGGTCAAGGTGGCGGTGGAGGAGGCGGTTGGGCTGGGATGAGGGTCGAAAGGTAGGGCCTTTAAGCCCTTTTGCAAGTGGCGGTGGTGATCGGAGTCGGGGGACGACATGAGAGGGAAAGAGACGGGTGGGAGACAGCAGGAGGGGGGATGGTGGGGGCTGAGGCGCGCGACGACGGACCAGCCGGGGGGAGGCGAGGTGGTGGAGGGTAGGAGGTTAGGGCAAGGAGGGGATTGAGGTGGTGAGAGGGCAAGGCCGTGGGCGGAGGTGGAGAAGAGAGGGGGGGGGGGGGAGGTGGCAAAAGCGGGGGGCAGAGGCGGAGGCCAGGCCGGGGCGGCGGGGCCAGGAAAGGGGAGGGTCGCCAAACCAAAAAGTATCATCTTAGGGCATCGTTGTAGAACTGAGGCACCTGTGGTCATGGGGTGCACTACTCCAATAAAGATAAAGTCATAGCCAAACCTCCTAAACACAGTTAATGATATAATCTTTGTTTTAGGGGTCCTGTGCTTTTTTCATTTCTTTTCCTCATCATGTGAGTTTGATGGTTAGTTTATAGTTGTTTTCTTTTTAGGAGGTTAATTTTCTTTTCCCTTGTGTTCGCTTGGTATTTTGGTAAGGTCGTCCTGGTATTGCTAGATCTTGTTTGCCTTTTTTTGGCTATCCAAAAAAAAAAAAACAATGGCAAGCACCAAAGAGTATGGGTGGCAATCCCAGTGTTATAATTAATTAAATTGGACACTTCTACTAAGTACTTCTCAACAATGATAATCAAGGATGGCGCCAAAGGGTCTCCTTGACAAACACCATGAGAGGATTTCAAAAAAACCCACAGAACTACTAAGAAGAATAAAAAACCAACGGTTGGAAATAAGTTTCCAATGATATCAATAACTGAGAAAACCTAAATCTTTTTAGCACCTCATACAAAAAATTCCATTCCAATCTATCATATGCTTTGTCCACGCCAAGCTTGATCATAACGTAGCCTCCTCTAACCTTTGAGTTTACGGTGCACTTGAAGTTAGTTGGGCTCATGGGGACAGAAAAATGATTGGTAAAATTGACTCTGAATGAGGTTCCAAATAAGATTAAACTAAAAAAGTTCTTGAAACTTCCTTAAATTAAAAAATTATACTCCTTCTGACCCCCTTTAGTAATCCAACAGTCGAACAACATTAACTTACCTTGGAGATAAAAGGCTTAAAATTTATGATAAACCCTTCTCCAATAGCTCCAAAGGTCCTCCAATTTCTGCTAAAATTCCTTTAAGAAAATCAAATTCCTTAATCCCTTTTCTTCGAGGTCAATGCCGATGGAGAGTGCAGAGAGATGAAGAGAATGTAATGAATTGGGCTTGGGCTTTAAGAATTCATCAAGTCCAGTGCAATCAATGTCTGAACGATTGCGGTGGACTAGCCGTAGGCCCATATGCTAGTATTTTCCATTTGGTTCTAAGGCCCACTAGTTTTGGTCCAAATCCGATTCTTTTTTGATACGTTACTTCCAAAAGTTTCTATTTGCTGTATATATTCATCACTATAATGTTTTCACAAGGTGCATATAGGTCAGAAACTAATAGCTAGGTGGGATACAGCCGTTGGACATTTTTATTTTAAAACATGACTGCCATATTAGCACTTAGGCCCGCGTGTCATTCACTTATTCTTGATCTCCACTATATTTCCATGGGTTACATTCCACCTAATGATTTCTCTGTAGAGGCCGCACAAGAAGTTGAGTACAAGCACAAAAAAGTGTGGACCTTTGTTTCTCATGCGGGTATTTTTTTTCTAATTATGTCTCAATTCTCATGCATGTGATTAACACAAAATAAATCTACTTCTTGACTATAAGTCTCCTACAAGCAAAAAATCAGTCGCTGATTCTGATTAATTCTTATTTCCAAGATATTATAAAATTGATTGTTGATGGCTCTGGATGATATAGCTTTTGAATACTCAATGCACATGCAGTACTCCTTTTAATTAGGGTTGCCCAAACCTTTTCCCTGAAATTGGTTCTGAAATATAGTAATCTATTTCATTCATTGGTACAAATCAGGTAATTTTTCATGACTTAAAACCCAACACGGATGTGATATTGTAGTCCTAAAGAACTTTTGAATACATCCATATAAGCAATGATAAAAAGCCTCAATGATCGACTAGAAAAATTAGTCCGAGTCCTCTATTATAGGGTACATCCAAACAAACAATTAGCATATGATAGAAGCCTCAATGCCAATGGTGTACATTTAGTGATAAAGCTCAATCAAAGATCTAACACCCACCCCGGATGTGATCTTGTACTCCTTAAAACCTGCTTGGGAGAAAATTTTGCTCCACTCTTGCTCGGCCCTCTCCCACCCTGTAGTCAGCGCCATCATTATCACATCCGCGCAGTACTCGGCCTGTGTATACTTGTGATCTTCGGATTTGGAGTTCACCACCACTTCAACTATGATCACCTTCCCTCCTCCCTCTTTGCTAGGCACTGTCTCCTTGCATTTGCGCAGAATCTGAACGCACTCCTCGTTGTTCCAATCATGAAGAATCCACTGCAGAGTGCAATAAAGTTTAATTATTTTGAGGCAAATCTTCAATATCTACTGAAAAGATTCATTCAGTAGGCACATACCTTACGGAACACTGCATCTGAAGGTGGAATGTGTTAAAAAATTGTTTACATGTAAAATTACGTACCTTTGCAAACAGAACAATGAAAATTATGAGTTAAATTGTTGATGATCAAATCAAGTAAAACACTATGTCCTTGAGATAGAATTCGCCCTCCTTAACGGTGCTTAGGACTCTTGGGTATCTGCCTCCCAGGATAAGATGATCAACAAGCGCTGTAGGAGTACTTCCAAACAGAACGCGCAACGAACTACAATACGTAATGCTTTCACAGAAAGAAGGAAGGGGAAGAAGAAAAAACCCAGTAAAAGTATGCAGAAAAACCCATTTTTCATAACTTTATAGAAATCCCCTTAAAGGCCCGTTGAAAACACCCTTTCTAGTTAAACAAACGCGTCCATCTGTTAACGGTTATTTCTTTTAAAGAAAATAAACCGAACCAAACTAAATGAATTCGTCCCAATAATTAATTATCTTGTTGACCCAACCCGACCAGCTGCGCGTGTGAACCGAACGGAACCGAGCCGAGCCGGCCGGCTGGATAGACAGCGGCGAGCGCCCATGTGTGTGTTAGCCCACCTAGGTGTATGGGTCCAACATTTCTCTCCCCCCCACAAAAGTAGGGTGGCGAAGGGCCTAACTTCAAAGGCCAAACTTGGGCCTTAGATACCATCCATAACACCTCATTTGTGTGGATGTGGGACTATTCATTCCTTCAACCAATTCACTCATTCAAAACAAAGTGGGTTCTAATGCCCACTTCTAACAATCCCCCACATGAATGAGAATTGGCTGGATAACTATGCAAAACAATGCAAATAAATTGTGAAAGCAAATATTGAAAAAATTATGCATGAGGGAAAGGTAGCTTTTGGCTTTGAACCTTCCCTTGCAAAAATTATTGGGTTTACTGGCTAATCAGTGAATGTGATGTATTAAACTGTTCAACTGTTTGTATAAATCAAGACAATAGAATTCACACAATCACTTTTCAAACGTATTGTGGTTCTCATGATTGTGTTCATTTCGGCCCTGAACAAACCTGGTTTCATGAGTGCTCTAGAAGATTTAACCTTAAAATCCTCATAGAAGTGGCCCCTTCACTCTCATATAGGTGATTCTCATTAAGAGTATCATGCAATACCCCACTCGAACTAATTCAAGTTATGAGAACCATTAAAAGCAAAGTTTATCCTGATTCATTCTGTAGGCATCACTATCTCGTCATAGGAATGGGGACGAGATTTTATCTCTATAGTGATTCCCCTTGAATCCCCCACAATTCGGTTGTCCCTTTGAACCTAGATCTTGGTATCTCCAGTCAACTAGGTTGGGTTGTCATTATGGTGATTCTTAATGTATAGGCTTTAAGCCCATTCCCCTCGATGAATTGCTCACTTATTCTTTGGTCAAACCCTCAGTAAGTGGATCCACAATATTTTCTTTTGACCTAACATACTCAATGGAAATTATTTCACTAGAAAGCAATTATTTTATGGTATTATGCCTCTGACGTATATGTCAAGATTTACCATTATACAAGTTACTTTGTGCTCCTCCTATAGCAGATTGACTATCACAATAGATACATATAGGTGGTAAGGTTTCTCCCACATTGGAATATCCTCTAAAAAATGACGAAACCACTCAGCCTCTTCGCTTGCTCTATCAAGTGCAATGAATTTTGATTCCATAGTGGATCTTGCAATGCACGTTTGTTTAGAAGATTTCTAAGACATTGCTGCACCTTCAAGAGTAAAGATATATCCACTTGTGGATTTGGAGTCTCTTGCATCAAATATCTAGTTTGCATCACAGTACCCCTATAGTATTGTTGGATACCTTGTATAGTGCAGTCCATAGTTCAAGGTATATCTTAGATATCTAAGAACCCTGACTATAGCCTTCCAGTGATCTTCCCTTGGGTTGCTATTATATCTACTCAGTTGACTTACTGAGTATGCAATGTCCGATCTCGCATAATTCATGAGGTAATTGAGACTTCCAATAATTTGAGAAAATTGAAGTTGTGATATGCTCTCACCCATATTTTTGCTTAAATGCAATGTCACATCCACAGGTCTTCTCGCTGGACGAGATCATCACTCTTATTAAATTTGTCTAGGATTTTTGTAATGTAATAAGATTGAGAAAACACATATCCATCAGATGTTCTAGTGATTTTCATCCCTAGTATAACATCTGCAATATCCATATCCTTCATGTCAAACTGTTTGTTTAATATCCTCTTAGTAGCTTTAATGATGTTGTCATTACTACCAATAATGAGCATATCATCCAGATATAGGCATATAATAACATAGCCATCAAGTCTTTCTTTGACATAAACACATTTGTCAAATTTTTCATGCCATTGCTTAGGTGCTTGTTTAAGCCCATAGAGAGATTTAACAAGTCTGCACACTTTGTTTTCTTGACCCGGTACAACAAACCCTTCAGGTTGTTGCATATATATTTCCTCATTCAAGTCACCATTCAAGAATACTGTTTTCACATCCATTGGATGTATTTCAAGATTATATAAAGTAGCCATAGCGATTAACATCCTAATGGAAATTATTCTTGTGACTGGTGAACACGTATCAAAATAATCTTGACCTTCCTTTTGCTTGTATCCTTTGATAACAAATCTCGCTTTATATTTATCAATTGATCAATCAGCCTTCATATTCCTCTTGAATATCTACTTGTATCCGAGAGGTTTACTCCCTGGTGGTAGATCTACCAACTCCCAAGTGTGATTTTGCATAATAGATTCAATTTCACTATTTATGGCCTCCTTCCAATATTGTGCTTCAGGAGAGGACATAGCTTCCTTAAAGCTTTGAGGCTCATTTTCTAAGAAATAAGTTAGAAAGTCTCGACCAAAGGATTTTGATGTTCTAGCACGTTTGTTACATCTAGGTTCATCATTTTCTCCCTCTTGGTCTTCACTAGTATCCTTTGCAATATCCAAAGTTCTTTTAAGAGAACTTTCCTTTTGTGTAGATTTCCATGGAAAAATATGTTAAAAAAATGAAGCATTCCTATATTCAATCATAGTATTTAATTTACATAAAGAATATCCGATTTATGAACAAGAAAGCAATATGCACTGCTATTATTAGCATAACCAATGAATACGCAATCAATGGTCTTTGTTCCAATTTTAATCCCTTGGGATTAATGACCACCATTTTTGTTAGACACCCCAACACTTTTAAGAATGTGTAGGAAGGCTTTCGACCTTTACATAATTCATATGGTGTCTGCAAGGTTTTCTTATAAGGTATTTTGTTGAGAATATAATTTGCGGAAAGCAAAGCTTCCCCCCACATGTTCTGAGGTAACCCAGAACTTATTAACATGGCATTCATAATTTCTTTTAAAGTTCTATTTTTCCGTTTAACAACTTAATTTTGCTGTGGTGAATAAGGTGCCATTGTTTGGTGTATAATACTATGTTGTGAACAGAATTCACCAAAAGATGATTCATATTCTCCACCTCTATCACTTCTTAGAACTTTTATTTTCTTGCCAAGTTGATTGTCAACCTATGTTTTATATAATATAAATATGTTTATTACCTCATCTTTACTTCTCAGCAAGTATACATAACAATAACGAGTGTAATCATCAATAAATGTAATAAAGTACTTTTTACCTTCCTCTTGTTTGAACAAGTTTTAAATCACATACATCGCTGTGAATTAACTCAAGAGGTTCAGTACATCTCTCAATACTTTGGAAAGATTTTCTTATTAATTTTGATTCCACACAAGTTTCGCATTTATCAATATTAAATTTATGCAGATATTCAATATTAATCAATCTTCTTAAAGCGTCATAATTAACATGTCCTAATCTACCATTCCACACATTAAATGACTGAATCATATAAGAGGAAGAAGTATTTACCGACAGGTAATATGAGAAGATGGTAGTGCACCAAGTAATATGGAAAAACTCTAGCCTTGGCAACCCATGTTTAAAGTCAACTGGTCCAAGATCCCCTTAACCGAATTGGTTCTTCTTCAAGTGAACCGGGTCTCTTTTACCAAACCGGAATCTGGCTGAACCATACCTAAAATCCTGATCGAACCATCATCTTCCCCAACCAGAACTTTTGTTCTTGGGTTTCTGAAACGACGCACAGAGGGCCAGATGGGTGCATCCTAGCCTCTTACCGAGCTCAATTGGCTCAACCATGGCCTCGCGCCGGGGAAATACGAGGTTGCATCCCGCGGATACTGCCCGCCTCAAGAGAGAGAGGCACATAGGTAGATTTTTCGGCTCCTTGCAACGGCCTCCACCTCAAGTGAAAAGGGATGCAAATGGTTCAGATCGCCATGGGGAGACTACTCCGATGTTAGTCGTCCCGCTGTCGGAGTTCACAGGCCAGGGTTCCGCTGGTGCCGCTTCAGCGGGTTGCCGTTGCTCACCCATACTTGGTTCATCAGGTAGCCATTGGGGTGCGTCTCCGATGGCCTTGATCCCGTCGGCGGTGGTGGCTCGCCAAGGATTTCTCCAGGGTCCCCAAGGCCCTGTCATACTCTTTCTGAAAACAGAGGAGCTTCTGCTATGTTTCAAAGCCAAAACCTCAAAATCATTCATTCGGGATATGCTTCCCGTGATTCCACCAATTGCGGCAACGAGACGACCACCATCTCGCACGTCCACTTAGGCATTGGTGGGTCGGCGAAGACATGGCTGTAGCGCCGGCAATACAATGAGCTCTGGTGGGAGCAGGGGACGACGCATGGGTTCGTCTGGTCTCATGTGGCCAGGACTGGGTCGGGGCTGCCACACCGGGTGTCGGAGGACGCTCCCCGCTTGGGGACGAGGGCCGCGGTGAGGCTAGCGCAGGTGCTGTTGTAGTCAGGGACTGTGCCACAGAGAGCGATGAGGGTCTGGGCTCGGGCGTTCATTTTCTCCACCCCAGGCAACCACCCAACTGCGCTGAAGATGTCCTTCTGGAAAAGGTTCTGGCTATAGAAGGCGATGTCCAGGAGGAACCAAGTGGTCGTCGTGCCGAGCAGATGGCGTCCATGATCTTCACAGTGCCATTCCGGGAGTCGCTGGCTCTGGGATTCCTAATGAACACCAAGGGCCTGGTGGAGCTCTTCGTCGTAAACGTCGGCAAGGATTGCAAGGTCCTCAACTATCAGACCTTCGCCACTGGTGACGGCGGTCTACCACCCGGCCCGCCGCGCCGGCCCGTACATGTATTCTTGAGATTGCAGTCTTCCATCATCAAATCTCACTTTGCACTCGGTTCCTCATTGTATTCATCACAAACGCAATAAGCATTTGATACACAATAGCAAAACGAAATACTGAATTTTGTCTTAAGATTGTTAAAAAATTGTTTACTATAATGTAAAACTACGTACCTTTGCAAACAGAACAATGAAAATTATGAGTTAAAAAGTGTTGATGATTGAATCAAGCAAAATGCTCCTCCCAGGATAAGACGATCAACACGCGTAGCGAACGACACTACGTAATACTTTCATAGAAAGAAGGAAGGGAAAGAAGAAACCCAGTAAAAGTATGCATAAAAACCCGTTAGACCTAACCCAACCCGGGCCGGCCAGCGGCGGCAGGGGCACGCGTGTGTGTGGGTTAGCCCACCTAGGTGCATGGGTCCAACATCTCTCTCCCCCACAACAGTAGGGTGGCCCAAGGGCCTAACTTCAAAGGCCAAACTTGGGCCTTATATGCCATCTATAACACCTCATTTGGGTAGATGTGAGACTATTCATTCCTTCAACTAATTCAGTCATTCAAAACAAAGTGGGTTTTAATGCCCACTTCTAACAGAATGTACTCGAACATGTCCCCTCCAATGACTTCCACTTCGGCCTCCTTGGGTGCCACTGCGGCCACATGGAGTAGATCTAGTACCTTGACATTGAGGTGAGGAAATGCCTTGGCGATGGTCCCAGCGGAGCCACCGATGCCACCACCCACATCGATCAGAGTTCGTAAGCCTTGGAAGACATGCTGGCACTGTTCAACAATGTAGCTCATCAAGAACTGGCTCTCGCTGGCCATGGCCGCATTGAAGCCTTTGTTGAATTCGGGACTCATTGCTGCCACCTCCCACATGCTACCCCCATGGCAAAGCTCGAAAGGCATAGAGCCCTCCATCTTCAACCAGTCACTGAAGTAAAAACATGGTTTTACCAAATAAGGTTCTAACACCATTAGTGAATATGGTCTGATGGTGTGACGCCCCTTCACCATTCGCAAGGAGGAGCTTCGAGGTGGTAGTGAGGAGATATCCTGACTAATGGCCGCCGTCCACAGAGGCAAAGATGCCCAAGTGGACGAGCAGGCGCATGAGGCGACCTAGGTGGGGAGCCTTGGCCGGGGGAATTGGAATTGCACGGTAAGTTTAGATAGGGAGCTGGGGAGGAGCCATTGGAGTGAATGATATCGACTATGCCCAGCTGAACCTGAATGGCACACCTGATGGCCATTGAGTTGACAAAGCCAAATTGAAGGTTGAGCAGGTTGGTATGGGCCTGGGAGAACTCGCTAGAAATCTCTGCCATAATAGTAGAAGTACCCACCATTTTTTCTCTCGAGTTGATTGATCTTCTTGGTCTAAACCTTTCAAGTTGGGAGTGATGAATCCCTTGTGGCTTGGACTCTGGGTAGAGTGATGGACTAGTGATTAACTTTATATAGAGGCTATATTTAAGCATAAAAAACGTGCTAGAATGGGAGTTCTCTTCAGGATGTTTCGTTGCTCTTATTAGATGTCCAAATGTGTGAAAGAGTTGTTCCAATAATGAGGATGCTAGGAACGTAACTCTCACAAAGATTTGACCATTAAGAAAGAATGGGCATGTGGCTTTCAGGAAAACAATTATAAATACAGAGCTTTGAGATTTTATGTGATGGTTGTTGAGGAGAGGGAGTATTTTCTCATAGTTAGATGGTATAAAATATTAGTTTTTGCATGAATCATTTTACATCGCACAGTACACGTTCTGTCGCTTTTCAGAGTGTTCAATTTTTATTTATATCAATAAAATGTGTAAACAAATGTTCATCCTATCAGCAGTTTGGTTTTACTAAACAAGAATCATATCTTAAAGCTTTCAGTGGTAGTTGAGCACGTGAATAACATGATATTTTCCTTGCAATTGTTGCACAATGCACCAAAAAAAGCTTGTTGGTTCATGATATTGTTTGGCCCATATTGAACCTACGTTGGATGGGATCGGGTGAACTGATGTGAGGGTGGAACACCCATAATCACTTTGTTACACTTGAATCATGCTCCATCACGTGCACATATTTATATTTATGTACAATAGTTATGTAAATGTAGGTGTTGAGGAACTTGCGTTACATTCATATATTAGATTAGCGGACGCAGTTTATGAATAGATTATAGTCGGTCCCACGTGGTGCTACACGGCTTGGTGCAGGAAGATATACTATTAAGTCTACGACAAGCCTAGGTAAGTGGACTTTAAGTTGGATCAATGAGTTTTAAGCCTAATTAGCCCATAAAGAGAGAGGAGTGTAGTTAAACTTGACCATTAGTGCCCTACCCTAAGTTAAGTTAGATCAATGGTCTGTCTCCGTCTCTTCGTGTTCTCTTACACACAAGAAGAAGAAGGTGATTTGCATGCTGGCATTGAGGATCGTGCTCTTTGAATTTGGGAGAAGAAGAGATATATATTTCTTTGAGGGCTTGATCACACTTAAAGTCTGCTTCATTCCATGGTGGAAGGCTGTGGTGATCTTTCACATTGTCTTCACCAATCTTAAGAGGTGTTCTCAACTTCTACTATATTTAACTGATTAAGGGCATGATTGGGTGAGTGATGAGGCCGCGTCCTAGGGATTTACTCCCAAAGATCATTTCTTATTGATCCACAATTAGTCATTGCTATTGAATAAATTGGTTGATTGAATTTCATATTCCTCTTATATATTGTTGTTGATTTAAGGAATTGAAGGAGAAAATTTTCAGCCAAGACATCTCCACCATGTGCTTCCGCTGCATCACCACTATAGAAAAACAGTCGGTTGGGACATCCAGGACCACGCCTTGGGAAGCTGACGTTGTGAGTTTGAATCCTCGGTTCTTTTAGCTACCCACATGGGTACTATATCTTGATTACCCTCCTAGTATGTGTGGGCCTTGTAGGTGTTGGATATTTTCAAAATAAGAAACAAGAGCGGACGTCCGGTGCAAATGACCGGGTGTCAAGACAGAATTGGACTAAACACCATCCAGTCGACCGATGTAAGGCATTGGTTGGCTGGTACAGTGCATCCTAGCATCTGTAATGCCTTTGAGCGGTCGCCATAAAGGCCAGGCGTCCGATACTAACAGTTTTGTGTCAGTTGTTCTCTAAAAATACATCTTTTCTTTGGTTTTTGCATCCCTTAAACTCTTTTCTATGTATAGCATCCATTAGAGGATGACCTAGTGAGTTTAAGAAGGTTTTGCCCTGTTTTTCTTTCCTTTAAACTCTTGGAGATCTTTTGATCAGTATTGGCACAATATTAAAGTTCCTTAAAGTTGGAAGGTAGACGTGATTTGATAGTTTGAATCGTAGACGAGGAAAGAAAACTTTAAGGAAGTCATGGGGGCGAATATTGTTTTCAAGAAAGCATATTTGATCGCGCCTTGAAGAAAAGCCATTGGAGTGTGTCATGCAACAAATTGCACATTCCTCCATTCCAAATCCTCACATCTCACAATCTAAAAGTAATATTTTGCTTGTAACAATAGAGCATTCAACTACAACGGAGTCTTTGAAGCATATGACTGAAAGTTTCGTCAAACTTGACCAGTTTGATGGAGGCAATTTCCTACGTTGGCAAAGGAATTTGAAAGTCTTACTCACTACCTTACAGATCGTCTATGTTCTTACTGAAGCAAAGCATGTTGAGTTCGAGAATGAGATGCTTGAACAATCCTGCCAGCGCAGCAAGTGGGAACAAGATGATTATCTTTGCAGAGGCCACATACTCAATGCCATGACGGATCCTTTGTTTGATAACTAAGAAAATGTTGAGACGACCAAGAAGTTTTGGGTCACATTTGAGGCTAAATATCTTTCTGAAGATGCTACAAGTAAGAAATTTCTTGTTGGTCCATTTTTGAATTTAAGATGTATGATAACAAGCCTGTGGTAGATTAATTTTTAGAATTTTAGCAAATACTTTCCCAATTCAAGAAAAATGAGATGACAATGGATGATTCTATTGTGTTTTGGCCAAAATAGAAGAACTCCCACAATCTTGGAAGGACTTCAAAAAGACTTAAAAGCACAAGAAAGAATAATTGGCTCTAGAGGAGTTGGCTGCCCATTTCCGTCTAGAGGAAGGAACAAGAGTCTGTGAGGACAAAGAAGAGTATAACAATGATTATAGTGTGTTGAATTTAGAGGAAGGAAAGAAGTCTAATACCACTTGATTCAAGATGAAGTTCCCCACCAATAACAAGAGCAACAACAACAATGGTAATCCCGGTCCTAGCAAGATGAAGAAAGGTGTTTGTTAGTTTTATAAGAAACCTAGTCATCATATCAAAAAGCAAGGTGGAACTTCCTCTAAACGAAAAGAGAAAATGGTAGCGGTAATATCTAAAGTTAACAACCTTGATGAGGACAATTCTTGGCAGATTGATTGCGGCACAACATGACATGTATGCAAGGACAAGAATATGTTTGCTACTTATGAGCATGTGGAAGATAGTATCATTCTCTATATGGGAAACAATTCCATGGCTTTGGTGAAGGGAAAAAGAAGTGTGGATCTTGAATTCACATTTGGGAAGATTGCAACTCTTACAAATGTGTATCGTGGACTTGAGATTTGTAGGAATCTTGTGTCGGCGGGTTGTTGAATAAGTTTGGGTTTAAACTTGTATTTAAGGCGAACGAGTTTGCGTTATCCAAAGGTGGAGTGTTTGTAAGGAAAAAATATTTGTATAGTGGCATGCTTTAGCTTAATGTGAATGAAATGTTTTTTCCTTATATTGTGGACTCTTTATCTCTATAACAGGGTAGACTAGAACATGTTAATACTAAAAGAATGCATGACATGGAGAAGTTAAATTTGGTTCATAGATGTGATGATGATATGCATGAAAAATTAAAATTTGTATGCAATATAAAATAACTATAAAGCCATTTTCTAGAGTCAAAGGAAATACATCTTTACTTATATTAAATTAATACATAGTAACGTGTGTGACATGAATGCTTGAGAATTATAATGATATGTTAAACATAATATATAAAATATAGAGTTAAAAACAAAATGACTCCCATTAAGCGCACATGCTTTAGAAAGTATGTGTATGATCACTATATCAAGCATATATCACATGAACTGTAACAACCCTAAATGAACCAAGATTTGAGATTAAATCACCATGAAGTGAAGATCAAAATATGGGCAAAATTACAATGAACGACAAAGAGTCACCGATAAAAATTGATGTGTCTATGGTGAAGTGTCAGTCGTATTACATAATTTAAATAATCAGCAAAGTTTGACTGACACGAAATTGTGTCGATGGTAGGACATAATCATTCTAAGGAAACTTCCTTTTTAAACGGAAATCCTTAGTATAAATACTCATCTTTGCATTGGGAACAACTTATTGGACTTTAGAGGAGATAAAATAGGTAAAATTATAATATTGAGAAAAATTATATCATCTTGTTCATTTGAAATGGGGCCTACACATTGTACAGAAAAACAGGGGCCTAAAACTTTTTGTCTAATTTTCAACTACAAGATTATTAGCACTTGAATTTCGTAAAAAGTAATAGAGAAGTCCTAAAGAAATGTAAATTGTTTTGGGGTCATACTATTTTCGGAAAAAACTATCCCACTTCATTCCATCAAGGAAAAGGAATTTGTATTAGCATCCCGTTTACATTAAAAAAATATATACCCTAAACTGGATGTATGGAGGCAACATTTGCATTAAAATAAAAAAGTAAAAAAAATTCATATATCAAAATAAGTTCATTGCAATGGCTAAATGAGGCGATAAGTGCGTCACTATAGTATGAGTACATTACAACTTGGTTGGCACCCACTCATCTATCTATCTTTTGCAATTGATTTCTAAAACTTCTAAAAGAAAAAAAAAGGGGAATTTATAAAATAAATCATCAAAAAAAAAATTTATGAAAATGACACACTGTAGAAAATATTTGCAAAATAGGGTATCTGACAAGCCACGCAGGCGCCCGCGTGGCGCGGGCGCTTGCGTGGCTTTTTTTTTAAAACCAAACCAAAAGGCGTCGGTTGAACCGACACCTCTCGATTAAAAGAGAGAGGAACCGACGCCTCTTAGTGCCTTATCATTTTCCGTCCCATTTTAAATAGGCTGTCACTTCAACGATACATATCTCTCTCATTTCTAACCCATTTTCACTCATTTTTTTTATTCTTCCTTATTTTTAGTGCTCTTTCTAGTCATTATGATATCACAAAGATGTTGAGCCATCACATACCATTTATCGTAGTTTTTATAGTATTTGTTTCGATAAATAGCATGCGATGGATCAACATCTTTGCGATATCATTATGACCAGAAAGACCACTAAAAATAAGGAAGAATAAAAAAAAATGGGCAAAAATGGAAAAAGAATGAGAGAGATATGCATCATTGAAGTTATCACCCCTTTAAAATGGGACAGATTTGTTTTAGTGGGACAAATTTCAATGATGCATATCTCTCTCATTCTTCATCCATTTTCGCCCATTTTTTTTTCATTCTTCCTTATTTTTAGTGGTCTTTCTGGTCATAATGATATCGCAAAGATGTTGATCCATGGCATGCTATTTATCGAAAAAAATACTACAAAAACTACGATAAATGGTATGTGATGGCTCAACATCTTTGTGATATCATAATGACTAAAAAGAGCACTAAAAATAAGGAAGAATGAAAAAAAATGAGTGAAAATGGGTTAGAAATGAGAGAGATATGTATCGTTGAAGTGACAACCTATTTAAAATGGGACGGAAAATGATAGGCACTAAGAGGCCTCTCTTGAACCGACGCCTCTCTCTTTTAATCGAGAGGCGTCGGTTCAACCGACGCCTTTTAGTTTGGTTTTAAAAAAAAAAGCCACGCAAGCGCCCACGCCACGCGGGCGCCTGCGTGGCTTGTCAGATACCCTATTTTGCAAATATTTTCTACAGTGTGTCATTTTCATAATTTTTTTTTTGATAATTTATTTTATTATTTCATGTATATAAAATCTGGGTGCCTTTTGGGCAGCGGACGCGGGTGGGCCGGGCCCAAGGGCCCAACATCTAGACCCAGCCGTGGTTCTCATTCATGCTTAAGGGAAGGGCCACTAACCCACTCTATTTACAACTTTGTGTAATAAGGGTTGTCGAGTGATTCAAAACCCACCCGTCTCCAGTTTATTTTCCGCTCATATCCCCAAAGCACCCAATGGCTGGTGCATATAAACAAGACTCTAATACTAATAGAATCTTCCATATAAACGATGGTACTTTCATGCCTGTTGGTTTCCTTCTCACAGCCTAAAATAACTTGAAAGATGTTTACACCTCCACACCACATTACTAGATGCAAATCACAACTACCCTCCTAAGGGTAGAAATCTTGGTTAGGTAATAGAATGGTGGCAGGTAACCTCATTAGCTAGGAAGCACGGGTCGTATCCGTATCCAATACGTATCGGACAAGGAATGGGAACGACACGGTTATGCCGTATTTGAATTAAAATATATTTATTTTTTTTGCGCATAATTTAACATTAAGGCATTAGTAGTCTAGTAGTTAGGGTTATGTCATTTTAAGCACTGGGGTTCGAAACCTGACAAACGCATCATTATTTTTTGTGCCATTCTTGCTTGCCAGAAATAATAAACAAAAAATAATTTTAAGTTTGTAATTGTAATTTTTATAAGGTTTAGGAGAAAAAAATATGGTAATATTATACCAAAAATATATTTAAAATTTATATAAATAATTTTTTATTAGCCGTGTCCTATCCTACTTTTTAGGAAAATGATGTGTCCCCCTGTTTGTATCGTGTCACCGTATTTGTATTCGTACTTCCTAGCTCATTAGCCACTCCACCATCTAAAATGTGTCCAATGCAATGCAGGCAACCCCTAGTACTATAATATAAGACCTAGTATATACTCAATCCAAAAAAACCTGAATGCATTTAAAAAATAAAAGATCCACTATTAGGTGGTTGATTTTGCCGATAGATCATCATGAGCGTGCATTTGTAAGGGTAAGGGGCTTGAAATGTTGAGGGCCCTACAGACTATTAAATTTAAATCATTTTTAAATGTAGCCAGGATTTTTTGGATAGAGGTAAGGAATTTTGTATCGGCGATATATCGATATCGGGCCCCACCCAATAAAACGATAGAAACCAATATCATTTTTCAAATTTTTTAAAATATCGCCAATATATTGGCGATATATCGGTCCATTTTTAAAAAAATATTTTTTAAAAAAAATGGAAGATTTTTTTAAAATAACTTTCCCGATTGTTTTCCGTCCTAATATGCATTTTTATGCATATTTTGAAATCTATGCTTTGTTTAAATTAGTATAACTTATTTTAGAAGTTACATTATACAAATATATGGTAAAAATTAATTTTCGACTACCGATATTTTTTTACACAATATCGTTTAATATTCCCTCCGATATTTTGTCGGATATCCGACTCCTTGGATGGAGGGGTATAATATTCCCTCCATCCTAAAATAGATGCTCCGTACTAAAAGATTGGTGAGTGTTGCAAATAGTAACCACTTTTATCTCATATCTCATGGAGCATCTATTAAGGACAGAGGGAGTATAAAACCCATACGCCGAAAGTGCAAGTCTCTCAACGTCAACCATGTAGGCTCCCGGCAGTCTACGTGAAGCTTCAGTCTTGCTCACTTGTCTAGTCTAAATCGTCGACTTTTGCTCGATCACGCGGTTTCTTGCACCGTAGGCTAAGAGATGAGAGACTGGCAAGACTTGCAAGTCCCGCCCTTAGAAACGTCTCCATCGTGTTCCACATGCACCATCATTCACGCCTACTCCTTCCTAGACGTTCTCACTTGCATATAGACTTTTAAATGCAGCTGTTAACTAGTGGTGCTAAGTCAGCTGAGCCAGCTCAATTTTGGCTTGATGGCCTGTCTCAACTGTCATGGACTCGATTGGTGGAGTTTAAATTTGGACTATTAATGTAACTCCGATCAGGTACATTTTAACTTCAAAATCAGTTCATTAATCTGATAACCAAATAGGCCAGACTATTAAAATGAGATGACAGAGGGAAATTTTTAGACGATGTATGGAAAAAATGGAGCTTGCCTTTGCCTTGGGGACAGATGGAAATAGAAGTAGAGGTAGAGGTAGAATCAAGGTTTTCAAAACCGGACCGGCCATCGAACCGGAATGATGGCCGGTCCGATCAGACCGGGGTCAAACCGGTGTGAGCCGTTTTAGGTGAGAGGAGTGTAATATATGATAAATATATAATTTGTATGATATAAACATCAAAAATACATAGCCCAAGTGGTTAAGTCTCTTGCGGGGGAGGGGGCAAGGGGGGGGTTCGAATCCCCCCTCTTGCAAAATTTTTTTCAGAAAAAAATTATTAAGATATTCCGGACCGGTCCGGTCCGGTTCACCGGTTCGGAAAAAACCGGCCGGTTATAAAAAAACCCGCCCGGTTCATTGAACCGGACCGGTTTCCCGGCCGGTTCCGGTTAACCGCGGCCGGACCGGCCGGTCCGGTCCGATTTTGAAAACACTGGGTAGAATGCACTGATTCGCCGAAGCAAACTAAAGGGCACTATGTGTTGAAGTGAGTTGTAAAATAAATATTATATTAACCTGTTATTTATTAACTTAAGCTGTTTGTAAATAATGGTTATCTCACGTGGTATCAGAGCTCATGAGCAGGATTTGAATCCTAATTAGGGGAGCAATCTTCTTCCACTTGTGTAAAACTTTCTCAAGATATTGGTTAAAACATCTTCTCTCCTCGTACTATGTCTACGTGCTAAGCTTTACTCTAGTCCTCCTTATGTAAAAAGTATAAAGAAGAAGAAGATGACAGAGATGAAAATTTGACTATACCTACAAGTGGCAACCTCAATACATTACAACATTGTTTAGGGGACCCTGTAGATGGGAAAAATTATTTTTACGGGCCATTTGGGGAGTGAAAAAGTCAAAATATCCCGAGTGAATTTTGGACGTCTACTGTAGCATTCATATTTTTTCCATATCCAACGTGAAACACGACACGAGGTATTTCAGCTGGATATGAAAAAAACATGGATGCTACAGTGTAGCAAAACATCCACTGTGGATGTTTTACTTTTAATCACGCCCCAAACGGCCCCTTAGATATGTATTTCCATGTATCCACCTAATGCATCGCAAGCCATCGGATCGAGATATGCGGGCAGTTCAAAACTAGCATGCCCAAAGTGTGTTATAAATAAAGTACAATTTATTGCAATATAACAAATGAGACCGGTTTATATAAGATCATTGTCATGAAGCTTTTATAAGCCAAGCCATATCCATCCGTCAAATCAAAATCTGATGGCAAGTATTAAATCACTAGGCAGGTATTGTGTAAATTAATATGTAACATGCCCAAAAGTAGAGTCCAGCTTGAACTCAGCTCAAGTGGGCTGAGTTTCAACTAGGCTTTGCCAGAGCCAAAACCAAGCTGGCATCAGCTACATGGCACTTTACCAAACTCTCTCTCTCTATATATATATATCGATAAACCAATTGAAATATAACCTTCAAATACAGTTCAACCTCCAACGTCCCCAAGCCTTTTGATATATAGTCAACAATAACAGGAGAGAACTAGCTAGTGCCGCGCCAAGATCTTCGCCTGTGACAAACATCAGCCATGGCTGGTGAAGACCGGGATTCCGAGAACAGGTACAGGAATAGCGTGGACCCTCGGATCATGGTCACGGCCGTCATCTGCCTCTTCTTCATAGTCCTAATCGTCGTCCTCCTCCATTTCTATGCGCGGTACGTTCTCCGGCACCAGGCGAGGCGCCTGGCTATGGCCCGGTTGAACCTGCACGGTCAGAGTGTGGAGACAGTCATGCAGGTGCAGGCCAGGCCGGAGCCTACCAGGACTGGCCTCGATGCCTCGATCATTGCCGGCCTTCCAATCTTTGGCTACATGAGCGACGGCCCTGCGGTAGATTGCCCGGTGTGCTTGTGCGCATTGGAGGAGAAGGAGATGACTAGGGTCTTGCCTAATTGCAAGCACCTGTTTCATGCTCGGTGCATTGACATGTGGTTGCACTCCCATTTGACGTGCCCGGTTTGCCGTGCGGAGGCCGAGCCGCGGGCCGAGTCTGAAACCGGGAAAGCTGGTGGGGATGCTCGACCGCCACCGAATTTGGGAGCGAGGGCGGGCGAGTCGGTGAGTACTCTTAGGTTGAGCTCGTTTAGGAGGATTTTGAGCGGCGAGTGGTCGGAAAGGAGCGTACAAGTTTGTGGGCAAGGTCATGCTGTGGAGGACTTAGAGAGGCAATGAGATTTGGCAATACTGTTTTTTGTTTGATCAAGATTCTACCTTAGGATTGAGGACTTATATTAAACATGTACGGCCTATTGATATGCATTGTGTGATAACCAGTTCTATGCACAGATATGAAGTAGCCTGTATTTTGTTGTTTGAGAATTAAAGAACCAATTCGTATGTTTGTTTGTATGGGAAACTCAAATGCCTACTAATCTCCTATTGTTTCACCTCCTAAGACCAGGATTAATGCTACAAAACACCATGCGAACCAATGTAGTTCATCCCGCTTGCTTGAGCAAATAGAAGCCCAATTCAGTGGTTCCGTGGCCATCTAGGCCCAACCGATGATTTAATTGGGCCCTCCCATTCCTGGTTGGATCCATGTTGACTTCCATACGTAAGATGAGAATGGGAATGTAGTGATGATGATAGTGGCTCCCCCTCTATGTGCTCTAATTCACATTCCAAAAAAAAAAGAGCTCCAAATTTACGAAGAAGAAGCGGGGCAAAAGAAGTAATAATTGATTAATTCTTTGGGTGGTTGATTTATTGCTAGTATTTTTTTTGTTAAAAAGAACACATGCAATAAAAAATCACAAATACAAGCAAACAAGGAGTCCCCTCTACACCAACAAAATAGGAAGGGAAAACTTCAATACAACACAAATAACACATAGTAATTTAAAGATTACATAACATTTAAGAGCAACAAACACAGTAGCGTAACATTGATGCCTTTTCCACAAAAAAGAAAACAAAGAACTCTACCATCCTCGACAAAACTACAAATGGTCGACTCAAGGCCGATTGTTAATCCTCTTAGAAAGGAGGCAGCGGATATTTAGTCATCCCACTTGCTAGAGGAACATGATGAAGCTTGAAGAACAACCCATATTTAGCTATATTTCCTGCAAATAGGAGCTTGATGTATCTTTAATAGCATTGAAGGAGGAACAGTATGTCTGACGGTAGATATACCGCTGGTAGTCGAGAGACTACCCCGATTTGTAACCAAATGGTTATAACGCAAAAAGATAGGAAAGACAAAGTTAGCCTCTGAGGAAGTAGAAGTCTCAGAAAGTGCTACTAGAGAGAAATGAGGGGGGGGGGGGGGGGGGAGAAGAGGGAAGTCTGGGAGAGGATCACCTCCCTGCCAATTCCAAGCAGACGGCAAGGAGCACCACCTTAGCCCATAAAAAATGAGAAGATAACAAAAGGAACAAAAAATAAAGAAAATAGGGAGCGCCTCCTTACCGAATGGACATGGGACATGCATCGGTTGGCCAGCAAAAAATATGGGAGTAAAAGAAAAAAAGGTGGGATAGTGAGTGTGGACAGTGGAAGGGAAAAGAAGCGAGGAGCAGCATAGGAGCACGAGGCCCTCGAGCCGTCCCACATCAATATTTTAGGGTTTACCATCATCATCATGTCTTTGCATATTTGAAGACCATCAAACGAGGAGAGGTAAAAACTGTTCGATTGGTTATGCAAATCAATTGAACGAACGGATTTGATCTTATATGCATGTGATGCATCATGCGATTTTATTCTCTTGAAGGATGGTAACATCTAGCATTTGCCTTATTTGCATATGATAATTATTGATTTTATCTATAGTAGATAAAATTGTTTCTTCATATGCATGTCATTGTTTTATTATCTCTTTATTTATGTGTTAGATAAAAGCAGACTAATATATTTCTATCAGATTGAACAAAATTTCCCTTGATGCTATTTGTTATCATGATTATGTGCATCATATAAATTGAGGAGATAGAATTTATAGAATTGTGATTCTTATTCATCATTCTTTAATCCTATATCTGATATTGGATCCGATTTCTAAATGGTTTAAATGAGATTAGAATCATTTTGATTGTACTAAGACCCTGTTTGGTTGCCCAAAAAGAAGCTGGATTCTTAGATCCAGCTTCTTTTGGGAAATCTCCTCTTGGAGATTTCCCAAAAGAATTGACTTCAACTTCTTCCGGTGGCAAAAGCTATAATTTCAGCAAAAAGCCTTAGCTTTTGCCATCCGAAGAAGAAGTGAATTTAAGCTATTCAAGCAAAAAGCCTTAGCTATCCAACTTCTTTTAAGCCCAACCAAACAGGGCCTAAGATTGATGAGAATCTTAGATGTCGACATGCTATATTTTGGACAGAGGTTGAGTTTTGACCATTATCTCTCACATATTATGCCATGTTCTATTAAATGAGATATCCTCACTTTCTTATGATGTTCTTTCATGAAATAATTTTGATTGAAATTGAAGAAAAGGTAATTTATCTAATATATTGAGAATTTATTAGAGTTTGATTAGTTAAAGATTATAGTTTTGTGGCTTAAATCATAGTGATTGAGATTCCTATGTGTGTGTGAAGTTACATCTTGTCTTTACATAATTTACCTTTCATAATGTATGTTTCTAAATTGCTTGTAAACTTAATGAAGAAGTTCATATTCTTTGGTTAGAAGAATAAATAATATCCATTCTAAGACCAAGCTAAACATTTGAATTAAATGACAAGAAGATGTCTTTGTGGCTATGAGAGTTAAAGTCTTTATAGTCCTAGTCAAAGACAAGGAGGAGGAATTCTATTCCAACTCTATTTGCTAACATAGTGGAATCCGGAATCAGCTTTGCTAGTTCCTATGGATGGTTAGAAATAGCCAAGCTGAGAATTTCAACATGGCATGTCAACCTATTGTTTTGTAAGAAGATGAGGAGGCAATTGCCTACAACTCTTCATATCTTCATGCGATCAAGTAAAATAGAAGAATTGTGTGGTGGATAATGCTATTATTGCATGAGAGTAGATGTACATTAGTATGTCGATGAAGACTTTGTATCTCTAAGGTGTAGCATGTGCCAAAATGTTAAAGAACTTATTAGCATTTGTCTCCTTTGTCAACAGAGCTTTAAAGTTTACTTGTGTCATAAATTGGTATATGCATGCTTAATTATGTCTTTTATTTCATTTCAAAGGTTATATTTAATTGTGGATTACATATTATGCTCTAAATTGACAATTCATTCTTTGAATTTCATGATTTTGTTATTGATAATCATGACTTGTTGAATGTAGAACTTTGACTTTTGTACTCTCATGTTTAAGAGATTGGTGAACACTTAACTTGAGTTGAAAGTTAAATTTGGATCTCTTAGTTGTCATGATGTGTTTGTTCAAGTTATGTTTTAGATTATATAATCCCTTTGTCATGTTTCATTTCCATTGGAACTACTTCACATTTGTACATGTGATTTTCGACATTACAAGTTGAGGTATGATTTTTCTAACTTTTTAATACTAATTTCCAAGCTATTATGTTTATGTGGAACATTTGATGTGTATTGGAAATTCAATTATAAGGTATAAATTTAGTCAGATTTGATTATTCAATTGAGCTAAAATTGGGGAAAAAACTTTCATATGATTGTAGAAATGAGTAGCAAATCTTGAGCTCCAATTTTATCTTAATCTTGTGAATTGTTAAGGATAGAATCTTAGGTGTTCTAAAATATGAGTAACTTAATGCTCTCATTTTAGGTTTAACATAAACTTGTGTGGAGTAGCATTATGTTATATGTAAATTTTAATAATAGTGATTTTTAATTCCTTCTTAATAAATAAAAGAAAGCCTAGTTTGTTATTACAAAAATGTGGGAATGTCTTTCTAAGGCTTAAATTTCTAAGAGATATGGATTATCAAATTAGGACCTAAGACTTACGTTGGAGCTCTCTTTGGCTATGCAGAACACTTCTTTCCTCTTAAGAAGAAGGTAAAGTTGTTGTGCATAACCAATCAGCATTGTCATTGAGTCCTAGGTTGAAATTTGATGAACCTATCATAGGAATTCTAAAAGACCAAGAAAGTAAAGACCTTGGGACAACTCCTTCACCTATTTGATAGAAGATGCCCTTATGACATAGTGAGGTAATGACTGACAATGATGCTCCTCTTTGTGAAAGAGGGTGTACGAAGCAGGATGAATTCTTTGCTTACACATCAGATGTTGATCATTATAGTATATTACCAGGGGGTAAACTCTTTGTGTGCAATCGGATCTTAAAATGAGTTAAGTCTAAATGAGTCCATTAAAAAGTACACGGCGAAGCTAATCATCATAGGCTATCGTCATTAAAAAAGGTCCATACATTTATAAGACATTCTTTCTTGAAGCTAAAATAACTACTATCTATGTGCTTCAAGCACTGGATAAGTAATACAACCTTGATTTTCACTAAATAAATGTGAAGAGAACATTCTTGAATGGTGAATTAATGAATAAGGTTTGTATACATTTGCTGGAGGGATTTGTAATATGTAGTTATGAGAAGAGTATGCTAGAGCGTTATATAGTCCAAATCAAGCTCCTAAACTATGGCATGAAAACATGTTTATTCCATTTTTCTTTCTAATGATGTTGCTTGTGAAGCAGTAATATGCATCTTTGGAAGCATATTGGTAATGCTTATTTATCTTATGTCTTTATGGTGATGAGATTTATTTTTTGGCAATTATATTGGTAAAATCATTGAGGCTAAAGATTTTTATATAAATATTACATTTTAAAAGATATTGGATATAAAAATGTTGTGTTAGACATAATGACAGAACATGCACATTGTGTAGAAGAGATATTGAGGAAGTACAACTATTTCAAGTTAAGACTTGTAAGTACCTTTAATCATTTATTATTTGAATGTGCTTATACAAAGACAGTGTGACTCATTTTCTTGAGAAAATGCAACATCCAACATTCTATTCTCAACAGTCAAATGGAGTTGGAATGACTACTTTATTTCATAAGAAAAATTAAACATGTTGGCCATATTCTTAAAACTGGTTTTACTCCTTTTGTTACTATGATTTGGGAGGAGAGGAATCACATAATTTTTTATAATAAAAAGATGGAGACCTATGTTTTGTGGCATCAGATTATTGGTAGAGTTCAAGATATTCTTCAAGTGTTTAAGCTAAAGGATACATGTCTCTCCCATTGTAGTTTTATGAGTGGCTTTTAGGACTAATGTCAACTCCCTCCATTCTTCCCAGTGTGTGATCGATCAGATATGTGTCTGTAATGGTGTCAAAATATGATCCATTATAGCATTTATTTATGGAATAGTCATTCGATTATTCTTTTTTCCTTTTTATCTGGTGGTTATTTTTTCTTTTTTTGAGAAATTTTGCAAGGTCAAATCTTCGGCATTCCCTTTTTTATGATTAATACAATTATCAATTACCCCCCAAAAAATAAAAAATTGATCACCCGTTCTATCATACGATGGTAGATGTGGATGGAGGTAAAGTAGAGTGGCTTGGGGATCTATTTTTAGAATTACCCATGTTGAACAAGTCATTTCCTATTATTTTGATTCAATGTGTTGTTGAAGCTTTATTGCTAAGATTCATAATATGAATCATAATGGTAATCCTCCAAAATTTTTTTTTTAACTCAGATAATTTTTTTTAAACTCAGATAAATTATCTCGTGCAAGTGTAACTCATGTGGAGTTCTTTCTCTGAGGTTATGTGATCAATAAATGATATTGTAGATCACTTGACCGAAAAGGATAATGGTCAAGAGGACAATTCTTATTTGCATCAAGGGGAATGTGGCTAAAGTCCATTTTGTTAGTTACCATTAGTGGCAACCCAATCTACCCAAGTAAAGAACCCACGAAGGAGATTTAATGGGAAAAACAAGCTAATGAGTGACTAGAAGGAGCACTTGTTTTATTTTTTACTCTCATTCTTATGGTGTGTATGCTCATTTTCAAGTAAGGTTGACTATTGTCCTAATGAGATCAAGGCCTTAGTGGCAGGATATTGTCTTGCAAAATATCCTTGGAGACTCTATCCTATATGACTCTGAGTTTTGGCAGGAAGTTGATGAGGATTGTTGGACTTATTCTCTAGAAGATACACTCATGAAACTAGATACTGACGTATGGCCGTAACATATCACCCATCAAAACTCAATGAGAAAAGTATATTGTGTGTTCAATGTGCTATAAGTCTCTTCTTAAAGGTTTAAGTTCAAAACAATGTTCATTTAATGCTTAGAGAGATGGAGGTACATCAACTAGGTGGAGGTTGAGGCCCAAAAAGTACCTCTCATAAAAAATATGGTATAAGTGTTGCCCATCTTGAGTTAGATTGATTTCAGTGTTTTCCCATCATCGATTTTATCTATGTGCTTTCTTTTCTAATAAATCATGTGGGAAATGTTGGAACTTGTGATTTATTAGAAAAGGGAAAGGTGATCGACTGGCAGTGTGAGCTGATCGATTGGCCCGAAATTCTTTTGGCATTATTTGATTAAGAACATCCTATTCAATCGCTAGGCTTTAGTGATTGATCGTGGGGCTCTATGTATCTGTTTTCTTGCACATTTTTATGAGCGATCAATCGACATATATGTGCAATTGATCAGCCCTTGATGGGTCGCATATGGAAACAGCCAAAGAAGCCGTTTTGGGATGTTTCAAGTGGATTAACATCTCTTGGATGTGGGTTTAGTGGATCCTAAGCATAAAAGGAAGCCCTAACTCTTTTCCCAAAGAGTGTGAATCCACTCTCTACCAAATATTTGATCTTTTAATTCTCTCTATGGATTTTTAATGGAGATATTGGGTTTTACTCGTGTTTCTTGATCCATTGTGTGTCAGGCAACTTCCCTCTTCTCGAGTTCTTGATTGGGTTCTTTGGAATCCACCAAGAACCCAAGAGAGGTCTATTGTATCTCTTGACGGATCACCAACAGAGCCTTGCACTAAGGCGGCAAAATTTTGTTCAAGGTTAGTCACTTGAAGGCACCTCGGACTGTGTCTTCTTTGTCATGTCTTTGTATATTTGAAGACCATTAAAGGAGGAGAGGTAAAGACCGTTTCATTGGATATGCACGTTGATATTTATAAAATATTCATATTTATATATACCTTTTTACCTATATGTTAGTCATAATTTTAGTTGAAAGTAAGGATAATTAATGGTGATTCATGTTAAGTGAGCAATTAGGAGATTAATAAATAAATGCGCTTAATTGATAAATTTAGATGCGTTAATTGAATTTAATAGATTTATATTTTATTATGCGACTAAGTTGTATCTAAACTTATGTATGCAGGTTTTAAAAGTCCAAATGTAGATTGTCAAAAGTGAATGCGTGTTAAGTGATCTATACATGAAATATGCATTTTATTATATCCTAAACTTATATTTATGCTAGTATTAGATTAGAATTTATGCTACTTTAATATAGTTTTTGGTTTTTGTAGGAAACAAGAGTAAAACGTAGAAATGGGATGAAACGCGACTCTAATGATTGAATATTCACAACTTTGATTGCATATCTCTGATGGGACTGATTTAAGCTTCACGAAGTCAGCTTTCCAACGCCACTGACTGTTCGCAATTCGGGGTTCTGAGCAAAAAGTTATGATCATTTGAAATATCGCACGCGAAAGAGACACGATTAAAGAGAAGAACCGTCAAGATGAGATTGGATGGATGAGATCGATACAACGGGTTTTATTTAATAAAGAAAAAAATAAAAAAAAGAAATATGAACCGGTTCAGAGTCCGGTCCGGTTCAGTTAAAAAAAAAAACCCGGCCCGAGCCAAAACTCGGGCCTTTCGTCCAGAAATAGAACAGAGCGCCGGTGTCGGAGAAGACCGGCGAGGCTGGACTGAGCTCCGGCGGCGGTGGGTCTCGACGGTGATAACTTAGACGGCGGCGATCTTGACGGCGGAAGACGAGGCTAGGCTGAGCTCCGGCGGCGAGACTCGACGAGTAGTAATTGCATGTTTAGTGGTGGATTCTCTGCCTTGATAATTCTCCATATTGATTAAATCTTAGTTAGATTAGATAAAGTTCATTGCTTTTTTTAGAATTAATTAAACTACATCTTTTTCTTCTCTTGAGTTTGGTAAAGTATTCACCATCCCTGAGGTTCGACAACCCTTTAATACTCACTATAGTACAATTGCCTTGTGCACTTGCAAGGGTTTTAATTTTAAACGATTAAGTTTTTGGCGCCATTGCCGGGGACGGCTCAATAGTTTACCAGATTCTTAGCATAATTAGTGTTAGAGTAGTTTAGTGAGTCTTAATTTAGATTTTTTTTAGTAGCTTAATTGCATTCTTCTTCTGTTGCAGGATTAAGAGAAGACGTGGAATCCTCGCCAACGTTGGAAGGGCCATCCCTTCCCATAGTTTGCATTCTCTTATCCTTTCTCTTTTAGATAAATTTGGGTGCTTGGTGTTTTCCATTTTCTTTGTGGGATTGCATGACATGCTAGTTGTCGCTATTAGGATTGCTACAGGTTTTATTGCTTTATATTGTGCATGCATGGTCATCGTTCCCTGAACCCCGACCTGGCCTTTTACCCTGATCCTGAGCGACTGTCTAGAGCCTTTAGAACTCACAGCAACCCAATCTTTGAAACCCATTCTATGGCAGACAACATGAACCTTGGGGGTGGGAATGGCCTAAACCAGAATCCAGTAGTGCCTCATGCCCGTACCCTACAAGATTATTACAGGCCTACCACCTACACCTCCCCCTCCTGCATAATCTTACCAGAAAATGTGGCTAATTTTGAAATTAAGCCCAACATCATCCAGATGCTGCCCACCTACCATGGCCAATTAAATGAGAACCCCTATAGGCATCTCCAAAATTTCCTACAGGTTAACACAACCTTTAAACTTACACTGTTTGATGACCAGGTGCGCCTTAGGTTGTTCCCCTTCACCTTAAAAGATAGGGCCAAGGAATGGCTATACTCCCTTGAGCATAACTCTATTTCCACTTGGGAGGAACTTCAGGCCGAATTCCTCAAGAAATACTTTCCTGTGGGCCGGACCAATAAGATCCGCCATGAAATCATCACCTTTACCCAGATACCTAATGAACAATTCCATGAAAGCTGGGAGAGGATGAAATCCTTACTCCAGTCCTGTCCCCACCATGATGTGCCCAAGTGGCAATTAGTACAGAGATTTCATGAGGGTGTGTGCGATCAATATAAGACCCTAATAGACGCCACATGTGGAGGCACATTCATGAAGAAAACCCCGGATGATGCTTGGGATCTACTAGAGGACCTCAGCGAAAACTCTTTACACAGTGCTACCCTCTATAGATCTGAAGGCCATATGCCTGGTAGGAATGCCTCAAGGGGAGGCATATATGGTGTCAAAGCCACCACGAGCCTAGAATACCAAGTGGCATCCCTTACAGAGAGGTTTGACAGGTTTTTCTCACAGACTCCACCATTTATGCCAACCTCTCATGATGCCTGCACCATCTGCGCCAGCCCTATGCACACTATAGTTGACTGCCCCTCTGCCTCCCAATATCCAGATCTTGTACAGGAGCATGCCAACTTTGCACAAGGATACCCTAGAGCCAATAACCCCTACTCAAATACCTATAACCCGGGGTGGCGAAATCATCCAAATTTCACCTGGAAACAACCTAACCAGGGGCCCGCCTTTAACCAGGCCCCAAGACAGGAATTCCAAAACCATGCTCAGCCTTACCAACCAGCCACAGTTCCCCCATTTGGCCAAGCCAACAGGAAACCATCCCTAGAAGACCAAATGAGCCAAATGCTAGCCGCCTTAACTGAGATGAAAACTGAAATAAAAGCTGATATAAAAACTGAGATAGAATCCAAACACAAGGAGCTGAAAGGTGAGCTAAGAACCCAAGCCCAGCTTGTTCATTCTCATACACAATCCATTGCCAAAATAGAAACCCAATTGGTACACTTGGCCCAATCCATGAACCGTAGGGAAGCAGGTACCTTGCTAAGTCAACCACAGCAGAACCCTAGAGGACAGTTTGCCGTCGAAGGTTCCCATTGTACAAATGAGCAGGTACAGGCTATCACTACCTTAAGGAGTAGTAAGCAAGTTGATAATCAGGTTAGGAAACCATCCATGGGTATTGCGAGTGAAACATCTTCCCCATATACACCTAAAGAAACCACTCCTACCCCACCTGTTCCATTGAGTCCCCCACCATAGCAGGATACCCCTACGGAACCCACCAATGAAAAATCCTATATCCCTAGGGCTCCCTTTCCCCAATGCCTCAACAAACCCTCCCCGTTTAGTAAGTCTCATCAAAGAATGGAGGAAATGTTAGAGGTGTTCAAGTAGGTCAAGATAAACCTTCCCTTATTAGATGCCATCAAACAAGTACCTGCCTATGCCAAGTTCTTGAAAGACCTATGCACCCAAAAGAGGAAAGCCAAATCCAACATTACCCAAAAGGTCTTTTTAACTAACCAAGTGAGCTCTTTGCTGACCAGTGAAATGTCACCAAAATTTAAGGACTCAGGTGTCCCTGTTATCTCTATTGTCATAGGTGATCATACCCTTAGTCGAGCTCTCTTGGATTTAGGGGCTAGTGTCAACCTTCTTCCATACTTTGTATATGAACAACTTGGTTTAGGAGAGTTACAGCCCACCTCAGTCACCCTTCAGTTAGCAGACAGATCCATCCGCCGACCCAGAGGTGTTATAGAAGACGTTCTTGTAGGAGTTGACCGGTTCTACTTCCCTGTTGACTTTGTAGTTTTAGATATGGAACCAGTTGCCTACTCCAAATCCCAAATTCCTGTTATCCTTGGCCGCCCTTTCCTAGCCACAGCCGATGCCACCATTAACTGTAGGTTAGGGCTCATGAACGTCTTGTTTGGGAATATGAAAGTTAAGTTAAACATCTTTAGTGCTTCCCAACAACCCTCTAGCGACACTACGTGTCTGATGGTAGATGACCTAGATGACCTAGTTCAGGAGTACCTCCCCTTTGGTGTGCTTAAGGATGCCTTAGAGCATACCCTTTTCTATGACTAGCTCGATGTATATGAGGGCACACCTGACCTCGAAGAGGTCCATCACCATTTAGTAGCTGCCCTATACCCTGGACATATCCCATGGAGACCCCACCCGGACCCTCTTCCTATGTCCACCGCCCCACCACTTAAACCCTCCATTGAATCCCCACCCACACTTGAACTAAAAGACCTTCCTAGCTCCCTCAAATACGTCTTCCTAGGACCCGATGACACCCTTCCTGTGATTATCTCCTCGAGCCTATCTACTGATCAGGAAGCCCAGTTGTTGGAGATCCTTATCACACACCGGCGAGCTATAGGGTGGACGACCCCTCTGTGTGCATGCATCGCATAAACCTGGAGGACTAATCTAAACCTTCTAGGGAGGGGCAGCGACGGTTGAACCCTCACATGAGAGAAGTGGTGATGAAAGAGGTAGTGAAATTGTTAGATGCTGGAATTATATACCCTATCTCTGACAGTGAGTGGGTGAGCCCCATCCAGGTCGTCCCTAAGCAATCGGGCATCACGGTGAAACCAAACTCAGAGGGTGAACTTGTGCCTGTGAGAGAGACCAATGGGCTGGCGGGTATGCATTGATTATAGGAAGCTGAACTCCAATACCTATAAGGACCATTTCCCTCTCCCATTCATTGACCAAATCCTAGAGAAATTAGTGGGCCAAGAGTTTTATTGCTTTTTAGATGGGTACTCCGGCTATAATCAAGTGCCAGTTTTTCTAGGGGATCAGGAAAAGACGACTTTCACATGTCCCTTCGGTACATTCGCATATCGAAGAATGCCTTTTGGTCTCTGTAATGCCCCTGCTATGTTTCAGCGATGCATGATGTCCATCTTTTCTGACATGATTGATAAATTCTTGGAAGTTTTCATGGACGATTTTTCGGTGTTCGGCACTTGTTTTGATGAATGCTTGCACAACCTTGCTTTGGTTTTAAAACGTTGTGAGGAAACAAAGTGTTAAGTTGGGAAAAGAGCCATTTCATGGTTCAACAGGGGATTGTGCTTGGACATATTATATCAAAAAGGGGTATAGAGGTTGATAAGGCCAAGGTTGACCTGATTGCTAATTTACCACCACCTACATCAGTTAAGCAAATACGGTCCTTCCTTGGCCATGCAGGGTTTTATCGTCGATTTATCAAAGATTTTAGTAAGGTATCACGTCCACTATGTCACCTTTTAGGTCATGACGTGCCATTCGAATTTGATGAGTCGTGCAAAGAAGCTTTTACAAAGCTCAAAACCCTCCTCTCTAGCTCCCCTATCATTAAACCCCCTGACTATACACTGCCTTCGAAATAATGTGTGACGCATCTAATTTTGCTGTAGGGGCAGTGTTAGGCCAACGCATCAACAAAATTCCTCATATTATCTATTATGCAAGCAAGATACTCACTGATGCACAATTGAATTATACTACCACAGAAAAAGAGTTGCTTGCTATTGTGTTTGCATTAGATAAGTTCACGTCATATCTCTTGGGGAGTAAGATCATTATTTTCTCTGATCATGCAGCCTTGCGGTACATTCTTTCTAAGAAGGATGCCAAGCCGAGGCTGATTCGTTGGATCTTACTACTGCAGGAATTTGACTTTGAAATTAAAGATAAAAAGGGTTATGAGAATGTCGTGGCTGATCATCTATCCAGAATTCCTATTCCTGATTTGCACAGCCATGACCCTCTAAGAGATTCATTCCCTGATGAGCAGCTCTTTGCTGTCTCCACTACATCTCCACCTTGGTTTGCACATATTGTGAATTATCTTGCTGTGGGTCAAATCCCAACCTTTTGGTCTAAACATGATAAAGACTTATTTTTCTCACGAGTCAAACATTATTACTGGGATGACCCTGACCTATTTAAGGTATGTGCTGACCAAGTCATAAGACGATGTGTCCCTGAGAGTGAGTTTCATAGCATCCTATCTTTTTGTCACTCTCAGGCCTGTGGTGGACACTACGGTGGAAAGAAAACTACGGCCAAAGTACTTCAAAGTGGTTTTTATTAGCCAACTCTATTTAAAGACGCCCATGCTTATTGTCAATCTTGCGATAGGTGTCAAAAACTAGGAGCTTTGTCAAAAAGGAATATGATGATCCTACAACCTATTTTGATTGTTGATTTATTTGATGTTTGGGGTATTGATTTTATGGGACCTTTTCCACCATCTTTTGGTCATACATATATTCTTGTTGCTGTTGATTATGTGTCTAAGTGGATTGAAGCTATTGCCACTAGGACCAATGACCAAAAAGTTATGCTGGACTTTCTGAAATCTAACATTTTTAGTAGGTTTGGAACTCCTCAAGCTATTATTAGTGACGGTGGTTCTCATTTTTGTAACAGGTCTTTTGAAGCTCTTCTCAAGAAATATTCTGTCACCCACAAGGTTGCCACACTATATCATCCTCAGACGAGTGGCCAAATAGAGGTTTCAAATCGCCAAATCAAGCAGATTCTTGAGAAGACGGTTCGCCCCAATAGAAAGGATTGGTCCTTGCGACTGAATGATGCATTATGGGCCTACCGGACAACATTCAAGACACCTATTGGCATGTCTCCCTACAGATTGGTCTATGGCAAAGCTTGCCATTTACCTGTTGAGTTAGAACACCGGGCTTATTGGGCTATTAAGGCCTACAACTTTGATATGGATAAAGCCGGTGAGCAGCGAAAACTTCAACTGAGTGAGTTAGAGGAGATCCGTTTTGATGCATATGAGAATGCCAAACTCTACAAGACGAGGACCAAGGCTGTACATGACAAGATGATTTCCAGGAAATCTTTTCATCCTGATCAGAAAGTGTTACTCTATAATTCGCGGCTACACTTATTTCCTGGGAAACTTCGTTCTCGGTGGTATGGCCCTTACATTGTGAAACAAGTCTACTCTCATGGAGCGGTTGGGATTTATAATCCAAAGGATGGAAATACATTCAAAGTCAATGGTCACCGATTGAAACCATATCTCGAGGCCGTGACAGATATTGATGTGATGATTGTATACTTGGATGATCCGGTAATTACAGATTGATTGTGGCTACATCTGGCTGAAGACGTTAAACTTAGCGCTTGGTGGGAGGCAACCCACGTATTCAGGTGTATTCTCTCCTTTATCTGATTTTCTTTGTTATATACTCATTATCATGCTATATTTTGTTCACATTGAGGACAATGTTCATAATAGGTTTGGGGGAGGGAATAGTGCTTATATAAAAATAATAAAAAAAATAATAAAAAAATCATAAAAATTTGATTAGTTTTAAGGTTATTTCTTAGTACTTTTCTTAGGCTTTCATAGTTTATCCCGTAATAATGCATGTTACAATTCTTAGGAGATTAATTTGCATTGGAAGTGTGAGTAAGTATACTGGAGGATAGATACACTTAACTGAGCATACCTTTCTATTACAGTCCTCTTGGAACAAGTGCTTGAACTAAGAAAATACACTCACACACACTAGTATATAAAGTAATACCATCTAGAAATTTGTTGATTACTAATCTACAGTGGGATGTCTTTAGTCATAGTCATTGGATGATGTGTAGTTATCTGTTGAGCTTAAAAGATCATGATAGACCATTTACTTGGCTATGGCAAGGGATTGGAACCGGAAATAGGTTGAGAGTATAATACAGCCTGGACAAAATAAAGATGTGCTAAAAAAAAAGATGCTTGAAAAAATGAATGCTGAAATGAAAATGCAAAAAACAAATGAAAACAAAATGAAAGAAAGGGGCTGCTTGACTTTATAGGATTAACTTAGGCTGATGCTCGGGCCCGAAGCGGTCTCTTAAAACCTAATGCCCTAAGCCAAACTGATTGGGAGTCATTGGCCTGAGTCATTGCTAAACCTAAGCATCTTGAAGTCAGGCCTTACATAGTCCTAGCGAGAAAAAAAAAGTCTATGGTGTATTATCCTCTCAAATCTAGAATGTTGGACCCGAAGGATGTGCGCAGATTTGTGCTATCATGAACCTAAAGATTACGATGACTATGTAGATTCTGATGTTCTTTGGTTAATGGGTAACACTGGATCTGTATAAAACAAAAATTTAGAATGTATTGCTACAATGTTCTACACTTTCTACTATTTATGTTATCATGCTATATTATATTGAGCAAAAATTTCCAAGATGAAAGTGTGGAAGAAAACCACTTACTTGAGGACTTCTATATTCCTGTTGATTATGAACCAAGTACGTGTGGTTAACTCTTTTAAGCATTGTAGTATGTATTTATCGGGATAATAAGTTTGTGTGTTTTGCAATGTTTTAATTTTTGCTTTGTTTTTGCACTTAGGTTAATTAGATTAATAAATACATGTTTGTGGGTAGCATGGCTGCAAACCCTCAGGAGACAACATTCGTCCTACTAGGGCCACCTAGAGGTTTAACGGCTTGTTGCATACGCTCAATGCAATCGTGTTCCCTACGAAAGTGGTGTTTATTTTTATACATTAGTTCCTTTAGTTGATTGTTTGATTTTATTTTGTTTTGTTTTGCTAGGGACTAGCAAAATCTAGGTTTGGGGGTGTGATCTATACATGAAATATACATTTTATTATATCCTAAACTTATATTTATGCTAGTATTAGATTAAAATTTATGCTACTTTAATATAGTTTTTGGTTTTTGTAGGAAACAAGAGTAAAACGCAGAAATGGGATGAAACGCGACTTTAATGATTGAATATTCACAACTTCGATTGCATATCTCTGATGGGACTGATTTAAGCTTCATGTTTACGAAGTCAGCTTTCCAACGCCACTGACTGTTCGCAATTCGGAGTTCTGAGCAAAAACTTATGATCATTTGAAATATCGCACGCGAAAGAGACAAGATTAAAGAGAAGAACCATCAAGATGAGATTGGATGGATGAGATCGATACAACGGGTTTTGTTTAATAAAAAAAAAGAAAAGAAATATGAACCGGTTCAGAGTCCGGTCCGGTTCAGTTAAAAAAAACCCGGCCCGAGCCAAAACTCGGGCCTTTCGTCCAGAAACAGAACAGAGCGCCGGTGCCGGAGAAGACCGGCGAGGCTGGACTGAGCTCCGGCGGCGGTGGCTCTCGACGGCGGTAACTTAGACGGCGGCGATCTTGACGGTGGAAGACGAGGCTGGGCTGAGCTCCGGCGGCGAGACTCAACGAGCGGGAAAAAAAAAAAAGAAAACAGAGAAAAGGACCGACGGTGAAGGGGCTGAGCTGGATCAGTTCACGGCGGCCTGGGCAATGACGGCAAGGATCGCGACGGAGCACCGGAGTGGGCTGAGCTTCACCGGCGAGGATGGACTGGACGGCAGTGCTGACGGCGACGAAAAAACAGAAAAATAGAGCCGACTCCTATTCAAACTAGGAATTTGATTTTATCTTCGATTGGGACTCGGATTTGGGCTCGATTTGAGTCAATAAGGACTTGAAGGAGGTCTATAAAAGAAGAAGAGAGGAGCAAGAGAAGGAGTCTTTTGGAGCAAAGAAGAAGAAGGATTCATGACGATGGATCTACATAAACAGGCTTTTCTTTTCTCTCTTTCTATGTGTAACTAAATTCCTTGTCAAGGCTTGATGAAGACCTAGATGTGTATTGCTACTCTTGATAGTTTAATTTTATAAAGTTGATTATGATTAATGTTTAATGCGATTTCATGAGTTTCTTTTGAGCGCTTGATCATAGACTTGATTGATTATGGATGAAATTAGATATTGTGATTGATTTTATGCCCGATCAAGGATAAGATTAATTGCATTATAATAGAGTTGTGATTGATTCTATGCCCGATCAAGGATAGGTTTGATTACAAAATAGTGGATGAACTTTCGTATCCGATCAAGAACGTTAGTGAATTCATTAGTAATTCGTGTGTCCGATCAAGAACACGAATTACCATATCATGTCAATGTATGCTTAATAATGATTGAGAGTAGTAATTGCATGTTTAGTGGTGGATTCTCTGCCTTGATAATTCTCCATATTGATTAAATCTTAGTTAGATTAGATAAAGTTCATTGCTTTCTTTAGAATTAATTAAACTACATCTTTTTCTTCTCTTGAGTTTGGTAAAGTATTCATCGTCCATGAGGTTCGACAACCCTTTAATACTCGCTGTAGTACAATTGCCTTGTGCACTTGCAAAGGTTTTAATTTTAAACGATCATTAAGCAGTTTTTGTGACGAGATTAGATCCGGCAATGGAGGTCGCTACAACGGGTTTTGATCCAATGAAAAGGGTACAGATCGGTTCAGTATTTGGTTCAGCCATTGGTTCGGTCTAAAGAAGAAAAAAATAAAATAAAAGAGAACAGAGCCCGAGCTCTCTTCTGAGCGATGGGCAGCCATGGGTGGATTTTAGCTCATGGGTCAGACGACGGCGAGGTCCGGCAACGATGACGATCAATGACTGGGTTCGGGAGCAGAGACGGCGATGGTCATGGCAGCGATGGAGAAGACGATGGCTGCCTGAGTTTGGCGGCTGAGGTCGACAGAGACAGACGAGCTCCATGGCAAGAATGAGGTGGCCGACGGAGATGGTCAACGCCGATAGTGAAAAAAAAGGATAAAGCAAAGAACTTGGGCTCGTGCCCAGAGGACTTCGCTTCGGCTCAAGATTGGCAGGGGATTTGGCCTCAATTAGGAAGCTGCGCACGGATTCATCCCAGATTTGGAGTAGTGCTCGGAATGGGAACCTTCAACAGATAAGACTCGGATTCGATTTGGCATGATTTGGCTTCATCTACCACTTGGGAAGGGGCTATTTTGGGAGGCATTGGACTTTGAAAGAATATAAAAGAGGGCAGTCGACCGGAGAGCTTTTGGGAGGAGAAAAAAAATACAGATAATTTTACAGAGAACTGGGCTGAAAAGCTAGCCCTTTCCAGAGGCGATTCTCTGCCGGATTCCGGCGGGGTGTTGGCCGGATGGAAAGAAGAGGAAGAAAGGCCGGAGGAGAGGAGGAAAGACATGATTTTTGGGCGATATTTGTGACTGCTACAGTGCAATTTTGAGTTGCTACAGTGCGTGGCTCATTGGGGAAGACAAGTGAATAGTGCTACAGCTGTGAACAGTGTTTTCTGCTACAGTGCGCGTGAACAGTGATTTTGTGAAAAATGTTCCTGCAAATGACTTCTTCGACGAATCAGGCTTATTCTTTCTCTTAGTCAATGTCTAGCTAATTTTATTGTACTGAAACTAGATGAAGCTCTGCTGAATTGTGTATGACTCTCAATATTTATTTGCAATTCTAAAGTAGTGATTTTTATTCCATGTGCTTAATATTTTGTTACGCTTATTCTGTTGCTCGAGAGAGGGTAGAGTAATTGTTAGTGAAATAAATAAGGAATCGTTAATGTTCGAGAGGTCTTGGCGAATTCCAAGGTACTATTTCAATAAAAATTGCATTTTTATGATTGATCTTTGCTCGAGAGAGGGAGATTAATTAGGTTAAATTTATTTGTTTAGTTACATGTTCGAGAGGGCTGCACACATTACGATTATTCGTGACTTCGAGAGGGGCATGGATAATTGATCACTTGGAATTGTATGGTTTAACGAAGAGGATAACTATTAGGTTTGGGTGGATTCGAAGTCTTACTATATTTCCTATTAGATTATTTTTACGTAAATTTCCCTTGCTTTGTTAAAAAATTAGAACTTTTCATCCTGTTAGAAATTGTTACGCAAAATCTTAGAATAAAGTTGAATCAGTCCAAATTCTTTGGGTTCGACCTCATTTTCACTAGCCTATATGTAGTCTCGTGCGATTGCGAGTAAAATAGTTAAAAATTCAATCAATCACACGTCGATTGAATAGAAGGATTTGATCTTATATGTATGCGATGCATCAAGCGATTCTATTCTCTTGAAGGATGGTAACATCTAGCATTTGCCTTATTTGCATTTGATAATTATTGATTTTATCTAGAGTCCAATTTACATGAGACATGCCTCATGCAGCTTACATAAGCCAAGTCATCTCGAACCGTAAAACTTTGATCTGATGGTAGGTGTCAAATTAGTGGGTAGTCGTCATATCAAGATCTGAGAGCTCGAGATTACTTGGGCTCATGCAAGCTGCATGAGATAAGTCTTATTTAAACTTTTCCTTTTATCTATATGGTAGATAAAATTGTTTCGTCAAATGCATGTAATTGCTTTATCTTTATCTATGCAATAGATAAAAGTAGACTAATATATTTCTATCATGGCCTTCTATGAAGAGGAGCGTGCTTCTATTTTTTTTTTTGTCTCGGGCTTGAACTATGAAAAGAGCCATCTCTGTATCGTATAAACTTTAGTCTCTCCTCCCACACACGACTTGAAAAGCCTCTTTCAAGATTTGAATTCATATCTAAAATATACCTAAATATGAAGAAATTGGTATATATAAAAAAAATTGGTTTTTTTTTCTTTTTTTGAAAACCCACCCATGGGGTGGGGGTTAGGTGGTCGCATTAAGCTTGCCTCTCGAAATATATGTGTGACGAATGACTATATATAATGGGACTTCAGAAGAGGGTATTTTTTTTGTCACCATATGCTTAACAGTACGAGGAAAGAACAAAATTTCCCATGACCATAATTTTGGTTGAAAAATGAGGATGCACGCGCTTTTAAACAATGTGCACAAGGATCGAGTGCAAAACAGCATCAGAGTGACCCTCATTAACTAGTTGGTCATACGCTTGCACACATTGTAAGCACGTCTTGTTTTACAGGTTACGCGTCTTCTTTTTTTTTTTTTTGGATAATTGAAAATAACGTATGCTCATATTGGATTGATAATGCAAAGTGCAACACAAATTACCATCCTAAGGACTTTTATAAATTCATAATCCTTCCTTATACATGGATCCAGATTTTCAAATAACTCTTTTTTTCCACATGATTTTGCCCTGACATGATTAGGGATCCGATTTTCATTTTTTACACTATCATCTAATTTAACAAGAACTAAGTCACTAACTCTGTACATATCAATGGAAACAAGAACTAACGTAACTCTGTTAATTGCAAAGTTTCCTCGTTAAATTGCAAAGAGCTAACGTAACACTCTTTATTTGCTCTTATCATCTAACGTAACAAGAACTGTCTCTCGTACGCAGAAAAAACTGTGTATATACCATTGGAAACATAACAGAAGCTTCAATTTTTGTTGATAAATAACAGAAGATCCAATTACATCGCAGGCTTTTTCAAGAATACAAAAATATCATGAGGCTACATCATATAACATGAGACTAGAAAAAAAAGTTAATGCAAGCAAAGTCTTCAAACGTCAGACATGAATCGTGACGAAACCGGATGTCCCATGCGAGGAATATAACTGAGACACAGCGATATGACTGAATCACAAACCCCGTAGGTTGCCGCCTGCCGGCGGCGGCATGCGCCTCTCCGGCTCATCCTTCTGGCCAATCAAGACTGCACCGCCTTCCTTTCGTTCTTTCTCTTTGCTACCGCAGTCTCCAGACTTGGCTTTGCCGTGGTCAATTTCCGCCCAAGCCCTCTTCTTCTCCCATGTCGCACACTACAACAAATCAGGGCTTTTATGACGAATTGTTTTGCAACAAAACTATTTTTGTCGCAATAGATATCCATTGGCGACGAATTTAAGGATTGTCGCAAATAACTTACTATTTTGCGACGAAATGGAACGTAGTCGCAAAAAATAAGTACTGCTACGGTCATTTTGATTGCAAAAAAATAAGACATATTTGCGACGGACAAGCCATTTAGTCGCAAAAGTTAATGCTATTTGCGACAACCTATGTATTTGTCGTAAATAATAAATAGTTTTTGCGACAAATTGTTATATTTGTCGCAAAAGTAATATATTTTATTTTTTATAAATTTTTTATTTTTTATATAATAATAAATAAATATATTTACAAATATATAAATTTCCTATTCTCATTATTTGCAATAAATAGACATTTTTGGCAAAAGATTATCCTCTTATATTTTTTTATAAAATGGGAAGAAGTGATATTAAAGTAATTACAAAAAATGGCTAAGTACATCTCAACAAGGTATTTTTTAGTAAAAATATTATTTTTCAAAAAATCTCAGTGAATTTTGTATTAAAACTCAATAAAGTACCTAAAATATTGATTATTAAATTTAGAAAATATACTTGCATAATTTATTATATATTTTTATGTTATTAAATAGATTTATTGTTAACTATGAATTGTGTTGGTACCTTAATTACATAACAGCAATGATAGAAAGTTGCAGAAGAGCAGCGTGGTGTATGTTTGAAGCATTATAGTAAACCAATGAGCTATCATACGTGGATCTCATGACTTTGGCCATTGATTGATCCACTTAGCACATGAGTCTTAGAAGAGTGCATACATGTTGTCATGAATCGTTGTCCTCGCCCACCAATTTTAGAATTGGCCCAATCCAGTGCACAACAACAAGCATCCAATTTCCACGAGATGAGAGGCAAAGGCGAAGAAATTGTACAAATAAATAACTTTTACAGTGGATACAAGACAACACAAGATATACATGTGGATTGGGTGTCTACAACTCCACCAAATATAAGATTACTTACCAAAACGTAGACCAAAAACAGCTCATCCAATTCCTCTTTCAAGACATACAAGAGAACCTCCAAGCTCTTCCCATGGTTATAATGTAAAATGTAAATCCGTGAAACTGAGTTTATAGTGTCTCAAGTCTCGATTAAGACTACGGGAAAGAGATCTCGCCGAGATCCTGGCGAGCCATGGGGCTAGAGGTGGGATGCGAGCTTTTTTATTTTTATTTAATTTATTTTTAATAAAATAATATTTTCTAATAGCATAGTCTATGACCTTTGAGTGGGGCCCACCAGCTGATCCCATAAGGCACAAGCTATATATCTAGTAATAGAAAATATAAAATTTATGCAATATAAGATGTAAGCAATAACAAGGGAAGGGAAAGGTCCAAACAACAAAGGGCAGCATAATTATTCTAAAAATTCAAGGAGCTATATGCTTCCAATTATTCAACCATTGCCCGTAAATATTCAAATAATACATCGTGTTGCTAATTTGCCGAATATTCACTATGTATGCTCTGTATGCTAAAATCACCCGCAATTCAAAAATGGAGGTGCCCCCCGTTACTATTGTTACTTACTACTCCCTACTGTCCTGTTTTAGATGCTCCATATGGTTAATTTAAGTGGATTTTGAATGTGTTCTCAGCCCATTAGTTGGTGTTTTCACCATCTAATAAAAATCAAGTATTTTTCAAATGCAGCTATTAAAACAAGGAGGGAGTATTATGACATGTTGGACTAAATCCAATGTGGAATGGCCCAAAGGAGGCCTTAAATATGGCTCGGGAATAGGCTGTCTTAAAAAAAAAAAGGAAAAGAAAAGGGAGGAAGAGGATCACCGGGCAGTCTCTTGGAATTCTACTCTTCTTTCATCACATCTCCCTATTCCTCCCCACACACCAAGCTCGATCCAGTCCCTCTCTTTGTCCATCACAGCCATCGCCGACCTTCGATCACCGGTACCACTAGTTCACTATCGGTTGCCACTAGCGGCTAGTCGGAACCCCCCACGACCCTCATCCTCCAAGTGCCAAAAGAAAAGGGAAAAAGGGGGTTTCTCTTCATTTTGAGGTAGGGATGGTAATGACCTTAAAAGCATGAGAATATACATTGATGTAGATTAAAAACTTTATTTAATCCATTCCTAAGTTTTAGCATGTGGCTATATGAGTTACATGCCATTTTGGATTTTGGATCGATGACCCTAGCTTTCCAAAATGAAATTGGGAAGGAATATATTGTGGCTTTGTGATTATAGGTAAATTACATTATTTGATTTGTTTGTGGTCATTAAAAACAAAAATTAATGTCGTGATTATTGTATTTTCATAAAGCTTCATTGGGGTTGGGGAGAAAGGACTTGCATACATAATCTTATTAAAGTTAATAGCTTTTGCATGAAAAATATAGTGAGATGGATTGGACACTTATAAAATTGTGGCCTAGGCTCCTGCAAGGCTGAGAAGCTGTAGGAGTAGGAGGGGGCCTTAGATGAGTTTTGCCATAGCACTGTCAGTCAATTTACAGGGGCCTTAAGAACTTCTCCACCAATAAGTAGATTACCTTCTATACACTCGACTCCAGACACGGCATTTAATGTCTTATCACGCTTTTTTACTTTCTGTTATGCAGTGGTCGTTCAGACTTTAGATCTACAAGTACCCAGCATGGTTCTTTCATTCTTTGAACTACTCATAATCGGTTGCTTATACATACAAGAAATAGAAACATGTTGAAGATTTGTATCTCTTCTTTTAATTCTCAATGTCTCACTACAACAAAAATGGTCTTTAGAGACGGTTTCATTTCTGTCGCTAATAAATCCGTCGATAAAGTTTAGTTGTTTCCACAGAAAATAGTTCGTGGAGAAAAAATAGACAATACCAACAGTTTTTAGGGACGGATAAAAAATAGTCTATACAAGTATATAAATTCCACGGTTTTTTTCCGTCGCTAAAATATCTGTCGTTGATATTCAATAGTCTTCACGGTTTTTCTGCGGTTAAAAGTTCTGTCGATAAAAACCGAATTTGGCCCCCAACTGCCCCTGCGGTTTCTCTTTTTTTTGCTGAAGTGCCCCTTCTCCCAGATCGGCCATGTTCCTCTTCTCATCTGACGGGAGCAACCTAGGGCATCAGCTATTCTTCCTATCATGTCAGCCGGCGGCCAGTGGCGCTCCTTCTCCTCCGGCATCGCCCTTCTCTCAGGTATACCTTCCCCTATTTCGTATTTCTCCTTCATTTTCCTCATCTGTCTTTTTTTTCCACCCTTCTCCATGCCGCCCTTCGCTTTTCCTTTTTCATCCTCCTCCGCCCACTTCTCCCTCCCTTCCCCACCCAACCGTTCTTCCTCCTAGATGTGAAGTTTTGTTTTTTTTTCAAAAATTTGTTCACAGTTGTACACCATAAGCTATTTGGGTTTTGATTAAATTTGAATCTTGTTTATTTGTTTGAATTGAAAGAGAAATTCTGTCTTGAATGACATCATGGACAAATTGTTAGCTTGTTGGTTTGCCATAGACCAACATAAAATGTATGTTAAAAATATAAAAAATAATTTTTAACAAATGTATCCCCAACGTATCGTATCGGGGTTTTTTGAAAATTGCCGTATCGCCGTACCCGTATCGTGTCGCATCGTATCGCCGTATCGGTGCTTCCTAGCTCATAGTCGACCCAAATCCAATATCATAAACATCTTGATGTTAAGTTGAGTGATTGATGTTGATGAATGTCTTCTAGTAAAGTAAAAAAATATACTTTGCTCCTCTCATGCATACATGGATCTAATTTACATATTAATTGAGTTTTTTATGAGAGATTTTTGGTTTGCTTGACATTAATAATGTTTTGACTTTGGCAAAGAAAGATTTCATAAACCATCTAAATACCCTTAAGCTTATGGATACAAATGAACCATAATTCTTAAAAACAACAACAACTTAAATATTGTTTCCCAATGTAATGCTAAAATAGTTTTTTATATTCATATGATACTTTCTTGTTCATCTTTCATACTTGCATTTGAAAGTAAAAAGAATATGAAATACATAAATCCAAGCATGTTAGGTGTGCAAATGATTAGTTTTTAGAATTGCAGCTAAAGGATTAGTACATTGATGTAAAAGCGCTTTCAATTGTACATTTCATAATAAGTGATGGAAATGAATATAGTTTCTATTATATAATTTTTTGTGATTTTTAAGATGAACAATGACCTTTACATTCCATAACTCATCTATCTATTTCACCTTTCATGGGTCCTTATTAATCCTAAGAGTTGCTTACCTATTGGTTTCTTAAATGCAGGTATAGTGCATAAACTTCATTAAATTTAGTATTGGGAGTGCATCCTAAGGTTAGATTCACTCTAGCTTCATTACATTCCTGAATTAAGATAGAGGTGGCACATTCCATAACAAAGTTGAGGTATGTATTAGTTTATGTTTGCTTTACTTAAAAAGCTCATGCAATGATTCTGTTAGTGGACTTCTTCATAGAGGGATTCCAAGGAATAATTATTAGACAAGTGGGAATGGTGGATACTAGACCTTGATGTAGGCTCATTTTAAAAAAATTTAATTGTTGTTTTGACATAGATTAAGAAAAGTTGTGTTTCGTTAGTGCTCTTAGGAAAATGAGCTGATCTCATCCCCATGGTTGTTAATAAGCTGTCTTTTGTATTTACTTGGAGTCATTTTGAGTTTGGTACTAGTTCTGTTCAATGTAAACTTACAACATTTTAAACTATTATTTTTAGTGTGATTGGTCATTACCATGGATAAGGGATGGATACATCTCGGCAATAGGTACTCACTGGCATATATCGCGGGAATTAGAAACTTTATCGAGTTGGCTCGTCAACATACAGATAGTGCCAATAGATGCAGATGTCCATGTAGGAGATGTATGAACAGATATTACAAGCATGTTGATGATGTTGAAGTCCATTTGTTGGACAATGGAATGGACAGAACTTACACTTTTTGGGAGCATCATGGCGAACCTAGGTTTGCAAGGATGGACAATTACGAAGGTATGGGTCATGAGGAACATTTTAATGGCATGCAAAACATGTTAGAAGAAATCCGTGTTGGGGCTTGTGTGGATATCAGTTATCCAGAGGTTGATCAAATGGAACATAGTAACCGAAGTGATCATGATTGCCTAGAAAGTGGTGATCTAGGAGAATTTGGTAGGTTGATGGCTGATGCTCAACGACCACTTTATCCAGGTTGTCAAGTCTCCAAGCTAGAGTTTCTATTGCAATTGCTTCATGTAAAGACAATTAATCTATGGAGCAACAAATCACTTAGCATGACCCTCAAGTTATTTAACACTGCATTACGTGATGGGGAGAAGATGCCAACCTCTTATTATGAAGCGAAGAAGTTAATGCGAGAATTAGGACTTAGTTATACCACAATACATGCATGTGTAAATGATTGTGTACTTTTCTGGAAAGAGCATGAAAATAGTACTGAGTGTCCACATTGTCATCAACCAAGGTATAAAAAAAGAGCTAGAACACGTAAGAGCATTCCTCGAAAGGTCCTTCGTTACTTTCCTTTGAAACCAAGGCTACAAAGACTCTTTATGTCAACGAAGACGGCTACAGATATGAGATGGCACAATGATAAGCGAGTCAACGAAAAAGGGGTACTTAGGCATCCAGCAGATTCTCAAGTTTGGCAAGATTTTGACAAAGAGCATGAGTGGTTTGCTCGTGATCCTCGAAATATTCGACTTGGCCTTGCAACTGATGGATTTAATCCATTTGGTAATATGAACAATGGGTATAGCATGTGGCCAGTCATGTTCATGCCTTATAATATTCCACCATGGAAATGCATGAAGGATCCATTCATTTTCATGTCATTGCTTATTCCTGGTCCTAAAGCACCGGGAAATGATATTGATGTTTATTTGAGACCATTGGTTGACGAGCTGAAAGACTTGTGGGAAACTGGGATTGAAACATATGATGTCGTCACAAAACAGAAATTCCAAATGCATGCAGCGGTGTTGTGGACTATAAACGACTTTCCTGCTTATGGAAACTTATCTGGATGGAGCACCAAAGGTTTCTTAGCATGTCCTAATTGTAACAAAGATGGAAGTTTTCAAAGGTTAAAGTATGGACGAAAGATATCTTACATGGGCCATCGTCGATTCCTGCCAACCAAGCACAAGTTTAGAGTCCGGTGTAAGGATCAATTTGATGGCAAGCCAGAGAGGAGGGAAAAGCCAATGATGTTGTCTAGAGATGAATTGTTAGCACAATTGGAGTATGTAAAGGATGTGAAACTTGGGAAGGGACCTCATAACAAGAAAAGAAAACGTGTTGAGTGGGAGTTGAATTGGAAAAAAAAGAGTATATTTTTTGAATTACCCTATTGGATAACACTCAAGCTTTGTCACAATTTGGATGTTATGCATATTGAGAAGAACATTTGTGATAATATTGTGGGAACACTTTTCGACATAGATAATAAAACAAAAGATACTATTAATACCCGCTTGGACTTGGAGGATATGGGCATAAGACATGAATTGCACCTAAGTAAAAGTGGAGATAAATATGTGATGCCAGCTGCATGTTATACATTATCTAAGGATGAAAAGAGGAGCTTATGTGAATGGTTGAATTTAGTGAAATTTCCAGATGCATATGCATCAAATATATCTCGGTGTGTTAACGTCAATGAGCTCAAGATATTGGGAATGAAGAGTCATGACTGCCATGTCTTCTTACAAAGGCTTCTTCCTATTGCATTGCGTGGATATTTGAATGAGGAGGTCTCCATGGCATTGAGTGAGTTGGGATTTTTCTTTAAGGAGTTGTGCAGCAAGACACTAAAGTTGGACGTATTGAAGACTCTCGAAACTGATATTGTGTTAATATTATGCAAACTGGAACAAATATTCCCTCCCTCATTCTTTGATGTTATGGTCCATTTAGCAGTCCATTTACCACAAGAGGCGATATTAGGTGGACCTGTGCAATATAGGTGGATGTACCCAATTGAAAGGTAACCGAGATATTTTTTGAATAGATTCATGTTTGTACTATTTATTATTCTAACACTTTTAAACAGGTTCCTTCGCACCTTAAAACAATATGTGCGCAATAAGGCACGACCAGAGGGATCCATTGCAGAAGCATATATTGACAATGAATGCCTCACCTTCTGTTCCATGTACCTTCGAGAAATTGACACTAGGTTTAATCGTGAACAACGGAACAATGATGCATGTGAAAGCCGCCAATGCATTGGTCATTCTATTTTTGGTCAAAATGTTCGACCTCTAGGTTCTGGAATAGTTCACATCCTTAATCTAGCAGAGTTCACTAAGGCTCAATATTATGTTTTGAATAATTGTGAAGAATTAGCTCATTATTTTGAGTAAGTGAACGTATACTCAGATTCAATACATAAAAAATTTATCAAAGTTTGTACTCACGAAGGATGTATTCATAATTTTTAATGCAGGGAGCATAAAGCAGAGTTCATTATGCAAAACCCTCACAATTGGCAACAAAGGCAAGAAAAGCAATTCACTAACTGGTTTGCGAAGCGCATAAGCTACCTCATCCTTGGATAACATACCTTGTCGTCTATCATATGTGAACTGATTGATTGATTAATTCTAGCTTTTTACATATTTTTCCATTAGATAACACAATTACGACATGAAGGATCACCAGCTGCCACTGATGAACTATATGCATTAGCGGGTGGTCCAGATCAACGAATCAAAAGATACACCGGATGCATAGTTAATGGGCTGAGGTTCCACACAAAAGAGCGTGAGAGAAACCGTCGAACTCAAAATAGCGGTTTGATTGTTGTCGGGGAGCACCAATCAAAACCCATTGATTTTTATGGTATTTTGACGGACATCATTGAGTTATCCTACTTGTTTCAATATAAGGTTTTTCTTTTTAAGTGTGAATGGTGGAATATTGGAAGAAAGACAGGAATAAGAAGAGATGCCCACTTCACCAGTGTTAATACCTCTGACGTTTGGTATAAGGATGATCCTTTCATTCTTGCAAGTCAAGCCAGGCAAATTTTCTATGTTAGTGACACCAAACTGGGTGGTAATTGGCAAGTTGTCCAGGGTTTAAAGCCAAGAAACGTGTATGATGTTTTGGAGGCAGAGAACAAAGGACCTAGCAATGTAAATGAAGAGGCATATCAAGAAGAGGAGCACATTACACATGATGGGATTGTTCATCATATCAATGAGAGTGAAGGCAATGAAGATGAATTAATGCCATTAAATAGACCAGACATGGAACCAATTGATATTGCAGCAGCTGAAGTCATTGCAAACACGGAATTAGATGAATTTGATACCAATTTCATTAATGATGTTGAAACTGATGAAGAAGATGATACTCTGAAAGAGTATGGTACAGAAGAGGAAACACTTATTGAGACTGATGATGATACAGACCTTGATGAGGAGTAGTCATTTCTTATATTTTATGTTGTTTGTTTTTTTAGAATAAATTAGAGAATGTTAATATTAATACCTCAAACGGAGGGAGTATATTAGGCCAATCTGGCAGCAGCAGCTTGATTCAGCCGAATTAGGGTTCTAGTCTGAACAATGGTTTAAATTGCGAATATATATGATACTGCTTTCAAATATGCAATAGGTGTTGGAGTGGACAAGGCTGCTAACAACTGGGCCTTTGATACTTCTCAATTTGACAATATCTTAAAAAAATTGAAAGTGGTAAGGCCTCTCTCTCTCTCTCTCTCGCTCTCTGATATATAAACAATATTGATAAAGTTTCTTTTTGCTCATGACTGGCAGCAAGTAGCAGAAGTTAAAGATGATGAAGGTATACAAAGCAGAGCTTACTGCACTCTGTCTTGCTCCTTTTTCACGTAGTAACAATACCTCACAAAAAAATGTTTATTCTTCTAGTTTCTGGAGAGGTAGAGGATTGTCAAATTGTTCCTCAGAAGAAGATGCATACAGAAATTCCTGCAGTGAAAGTAACACGGTCACAGGGCAGGTAAAAAAAATCATCATTGCTTATTTTAAGCTGATTTAAGTTGCATTTTTTATTATCAGGCAAAATTGTCTTAATTGGCAAGTCTATTTGACATATTTTATCTGTTGTTTGATATAATTAGTTGGCCTTGATGTTTTAATTCCACTGCCTTTCATATATCTGGATTTGTGTTAAAAGGTTTCTAAACATTATTATAGCAAAATGGTGATGATCAAGCATGAATTTGCATGAAAAATAAGTAAGTTATGCATCATATATACTCCCTCCATCCATAATAAATGATAACAGAAAGTTTTTCCAAGTGAACTAATTTCTGTTCATTTTGAAAAACCTGATGTTAATAATAATTCCGGATGGAGGGAGTATTATTTGAGTGTTAACAATATGTTTCTCATGAATGATAGGTCTAGTTTGGAATCTGCTTTTTTCTTGGACATTTGCCACTTTGTTACTTGTCGATTATTTGTGTGGATTTGTTGTTTGACAACTAAAATCCAGTTTAATCCTTGTTATATGAGATCGTCTTCTTTCTTTGACTAGGGTATCTGTGAAAGTATGAATCTGGACTTTTATCTTGTGGCATATGATGACATTGGTGGCATAACCTGCCGAAAAGTTGGGGTCTCATCTGAACCGCTCTTTTGTTACTCCCCTGTTTTTTAGACATCAAATACTACGTTCATTGAGTCCCCATTCTCTAAGGAAGAGGAAGATATTTACGATAGCCGGGTGCACATCTATCCCCAAATTACAGAGCATACAAAAAGTGTCAGCTCTGATCCAGAGAAGGGAGGCGTCTTTCTAATCCAGCTCGTATGAAATCTTTCGGTACTTCAGTTTCTTTCACTTTTTTTCACCCAATTTATGCCCTTCCTATTTTTGTGAGTCGTCAACAGAGGTACTATGTGATATATGGCCCACTTGTTACAGCTGACCCAGATTACATGTCTATTTCTATTGTAAAACATCTTTCTGCATGATCTTCCCATGTGTGCAGATTGTGAGAATCGTTTAGAATAAAATATGGTTTATTTAGTGCAAGACATTTTTTTTATCCCCTGATTTCTATGTAATTAAGATTTAATGCTTGAATTCATTTCTCGTTTAGGGACTCACCTGTGGCTGCCGTCCTGCAGTGCTGCAATGCAAATAAATGACTGCTGAAGCATTATATTTTGACTAAAGTTTAAAATTGTGGTATTGCATTTTTTTCTAATATTGACCAAAAGAGAAGATGCATGTTGTAGGTGTGCATATTCCTGAAAAATTCAAACATCTATTGGAGAGCACCAACATCCAATATATGGAAATTTTATTTCAAATTCAAATTGCCATATTGGATAATTTACTTTGTCTCTTGTACATAGAGGTCGGGAGTAGGGGGGAAAAATATATGTATTTGTAGTATAATATTAAGCCGATAAAATTTAACATGACTGAGCTGAAGACTCCCCCCCTATATCAATGCATGCGTGAGCTGAAGACTATTTGATACACTACGCGCCATTGTGACAAAATTTGCTAAAATTCTCCGTTTAAATTGTAAAAATTCACGAATTGAAGGTCAGCCGGATAGTTCTCCAATTAATTTCTTACTTGGCCACATCACCAATTTAATTTGTAAATCTGTGATTTTTTTACTTTTTTGACAGATTAAAGGCAAAAAACGATTTGTTTTCTTGAATTTAATGTCTGGGCACTATTATGACTATAGATTATTGTCGTTCTTTATTATATATATGCAGATAACATTCTACTATATGCTAGAAAAAGTGCCTTTCTTGAAATCAAGGAATGTCGTCTTGGATATCGGTAAAATATCGGTCGACCAAAGAGACAAAATATCGGAGATATTGTGTAAAAATATCGGTGGTCTAAAACTTCTAAAATGAGTGATACTCATTTAGACAAGCATAAATTTTAAAATATGCATTAAAAATACATATATAATTCAAAATATGTGTTTGCATTTTAAACTTGTATCCTTCCACTTGGCATAGGATGGAAAACAAATGGGATAGTTGATTTTTTTTTAAAAAATTATTTTTTAAAAAAACAATTTATTTTTTAAAAATACTCCGAAACTGATATATCGGCGATATTTTAAAAAAAATTCGAGATCAATATTACAATGTATCGTTTTACCCGTTGAAGACCAATATCGATATATCGGCAATAGAACATTCCATGCTTGAAATGTTAAATATGATTGTTGTTTCAGATTATATATGTAGATAATATTCTACTAATGCTAAAATAATGACTAATAATGTACTTATTTATGTGTTACTCTAACGATTTTTTTCAGAATTTATACTACTTTTTCCTAACTTAGTCGAATCCACCCCCACCCTGCCGAATTGGATCTGAACTATTACTTTGTGAGAATGCTACCCATAGGAAGGTTTTTTTTGTCCTTGTGTAGATATCCTTGGGGATATCCTCCGCGGCAGGAGGAGTCGTTGATCACCAAGATCAACAATGCACAACACGGCATTTTTTGCTGGAGCTCACATGCGTAGTGTGTGCGTTGTTGATCTTGGTGATTGACTGGCAACGAGGAAGTAAGTGATCTACCATGCATAGGAGTGTTCATGGACGTCTGTGTCTGTGTCCATCCATAGTTTAATGGAGCATCCGTACGGACAATTGACAGGATACGAACGGGATGTATACGTCCATTCAAATAGGGTACCCCGGACATCGACAAGACAATTAGTGTCCGTGTTCGTTAACTTTTTACATATGATGATGATATGGTTAAAGGATGTCCGTGTCCTTCCGCATCCGTGAACACCCATAACCATGCAAAGGGGGTCCGGCCTGCCCTCCTTGAGTAGGGATGGAACCGGGGCGGATTTGGGTCTGGTATTGGCATACCCGCCCTGGAACCATTTTAATACTTCAAACCCGGAACCGTCTCAAACATGAATAGTATTTGTAGGGCCGAGTATTAATAAAAAAAATAGATACGAGTATACCCGGGCCGGGTCCGGGTTTTACATGAAAACCCGGACCCGACCCGATGGGTCGGTTCCTCTTTCAAACCCGGAATCGGGTACTGCATAAGCAATCCCAGAACCGGCCCGATGGATCGGTTCCTCTTTCAAACCCAGAACCTGAACCGGAACCGGGTACTGCATAAGCAATCCCATAACCGGCCCAATAAGGCCGGGTCGGGTAAAAACCCTACCCAAGTTCCATCCCTATCCTTGAGAGCTGAACACTGTTAAACGACATACACAAGTATATGTCCAGAACATACTTATGAAGGGCAAGAACCGCTAATGCTTATGAGCCCACAGATCTAACGGCTACCATACGATACACGTCCACACACGTTCTATTGAGCTCGACATTCACTTCCCTCTTTCTTTCCCGCTCGCACCCGCCCTTTTTTCAGCGTTGCTACAAAAATCCTTCCCTCCATCGCGCGGTAACTTTCCCCCCAAAGCTCTAACTTTTCAGTTGGCTCCCCCAATGTCCCTTAGATCTTTCCCTATTGAGCTCCCCCCTTCTCATATGCCATGACCCTATAAAATCTCACTCAATCTCCCTTCAATCTTTCCCAATGGATCCCCCTCCATTCTCATGTGTCCCTTCGTAGGTTTCCATCTTTCTGGTATAAATGAAGGAAGAAGGGGAGTGGATGTGGCTGGAGAAGAGAGTCTATTAGAGGTAGAGAAACAGGGGAAAATCTAAAGTAGAAAGCTTTGGGTGAAGGGTAGCTGGCAGAGCATTGTCTACACCCCCCAAAGTAAAAAGCTTGGAACTTCAACGAGAGCACAGGTTTGTTCTGATTTTACCCTTCTTTTTTGTTGGTTGCATGAATCAGTTAAATCATATCTGGGGTGCTCTGATTTATGAGATGCTTGAGAATAGTATTTGTAGGGGGGTTGGCAGATTTCTGTATAATTTTAGAATCAATTTTTGAGGATTCTACAGTGTAATGGTGTAAGTCAAATTTCAATTGTTCGTGGCAATGATATCTGTTTGTGCACTTTTTTTTGTTTTCAATCACAAGAATGCTTTCTTCTAAGCTCAATTTAATGTAAAAGGGACATTTAGAGGGGTTGAGTATGCAAAAAGGATAATGACTGTACAGGCCAGCTTTAGTCGTGCTGGTTGGATCACTCTCGGTTGTGGCATAGGACCAAGGAACGAAATTCCATAGGCATACAGAGAAGAAAGGTGGATTTTTTTTCAGTACATCTTAAACTAAAGTTGGTCCCGGAAGGTGAACCAAAGGGCAGTTTTGATTTCTTTTCTATACTAAACCTGGTAGGGATGGTGAAACTTAGGTGCGGCTGTGGGTTTTAGATAAAAATAATGGTTTTTTATGGTAATTTTACTGTCCTTAAAAAAAGTAGAAAAACTTATAGGATCTATTGAATGAAATGTCGTTCACTGTCTTTTTTGCATATTTAAGCCCTAATTTTATGAGCTCAGAGGAGGGTGCCATGCGCTTGAAGGAGCCAACATATGGTGTCTAGTTGTTCAATTTGATTGTATCGAGACCTGTCAGAGTGAACATATTATTGATGTGTTAAATGTTCAATTGTAAGTGACTTTGAAGGATCAACTGTTGTCAATGTCTGAAAGTCTCTGTGATCAATGAATTGTTAGCTACTCAGCTTCCTGTGTTCTTTTTCGTTTCACTCAGCATCCCGTGTTCAGAGTCATTCAGGTTGTTCTCATGATATGCTCATAGTATCAGTAAAAAGTGGGGAAGATGCGTATAACCCTGCTATTGTGCATGATGTGTTGTTTGCCTTAATCCAGTCTATTTTCATGCACAACTTTAGTGTGTATGTAGTTGAGCTTTGTGTTGGAATCCAAAAACCAGCACCTGTAATTAATTGCAATCAATCAGGCTAACATACTTTCTTCTTCTTTTTTTTTTTTCTGCAAAATCAGGCTAACATACTTGAGATGTGCATACTTGAGATGTGCTGGTGTAATAGAGGAGGAAGTGGTTAAAGTGGCTATGTATCGGCCAAAAAGTGCTACTGAATAAGATAGAGAGAATGGTGCATGCATCATGAGCTAATATCCAACACAAGCAGCTTGCTTGGGGTCTGGAAATGTTCCATCAGTTACTGAGTCAGTCTCTAGGCCCAAGTCTGTGTCGTTTTTTTTTATAAAACTGGTGCTCTTATGTTGCCTCCAAAATTGGTGTAAGAACTTTTATGTTTGGATAAAATGAAATTATTTCAAATTCTTAATAGTGACACAAATATTATTTGTCAGTCCCTTAGTTTGTTTTGATAGAGTTGAGCCAGCCAAATGTTATGTCCGTTTTACATTCACAAGTAACAGTTGATAACTGCAATGATATATTTGCACATAATTTTTCTTTTTAGTGAGTGTAATGATGTGCATGTATATTTGAATTATTTAGTGGCACTTCAGCTTAATAGGTAGAGAGCTCTTAGGAAAGATATATCTTTACTAAGAAGTGAGAATTCAAATCCATCGAGGGCCTAGTTACAATTTGAATGAAGTTGTTTTATAATTCTAATTGTATTCTGTGTGTTATTTCATTTCCCTGGAGTAGACATTCAATTTGAGTTGCAATTGTCAACTTAAAGCTGCTGGATGTTAGATTTAGTTTGTGATTTTCAGTTCCCAAGTGATTTTCAATAGTCAATTTTATAGAGGATAAATATTTTAATGAGCCCGACATGCCATGTGGAATTTATGTCTAGATGACATGAGCACATGGCACACGCTGCAATGAATTTGTCCAACAAATGTGGCTGTTTTTGTTAGGACAAGAAAAAGTGGATTCAACTTCCAAGTTTTTATGCCTATTAGATAGTTCTGGATTCTAAATCTGCCTTCTCTCATTTCCTTTTTGTGATAAATATTCTCTTATTTCTTTCTTGTGATTATGGTTATGATTGATAGGTTGTAGCATTTGCATTTGAAAGATATGACTATGTTTTTCTCCTGTAGTGAACTTTTTTGTATCATTTCTTTGTATAGGTATGGCTCCTGGACGCAAGAGGGGAAAGGTAGTAATTACACAAAGTGAGGAGGGGGAGTCATTTGAGGCATCACAGGTTCCTACACAAGATGCAGGTAATGTTGTCTCATCTCGTCTTCAGTCATGCTACATAAGATTGGTTTGTAATTGTTAAGTTTACTCTTATAGGTTCATCTAAGAGGAGAACTCGTGGGAAGGCTGTCAACCGCAAACTTCAAGAAGCGTGTGATCGGACTGGGCAACAAAGATTGGAAATACCTGATGATAAATGGAGACCAATATGTAAGCAAGGTAAGGAGCTAGTTCGTGAGGCGGCAATAATTTGTTGGAGAAATGCGCAACATCTTGAAAGGGAAGATGGTAGTTTTGCGAATGATTGGAGAAGACTTAAGAAGTCTTCAAAAGATTTGTTGCACGATAGGATCAAGGTATATGATTAACTTGGGAATATTTATTTTATTCTATTCCCAGTAACTATTAGCATACTAGTTATTTTCTAATATATGTTCAACACTACTTATCAGGAAAAGTTTGTAGTGGTTGGAACTCCCACACATGTTCATGCTGCACTTGATAGGATATTTTCAGAGAGGCTTAAAGACTTTAGACATTCTATGCATAAACACTACAACAAATTTCCGAATCATGCTTTGGCACTTGCCAATTCGTATGAGGAAATCACATCTGATGTATGGGAAAAAACTTGTGTTTGGTTTGCATCAAATCGTTTCAAGGTTTGTTGTGCATACCAGAATCTCCTACTGTTTACTAATTTATTGGTGAATGAATTCTTGCTAATCTAGAGTTTGGAATTCAATGTAGAAAATTAGTGAGGCAAATATCAAGAACCGAAAGCAAGTGAAAATTCAAGCCACTGGCGGCTCAAAATCATTTGCTGAATATAGGGAGGAATTGGTATTTTTTTAACAGCCTTTGTACAATATGTAGGAGAAATATTACAACTATTTGGCATGCCTTCATTCTTTCTAATGATTAAACGATGCAGCGGCTGACCAACCCAGAAATTGACGGTCCATATAATCTTATTGATTTCTACCAAAAGACCCACTTTTCAAAGAAGCAAAATCGTTGGATTAGTGAGGATGCCAAAAACTTACATGTAAGATATGACTTATTTGTTGTTTTCAGATTGCATATATATTAAAGAATGTTAGTTAGCTCTAATATGTAAAACTCATATACTTTGATTTAATTGCAGGATGAAATGCTTAAACAACAAGAAAATGAACAAATTTCAGGTGCAGATGCGTCTACACAAAATGACATTGACAACAAGATAGCCTTTAAAATTTTGAATTGTGACTCTTGTGAGAAGGGGTATGTTCGAGGTCTTGGACATGGTGAGGTTGCTCCATCTTCATCAAAAGGAAAGTTGTTTGCACAACTCAATGAGGCTAATCGCAGAGTTGAGATTGCAGAAAGGGAAGCTTCTGAAGCTCGTAATAGGCTTGAAGATTATGAAAGACGCTTGGATGAACATAGGGAGCTGATGGCTTTCATGAGAGAGAGTTACGGGAGCAGCGACATAGTCCTTCTTGGTAATAAATGTCAAAGAATTTTTTTTTTTAACTTGAAATTTTCTTAACCTATTCCTAATTTTAATTCCTCTACTTTGCAGATTGCATTGTGATATATGCTAGTCATTTACAAAAATCTATCAGAAGGTAATAAATTGATATTCTCCTTGTGGACTCTATTACCCCTTCACCATGTAATTTCTTCGGCTGATTATGTGGTCTTTATTTGTCATTAGGTGGGATTAAATTGCTTGGCTTTTAACATTTTGGAGACAACTATGTGGCTCTTGCATTTTGTGAATACATGAAAGACAACAACTAAAGAAGGAACTACATTTTGTTGTGTTAATTGTCAAAGTCTACTACCCTGTAAGAGGAAACTTCAAATTGTGCTGATTGCCAACATTATGTGAATTTTTTGTGTAAATTTATTTTGAAGAATAGAGGATTGCACATATAAATTAAATCAATGTAAACGACTCTTAAATAGTTTGTATATGATGATGTTCTAAAACAGGGCACTATGTTTTCTTTGAGTATGTTTGTTAATAAATTTATTGTTGTGTTATGTTGGTAATCAGGTGGCAAAAATATTTTTTTTTTTATTTTCTAATTTTCCATCAGTCAATATTGATTTGTAACGACAGAAATTTTCTTCGGCATAGTTTTTTTTAGCGTTTGGAGGGTGGAATGGAAACTGTCGTTGAAAGTTATGTTCGACGGTATGCATCCGTCGGAAATGTTATTTTTACCTATGGAAAAACTCTGTCACTAGTGTTCTTTCACTACAATTTTTGAACTGTAGCAATATACCAATTTCCACGGTTTAGAACAATCATTTTTAGCCAGTAGAGACGGATAGCTTTTGTAGCTAAAATTGTTTTGAAATGGACAATAAATTATGGCAAAAACCTTTTTTCGACGGTTTAGAATACCAATTTCCACGGTTTAGAACTTTCGTTTTTCGCCAGTAGAGACGGACAGGTTCTGTAGCTAAAATTGTTTTGAAACAGACAATAAATTGTGGCAAACACTTTTTTTCGACGGTTTAGAATACCAATTTCCACGGTTTAGAGCAATCGCTTTTAGCCAGTAGAGACGGCTAGCTTCTGTAGCTAAAATTCTTTTAAAACGGATAATACATTGTGGCAAAAACCTTTTTTCGACGGTTTAGAATACCAATTTCCACGGTTTAGAACAATCGCTTTTAGCCAGTAGAGACGGATAGGTACTGTAGCTACAATTCTTTTGAAACGGATAAGAAAGTGTGGCAAAAACCTTATTTCGGCGGTTTATAAGCCGTCGCTATTAGTCATCCGTCGATAATACTCATTATCGACGGTTGGTTCCGGTCTGTCGTTTTTGAGCAGTTGCACGCGACCTTTTTTGACGGTTTGAGCGACAGAAAATTTCCGTCTCTAATTATATTTTAACGACGGATTATGTGCATATAGCGACAGATTATTCCGTCTCTAAAGCCCATTTTTGTTGTAGTGTCTCTCTTCTGTTATAGTATTGTTAGTGCCTTTCTTGAAAGGATATTACTGTATTATTTATTGGAGCTGTGAATGTATTCCCAAGAAAGAACTGTATTATTTATTGGAGCTTTAAGGGTTCGGGGTTCCTGCTTCAAGTTTTTGCGTTCTCTTGATGAAAATTTGAATACAGAAAGAGGTAAAATGTTTTAAAGCCACGGCCGGAAACCAGCGGTGCTCCGGTGACCTCTGCCTCCCACCCCAACCGCTCCTCCCCGCCGCCGCCTCCCTCTGTCTCTAGTTTTGCCCCAGCCAGCACCAAAAAGTTCAAGGTTTGAACTTTTAACTTTTAAGTTCGACAGCGATCACAGCCTCTTGGTCAAGCTTGCATCTTTAGTTGGTTTGGCAGTTTGGCTTCTAAACGTTAAGATAGGCAATGCATTTTCTTGTTTCCAGTTAATTTGATAAACAAACGTAAATGTGATTTGTTACCCGAGTTGTGTACATCTTTGGTATTGTTTTATGTGTTCTTTTTTGGTGATTGCATAGTGCTGGGGAGTGGAGCAGAGCTATAGTCATGACATTTAATTTATTTTTCTTCTATCTGTTTTAGGTTTCCTTCTTGCTTGGATTTGCTCCAATTCTTATCTCCTGGATATATTCCGAAATTCGTGAGCGCAATCGATCTTCATTGTTATGCAGTAAAGAGTAAGTGCTAAGTGGCTTTAGTTGGAAATACTTGTTAGTTGCAATTGTTTGTATGAGACTGATTAGCTGTGACTGGTTTCTGTTTGTGGTTCAAGGAGATGGGTTGCTGTAGTTGTTGTATGAGACTGATTAGGCTAGGTTGATAGCTTCTGAGATAGCTTCTCAGTTTGAAAGTAATAGACAATTTTAGTTCTGAGATAGAATCTTTTGTAATAGTTCTTTTTAGATGTTTTAACCTTCTTTGCTTAGTTTATTTATTGGTTTCTAACTATTCATTATGTAAGTGTCAATCTTTTGCTTCGGAAAGAATGCCATAATATGTTGTAGAATTGAAATGGACGCCTTGTTTTTGTGTCTTTATACTGGTATTGAGCTTAAGAGATATGCTGGATGAGACAACTGTTGGTATAAGCTGCTTTTCTGTAGAACATGGTTATCTACAAATCTACAGCTAAGGAAGTTAATATTTATTCTACTTCTAAGTTATTAAGTTGGGCATTGGGTTTGGCAAGAATGCTTTACTGTTGGCAAGAATGCTTTAAGTTATAAGTTATTAACTTGGTATTACCTTTTTCCACTCTCTTCTGATATTCTACTGTGCATCTCTCATATATTCTATTGAGTACAAATTCTAGCATTGCAGGATATGCCAGTTCTTGTCATTATTGGCATGCATGCATACTTTTTTTTTTTTTCATGTAGCATGACATACCCACAGTTTGTCATGGCACCAGGTCAAAGAATCATGAAAGCAGTACCACCACCTAATGACGTAGGGACATCTGATCCTCTGGTCCAGGGGCCCACTTTGGGTTATGACACAGGTACAATTATCTAATTAGCCAGGTTTCACTTGATAAATTGTATTCACATTTGTGTTTTTCAAGTATTGATATTGTCTTATAATGATCTCTATCTTTTTTTTTCAGCATCCACATCTAAAAAAAATGTGGTATTGCCCTCGGTCGAACGCTATCAAATTATCTGAAATAGAATCCTAATGCAAAGCCGAAGATTTGTTTCAACACGGGGAAGTTGAAACCTGTGGGAAAGTGGGCTAAAGAATTCAATAGTGAAGCTGGAAGGATGTGCCGTACAAATGCAAAATTGACGTATGAGTACTGGTCCAAAGTGCCCGACTTTGAAAAAGCTTCAATACATAAGCTTATTAGTGTAAGTATACACTGTGGTCTAGTTTATCATTGTTTTATCGATAAAATGCATTACTTAATTTCTTTGTACTTAAACCATTGTTTTATTTCAGTCCAAATTTGACATTGATATGAGTGATAAACATGTTAAGACGGCAGTGGATAACTATTTGCGTGCAAGGTATACTTCTCATAAGAATAGAGCACATAAACACTTTCTGAAGGATGCCTCAATCCCATACCAAGAGATGGATCCTGACGAGTGGAAGAAGCTTTGTGATCATTTTCGTTGTACATCATTTAAAGTATAGTGCATTAGTATGCTTGATAGTGTATTAGGTTTTAATATCTTATTGGGAAACATTTACAATGTTTTATTTTTATACAGAACAAGTCTCGTGCAAACAAGGACAATCGAGCAAAATTATTGGTGAACCACACTGCGGGTTCAAAATCATTTATCAGGGTTCTTGAAGAGAGGGTACATATATATTAAATATTTCTATACAATTAAGAACTATCACTGATTAGTTGACTTGTCATGTACTACAATGCTAACAATATGTGTATATGGTTGAATTGAAATAAAAGTAGAAAAAGGAATGCCACGTGGACCAAATGCCGATTATCGAAGAGGAGTTTGATGCAGAGCTTGAGGGGGAGCCTGAGGAAGAGCCTGACCTTGTATCTTTTTATAAGCTTACGCACTTCAGAGAAAAAGAGAAGACTTGGGCGACTGATCATTGTGGAGTTCTATATGTAATGAAAGTGAACTATATAATTATGATTGTTAGTTATCCATTTGATAAAATATTCATTCTAACCGTCTTTATGTTTTTTAAATTGTAGGATAAAATGAATGAGATGGTGTCAGCTGCGGAGGAGGAGGGCATTGTAACAAATTCCAAAAAGAATGAAATATTTACTTTAGTTCTTGGACCAAATAGGTCAGGTTATGTTCGTGGCCTTGGACATGGAGAGATGTCCTGTGCATCGACCCTTCGTTCCAGAGCTTCTGACCTACAGAATGCTAATACGAGGGCTGAGGCAGCTGAGAAGCGTGCTCAAGGAATGGAGATTGACTTTCATTCACTTAGATCGAAGATGGAGGAGATGAAAGAGGGAGCCGACTCTAAAATACAAACTCTGAAATCAACAATGGTGGACTTGGAGGAAGCCCGGGATGCTGAGATACAAACTCTTAAATCCAAGATGGTGAACTTGGAGGAAGCCCGGGATGCTAAGATACAAACTCTTAAATCTAATATGGTGGACTTGGAGGAAGCCCGAAATGTTGAGATACAAAGTCTTAAATTAAATCAAGAGCGCCTAGAGTCAATGTTGCTTAAACCACTGAAGCAACAACCTTCACAGTTAGTTTCCTCCTTTAATTTAGAAAGCACCATTTATATTTATTACATGAAAAAATATGTTTACTTTATAATCTCATTTCAGCATATGATGCAAACTTTAGCCTCCTTCATAAAATAGCATCAACCCATAGTACTATTCTTAAGCAGCGCCAAGAAACAAATTTGCATATGTATAAGCACTTGCATGATTGTACACTAGCATTTTTTAGGACAAAATTATGTTCATAGTTTCTCTAGTGTTTTAAGAATGAATTCATGTTCACATGGACTCTTTTATTATTGTAGGTAAAAAACTTAAAGTCAGAGGGTGTGATCAGCTTCAAAATGGCTAAGTGAAAGCATATAACAGCTCTTTTGTATTTTTTGTATAGGACAAACATGCAGGAATTATGGTTTTTGTTGCAGACTAACTCTAACTTATCAAGGGAGAGTGAAAAATGGATATTTATTTTGGAAAGGGTTGTCATCTTTTGGGTGTTTAGGAGGATAGTTAACTTTGAACTGTGTTTTGTGTATGTAAAAAGTATCCTATACTTCGTATGTATGACCTTCAAGTCTATTACATTGAAATTGAAAGTTCAAAATTTATGTGCATTATCCTCAAAATCTCTCTTAGACCTTCTTTTATCAACAGTTTAACATGTTTATATATGGAATGAACTCATGAATTTTATTATTTATAAAATATGTATATTTAAGCTTTGGTAATAGTTATTTAATTTTCTTGTCTAGTATTTATTGGATACGTGTTTTTAGGGGCATTGCTATTATGAAGCATTTATTACAGGGCGAGGTTTTTTTTTTCATTGTGAAATATTTTTTGCGACGAACTAATATTGTCGCAAAAGATGCCAGTATTAAAAAGGAAGCTATTGTTGCGACGAACTATGCTCGTCGCAAAACACGCATGACGTTTTAAAAGATGCCTTCCTTTTGCGACGAATAGTTTCGTCGCAATAGGAAGGTATCTTTTTTAAACGTCATGCGTGTTTTGCGACGAGCATAGTTCGTCGCAACAATAGCTTCCACTTTTTTTGAATAAATTTCGTCTTAAAATGTTATTTTTAATTGATTTTTTTTAATTTCTTGGGATATTTGGCGACAGAGTTCCATATCTTAGCGACGGTAAATTGCGTCGCAAAAACTAATTGTTGGTGACTAAACGTATTTCGTCGCAAATACTTTTTGTGTCGGGATAGAATGGCGACGTGCTATTTTTCGTCGCAAATAATATTTTGCGAAACCATAATTTGTTGTAGTGGCACCTTCTTGGCTTTCCCGACGCTTGGCACATGCATGCATAGTAGGCTCACCGTATCTATCTCTATGCCTATCTCTATATCTATCTCTATATTTATATCTATATCTACTATTAAAATGAAATAGGGTACCGGAAATATTTGCAAAACCTCCTAATTAAGCTAAATTTAAAAAACTAATCTCTGTTTAAGCATCTTGTAATTGGAAACTAACCCCTGCTCTTAAAATTTCTTGTAATTAAAAGTAAGCCATATATTACGGAATCCAATTTACGGATCTTGAATCTTAATTATAGGCCCCGTTTTAAGTTCGAGTTGTAATGGGAGTGGGTCCCACATGTTTTTGCACATCTTGTGTTTCGGAGGTTCAATTAAGCGAGATCTTCAAGTGGAAATCCCGGATAACAGGATGTTTATTCGTTGAGGAAATCATGCTCATATATTTTCACAAACGTTGTCATACATCGAGGTACTGCGAGTGGTCGGATCACTATTTGGGGGAGCCACCTCATACTCGATCTTCAGATTTTGACATTCTAGGTTGGTGGAAGAGTAATGCAGCTAGATATCCTACTATTGCAACAGTTGCCCGAGATGTCTTAGCCATCCCTTTGTCAACAGTGGCATCCGAATCAGCGTTTAGCACATGTCGGAGGGTGCTTGATGACCACAGGACTATATTGAAGCCAGAAACTGTGGAGGCTTTGATGTGTACAAAAGATTGGATAGCCATGAAAAAACAAGGTATATAATTATGTCATATGTATGTTTGTAGATAACATTTTTTGGCGTTATTTTGTTGATGATTTGATGATAAATTTATATTGTAGGATGTTCTACTTCATCATCTGCCACACCGATGTTATTTAATATTGACTCTGACTAAAGGTAATACATATTACTTGGGTTTTTATTTGTCTTATTTGTGTTTTTATTTCTTTGAAATTGTGAGCTTGCATAGATTATCTTTTAGTACACTTGATAACAAAATTTTCTTCTCAAAGGGCTGCCTACTTATATAATGCAATTCTACAAGACCTGTCTGAAAGGACTTGATGACAAGTGCATCCTCATCCTTAACTTCTTTCTGTTTTAGATTTTTTTTTGCTTGTTTCCTCCTTTTGCTGAGTAATCTTTGTTTCTTACTCGACGTTAATTGCCAAGAATATTTGTTTTTGGATAGTGCGTGAACTGGATGTGCCAGGTGAGATATATGAAAGGAAAACATACCCGTTTTAGATTTCTATAGTGGAAATGCCATATGAATCTTACAATGGAGTTAATGTGAGACTTAGGTAGGCCTTTGTTTTGTCATAATCCGGCAGCCAGATCTCCTAGCTTTAGCAAACCATTGACTCTAATTGTAGTTGAATTTGTCATAATAAATTTCATAGATGTTTGCTCTCCCTCAATTTCTTTTTTTCCTTCAAATAAAAATCTTCATGTTAGATATCTTTTTTGCTTGAGACATTTTTCTAGACTATATAGGCAAGGGTAAGTTGCAATTGCAGTAGAGGCTTTAGAATGATAAACCAAGTGATAAATATGAAGAAATAGATAGCATAATCACTGTTAACTTGGATGGACTTTGTTTGGAATGGTGAAGTATGTTTGAATGGATTTTGTTATCGCTTTCCCGCATATTTTTTGTCCTAGTCAAGAATTTAGTTGTATCTTAACTATCATGTTACTTAGGCAACATCGTAATTATGAAGTATAGGCGATTATTTAACTTTTCTTGTTCTGTTGTTTTCTAGTTTTTAGAAGTACAAGCATCTGGGGGGGTTTCTCTGTGTAGGCTAATGATTATTGATGCAGAATTCTGGTGAGATCTCAAGCACATGTTGTGAACGTCATGCCATGATGTCAGCACACGTACGTCATCATGCATGGATATCACTGGATTCTCTGATTAGGATTAGTTTCCCTTTTCGTGTCAATTAGTATGTGGGATACGAACAGGGCCAGGTATCATGGCCGGAGAAAGAGAAGAAGACAAGGGAGAAATAGTAGAAGAAGATTCAATTCATATTGCCTAACTCCTAAAGGAGGAGGAAGACCCCCATATATAGAAGACTCTAGATAACATAATGATGACATGACGTCACTATGACAACATCACAGGCCATGATTACATCCAATCAGGCCTTTATTACAATCACTAATTGACACGAAAAGGGAAACTAATCCTAATTAGAGAATATCTATGCGTGATGACGTACATGTGCTGACGTCTTGGCATGACGTTCACAACAGCACATCTTTTATTTGTCAATCTAGGTATTGAGACAGTTATATTCTAATAAATATGTTTCTAGTTAAGCAAATCTTCAACTCCTCTCCATTATTGTAGTACTGGTGCTTTCTCATCTTATACTGAATGGCATGATGAAGGTAGGATAAATGGATAATATGATGCTCTCTGTGATGAAGGTACCACAGATTATCCCCGTTGATTTTGTGAGAGATTACCTGCCCAACAGAGTTACCCAGATCCTTCTCCGTGTTCCTCATGGAAAAATGAAATGGAATGTTGAATATGAGCCAGTTAAACAATGAAATGGAGGGTGGTCTGATTTTGTGTTTGACCATTCTCTGGAAGAAGGTGATGCTGGAGTCTTTGAGCTTGTCAAAACCAATGGTGGAACTGTTCTTGATGTCCATATCTTTTATAATAGTTTTTTTCTGTATCAGTTCCTAACAGTTTTTTTTTTGTACGTGGAATATGGCTATGTCCCATGTAATGTGCATTGCTGACTATAATTAGTTGCCTACCTTGAATTATTAAGAATTCAGGACAACTATTTTGTTTCTCGATTGATATATGTTAATCCCAGTATCCCGCATTATTATTAGGGAATTGAATTGGAACAGTCGCATTTGCACCCTCTTCACAAGCTGAGTTCTACGCAAACTTCTCATTTTTCCTAGCCAACATGGTCATAGGACTTGCAATGCTAGAGAAATCCTCGATGAAATGGCGGTAGTATCCGGCAAGTCCTAAGAAACTGCAAACCTCCGATGCACTCTTCGGTTGTTCCCACTTCAACACTGCTTCGACTTTCGAGGGATCAACCGCCACACTGTCTCCCCATATCACATGACCAAGGAACTGCACCTTCTTAAGCCAAAACTCACACTTGTCAAACTTTGCAAAGAGCTGATGCTCCTATAAAGTTCGCAAGACAATCCTCAAATGTGTTTCATGCTTTTTCTCATTGACCGAATAGATTAGAATATTATCCATAAATATGATCACAAACCGATCAAGATACGGCCGAAAGACTTGGTTCATCAAGTCCATAAATGAGGCTGGTGCATTAGTAAGACCAAAAGGCATCACCAATACTCATAATGACCATATCGGGTACGGAAAGCCGTCTTTGCCACATCATCAGGATGGATCCGAAGTTGGAGATAACCCGATCTCAGATCAATTTTAGAGAAAACCTGAGCCTGCTGCAATTGATCAAACAAATCGTCAATTCTAGGTAAAGGGTACTTGTTCTTGATGGTTACCTGATTAAGCATCCTGTAGTCGATACACAACCGCAGAGAACCATCCTTCTTTCGAACAAATAAGACCGGCACACCCCAAGGAGATACACTTGGCCTGATTATCCATAAGATCCTGCAGCTGATACTTAAGCTCTTTAAGTTCGGCTGGAGTCATACGATAAGGAGCCTTAGAAATAGGGGTAGTGCCTGGAATGACATCAATGCAGAACTCTATCTCCCTTTCCGGTAGCAAACCCGTCAAATCACCAGGTAAGACATCAGGAAATTCTGCCATGACACGAACAGAATCCAAGGTAGGTAACTCCGTGTTCAACCCCATAACACTAGCAAGGAAGGCCTCGCATCCCTTATCGATCCACTTCTTGGACTTAAAGGATGAGGGCAAAAACTTGTCACTAGGACGCTTCACCCCTTGGAAGATAAAGGGCTTAGCTCCTGGCAACTCAAACTTCACTTTCCTTCCTCGGCAGTCTACGTGCACATGGAACTTGGTCATCATATCCATGCCTAAGATCACATTGAAGTCAATCATAGGTAGCAAAATCAAATTCACGTGCAACACATGCCCATCAATCACCATAGAAATCATCTCCACATACTCCTCCGCCTGCAGAGAGGACGAAGACGTAGACACACGCAACAGCACATGCAACAGTTTGAAATCAACACCCATCTCATCAGCAAAACATGGGGAGACAAAAGGATGAGAAGAGCCAGTGTCAAACAATATTCTAGCACAGTGGGAGGCAATGAGGATCGTACCTTCCACCACGCCGGATGAGTTGGCCGCCACCTGGGCCGAAATAGCAAAGACTCTCCCATCGTTAGCCGGCTTCTTCCCCAAGCATCCTGCTGCCCAGTAGGTGGTCTAGCCGGTGGCCTCGCCTGAGATGCTCCCGGCTGCCTAGAACCGCAGTTAGATGTCACCGGAGGACGTCTATGAGCATGGTTAGCTCTCTGAGGACACTCATTAACATAGTGCCCCCTCTGCTGGCAATCATAACAAGTCACACTAGCATGACGGGCATATCGCCGCTTATGATCTCGGTGGTTATGCTTATCCTCTGGCCTCAGCAACTTAGGCTACTGTCCCTCTCTTCCGCATATAGTCATCCGAATCCCACTCCACAACAATAGCCGTCTCGAGTACCTCAGCTAGGATCTTGTGCTTGAAGGGCACTACTCTACCTTTAATGAAAGGCCTCAGACCATCCTCGAATTTACGTGCATGCTCATAGTCGTCGCTGAAGAAACGAAGAGCAAAGCACTCAAGCTCCACGAATAGGGTCTCATAAGCCAAGACCGTCATCGAGCCCTGTTGAAGATTCAGAAACTCCTTCTTCTCCTCCCGGATATGAAGAGGGAAGTACTTGTCATTAAAGGCTGACAAGAACTCCTCCCATGGAATGTTCACACGACCAAAGAATCTCTGACGCTCCATTGACAACCACCACCTCTGAGCCTCACCCTCAAACGTGAAGACTACAAGTCGGGTCTTCTCCATGTCAGAGCAACGTCGAGCACTAAAGATCTTCTCCATGTGAAGTCTCTAGTTATCCACCACTGAAGCATCTAATCCACCCTTGAAGCTAGGAGGGTTAAGCTTCTTGAATCCCTCGAGTGAAAGAGACTCAGAACCGCTACCACTCGCGTGCTTGGGCTGGACCACCTGTGTCAACCCCTCAATGGCAGTCAACACAGCGTCCACCTTCGGGTCTCTAGCACCGTGATGGTTATTAGCACCTACATGATTAGAGCCAGCCATCTACACAACAACCAGACGTTAATCATGCAGCCTAATAGCACAAAACAACACCACCAAAAATCAGCAAGCACACAAACAAGCAAATAAGCAACAATTCAACGCAAACAACTAACGGAATTCACATCGCTAGTTAAGTCTAGACCTTGATCATCTCACAACCCTTTAACCCATAAGACTTGTCACTCACTTCTTATTTACTCTTGGACAAAAAGCTGCTCTGCCAGACCCGAACCGAACCCGATCCAAGAGCCAGACCAGCGCACGGGGGGTACGGTATTTAAGAGATAGCGGAAGACTTATGCCCCACATACGGGCGGTAAATCTAACAGAGTTACGCAACTACTTTTAGCAAGAGTAAATAAGTAGAATAAAAGTGGAGTTTAATTCTAAATAAATCCACAAGTCTTAAACCCACATACTAATAATCCTAAGCCAACACACAGGGCTCGACAACAAGATCTAGAATAGGTCTAAACACATAAGATGAACACAAGTCAAGAACAAGTGCCAACATACACAATGTTCCATACCCAAACAGAGTAAAACATAACAAAATATAGTCCAAAGGCCTCCACGCCTAATCCCATGGTTTCCTCAATCGTTCCTCATACAGAGGATCCTGTCCATCTGCGTGTCACGCCACGCAATCCCAAAGCAAAACAAGGAAAGAGGGGTGAGTATAAAACTCAGTAATGGTTTTAACACAATCGGCAATAAACAGGGATCATAACGGCATCACAACATAGCAAATATAGATCCAAAATCAACATGACACACCATGTTCTGATCATCCATTCAAATCTCATAAACCTGCATAACAATATCACATTCACATAGTTTCTGGTCATACATTCATAACACATAATCTTGCATAATGATATCTCATTCACATACTATCTGATCATGCATTCATAATAGATAATCCTGCATAATAATGTCTCATTCACATACTATATGATCCTGCATTCGTAACACATAATCCTGCATAATAATGTCTCAATCACATACTTTCTCATCAATGCATTCATAACACATAATCCTGCACAACAAATGTATCCAACACATGGTACAATCATGCATAATAGTCATCATACGCATGTATCAACACAAATGGTGAATGCCTCCACGGGTCCCGCCAAACCTTAATTTTCGAAAAATTGGCAAAAAAATCCGAAAAATCCCAAAAATTCAGATTTGATCCAGAATCACTTAAAACTCATGATTGTGAAGTTGGTTTTGATTAAAACCTTTATAAAACATCAATTATTTTTGAAAACCACTAAATTAAATAAAAAAATGCTTAAACCACACGACAACCGATAAGTAACATTAAAATAAACTGGTTCAAGGTGAGGGTCCTTACACTATAGCTAAGATCAAATTAACCTTCTCCTAATATTTATCAAACTTAGTACCATTTTCTTTTCCATTGTTGCATAAAAAAACTCTCATTTTCGCACCACCTATCAAGTGTTACTTTCAGGTCACAAATTCTTCCAACAAATAAATTTGAAGCAGGATATGTGGAGCCAGCTAAAAACACACTCAAACCATAAAATACCTTCAAACAATCCTTTGGCATTCTCACATTTTCCCAATCCTCAACAAAGGGGTAATTAATATAGCAAAGATCTAAAAACACTACACGATTTAAAATATCTTTAAATATTAATGCAACTTCAATCATCTCGAATGTAGAGTTCCATCTTGTAACACAATCAAGAAGCAACTTTTTCTTTGGTTCATTAAGCTGTTGAGCATGCTTGTAGAACATTTGTGCCCTTTGAGTTGAGAATCTAAAATATCTAGCACTTTCACGTATAATATGCACAACATCAACAACCATTTCTAAACCATCCTGAGCAATTAAATTAAGAATGTGTGTGTGCAACAACGAATATGAAAAAAAATCTACATCCAACAATAGAGATCTCCTAAAAGAAAGACTACTTTTTAACTTTGTTGTGACATCATTTGCAGTGCAATTGTCTAAAACAACACAACACAATTTTCTATCAATGTACCACTCAATGCACTTTTCATATAGAATGGCTACTATACGTTCACCTGTGTGTCAGCTTCCAAGTTTGACAAAATTAAGTATCCGCTTTCGCAACTTCCATTCATTGTCATTATAGTGAGCTGTCATGACAAGGTAATCAATATTTTGGCAAGAACGTCAAATATCACTTGTAATTGTAACTCTACTCTCAATCCTTCCCAAGTCCTATAAATATTCTTCAATTCGCCCCAATAAACTTTCCCTGCATTCCTTGGTAATAGTCTGACGAGACATAAACTTAAAACTGTGGTCGTAAGCCCCTCACAAATTTTCTAAATCCTTGGTGATTAACTATTGAAAATGGGTACTCATGTATGATAACAGCCTCAGCTAGGTCTTTTGTGCTTTTTTCCTAATCAAAACTATATGCCTGATCAATAGAACAAGTGCCATTTCTTTTCTCGCAACCAATTTAATAATTTGTTACCCCCTTCTTTCCAGGTTTTCTCCTTTTTTGTTTATATTTAAAACAATGTTGTAGGTGTCTTTTCATAAGATTGGTACCCACCTTTGATGTATCTCCTGGTAAATGTTTAAAACAATATTTGCATATAGCCCATGAATTTCCATCCTTATCCCACTCCCTATTCCGTACTAAAATGTTGTCAATATATAGAAGTTAATTTCTTTTCTTGTTTCTGAGTTGGAAGTGATGCACCAGTTGACTCTCCTGACTTTTTTCCTCTCCAACACTTGGTGGTACATCAAATGAGTTTGTCGATGGAACAATACTAAGTGGCACATCACATTTCAACACACATATTTTCAATTTCATTAATAACTGCCTAGCCTCTAGATTCAGACATGATCACTACATAATGAAATAATGTAAAGATGTTGTTATTACACTACACATTAAGATGAAAACAAAATAAAATAAACGTGTTCTTCACATTACTGATACGATCACATGCATGAAAAATAATTGACAAAAAAATCTATTGAATAAACTACAATTACCCACATTGTTATGAATAAACAAAAGACAACTAAGGAAGAAGCATTCTTCAACAAAACAACCCCACATATACGAATATGAAGATTAACAACTAAGTGGTGGACATTGAATTAGCATTGCTGCTAAATGCAAGTATAAAAATTTGTGCAAATAGAAGATCATTATAACCATAGTCAAAGAAGTAGTCTACCAAATGCCATAGCCCATAAGAGTAGTACAACCAAAGTGCCAAAGAGTTCCAAGTCCATGACAACCAACCTACAGCTTGCAAATAAAAGAATAAGAGAATCAAAAGATAGAGAAGAAAAGATTACCATGCATGCAAGCCATAATTTTTCCTAGATCGCTTGTTGGAGTGATCAAAACCCAAACTCCCTTTCCTGCCTGTACATAATTACCAAGTCTTCATTTCCTACCATATTACATTAAAATTTTAAAAAAACTTAAAACTGGAACCTTTTTTGAAGAGGAGAATCACCGGTGGGCAGCAAGGAGGCAAGGAGGGTTTGTAGAGGAGGAATCACCGATCAAAGCACCGATGCGAAGCGAGAGCCGAGGTAGGCGTAAGGCGAAAGAACTTGGAGAGGAGGAGGCACCACCAAGAGGGAGGATTAGGCTGAAACGGCCGGCAACCACCGGGGATTGGTCATCGGAGATTGGACGGAGACTCCCAGCCTCCAACAGTGAAACCAAAGATGAGGAAGTGAGGAACAACATGGAAATTGGAAAGTGCCAAGTGAAACCCTATTCTCGATTTTGGGTCTTAGATATGGACGGCTACGGATGCGGAGGCACTCTGTCTGTAGCCACGTCGGCGTAGATGTCGGACCACCAAAGCTGTCCGTGGCCGTATCTGCAGCCGTAACAAATAGATTTCTATGTCCGTTTGGACTGTAAAATAGCCGGATGGACGGACATGGACATTCAGACGCCATTTACAGCCCTACTGCTTACAAATAAGATCAAGTCAATAGTGTATAAAACAAATGCCGCGTGAATGGCAGCAATGGCTGAAATGTGCTAAGTTAAATAAAATGTAATTGAGAATGATAGTTTTCATGGAGTGTATAAGAAAAGTTATATTCTTCTTGGAAGTAGAAGGAGAACGGCTGATTGAGAACGCATCTAAATTGCCTAAAATCATATCATGCAGAGATTAGCATAAGAATTTTCATGCTTATTCTACTAGAGAAATTGTGCGTAAATATTTCACCAATTTAATTTGGTGAAGTCCTCAGGTTGCAGGTGGTGACAGGTTTCACATTTCTATTTGTAATAACCTTCCCTCATTTAGTTTCAATTAGCTTAAGCAATGTTATTGATTTTTGCAGATCACAGCAAAAAAATAAAGAAAGCTTTGAAATTTATCAAAGATTTCAATAGTATGTAGGTACATCTCTGGTAGCCAACAAATAGTTGGTCAGCATTTCTAACTTCAGCAATCAACTGAATACCAAGTTATGAATGTTTGTCCGTTGTTAAATGTAGGGTTTCGTAAATACATTATTTATTTAGAAAGACATCTCACACGTGCAAATGCACATATTAATATCTCTTGTGTTTGTTAATGGTATGTGGTGAACTACGCCCGCTTATTCCCGTGTATTGGGTTGTTGAGGCTTTCCTCACGTGCAAAATTCACGTGCACATTCACTAGTTTGCTCCAAAACAAAGCATGCACTCTGTCCAAACTGTCAAACTGAAAGCGAAGTGTGAAGTCTTACTCCTTTAGAGCAGTATATATAGACTGCATGACAACTGACTTATTTTTGGAAATTCTGAAGTACTCCTAGTCCGAATTGGATTAAAATGCATGTAAAAAAGAGGGCGGTTTGAGAGTTCGTAAATACATTATTGATTTAGAAAGACATCTCACACGTGCAAATGCACATATTAATATCTCTTGTGGTTGTTAATGGTATGTGGTGAACTACGCCCGCTTATTCCCGTGTATTGGATTGTTGAGGCTTTGTTCACGTGCAAAATTCACGTGCACATTCACTAGTTTGCCCTAAAACAAAGCATGCACTCTGTCAAACTGTCAAACTGAAAGCAAGTGTGAAGTCTTACTCTTTTAGAGCAGTATATATAGAATGCATGAGAACTGACTTATTTTTGGAAATGAAGTACTCCTAGTTCGAATTGGATTAAAATGCATGTAAAAAAGAGGGCGGTTTGAGAGGGGCAAGACTTGTTTCCTGTTTTTGAATTGCGTTTCCATATAACTAGGAGATTACCTGAAGTCTTCAAAGTTAGTCTAGCTAAAAGGTCTTGCCTAAAAGAGAAAAAAGATGTATAGTATACACTGTTTGAAATTTGGAAACTCATGCTTAAGCAAGTTAATTTAGAAATAAAATACTGGAAAGTTTTATAATATGATCAGAGGAGTTCTTAAATGAACATGCTATTACCCATGTGAATTGAGAAGAAACCAAAAAGGAGAAGAAGGACCAAAGAGGGAAGCTAGGGTTTCAATAATGATTGCTTGAATGTCAAAATATGACAAAGAGACATATATAGTCTTACATATAATAAATAAAAGATGAATTTACCCTTACATCTAATAATAACACTAATATCCTCCCTCAAAATCAAGATGCGTCTACAAGAAGCGTTGAGAGTTTGCCAACCAAAAAAAAAACGGGGAATCGTATGCGACTTTGTAAAAAAAATTATGCAATCTCTATGAATGAGGAAACAAATGGCAAGGTGATAGTACAATGTTGCAGATGATGTCGGGTAAGGTGACAATCAATCTCGATATGTTTGGTCCTTTCCTGAAAAACGGAGTTGTGAGCAATCTGAATAACACTTGTTATTACAATACATAAGAGTGGGATGAAAAACAGCAACACTCAAATCCGCAAGTAACCAACGTAATCAAAGGATCTCAGTGGTAGTTGGAGGCATATCACAATACTCAGCTTCTGTGGAAGATCTAGATACGACAGTCTGCTTCTTACTCTTCCACGAAATAAGAGAATCATCTAAAAATAAACATAATCTAGTGATAGATTTACGATCGATAAGATCACTAGCCCAATTAGCATTAGAGTATGCCTGCAACTCCAAAGTTGAGGTAGATGTAAGTAAAAGACTCTGAAATAATAGGAGAAGCAACAAAATGACTAACAATGTGAACAATATACACAATATCTGAATGTGTAATAGTGCGATAAACTAAGCTACCAACAATAGTGCAATATAAAGTAGGATATGGCAAATGAGTACCATCAGAAGGAGAATACCGAACATTAAGTTCAACAAGAGTATCAGCAGTCATAGAATCAGTAAGACGAGCACATTCAAGGAAGCCAATTGTGTACTTTGATTGTAAGAGCAGATAACCCTCGGGAGAGAGGGCTATTCAATACCCAAAAGTAACAAAGAGATCTTAAATCCTTCATATCAAAACGATGTGCTAATTCAGATTTTAACACTGTAATCCCATCAACATCATCATCAATAATAATCATATCATCGACATATAAAGAAAGTAGGATACGATTAGTAGCAGTGCACTTCAAAAAGAGAGCAGAATCATGATCACTAGGGCAAAAGCAAAGAGAGGAAAACTTTCGAAACCAGGCCTGGGGTGCTTGTTTGAGACCATATAACGCTTTCTTAAGCTTCCAAACTTCACCAGGGTTATGAGAAACGACAGGAGGGGGTACTAGGTAAAATTCTTCTTGAAGATCTCTATTCAAGAATGCATTTTTAGCATCCATCTGAGATATATATCATTGACGAACAGAGGCAACATCAATAAGAGTGCGAACCGTAGTCATTTTTGCAACATGAGCAAAAGTAACCTCATAATCCATACCATACTACTGAGAAAATCCCTTTGCAACCAGTCTAGCCTTGTACCACTCAACTGACCCACGAGACTTGGTTTTTATTTTAAAGACCCAACGCGAACCAACTGTACTCTTACCGGGTGGAGAGATACCAAATCCCAAGCATCTGTCTTTTGTAAAGCATAAAGTTCCTCAACCATAGTCTGTTGCCAAAGAGGATAAAGAACTACATCTCTATAAGATTGAGGCTCAGAAAATTTGTGAATAGAGACCAAAATGAAGTAAAAGAACCATAATAACATTAATAAGAGAAATCTGGTAATTGAGTAGACTTATGAATGTGCTGAGGATAGCAAGGAGGGGGATCCTATTGTGACCCAAAAGGATCACAAGGTATCGGCTTGACGAAAGAGACGAAAGGAGAAAACAAGAGGAAGAATAATAACTTTCAATTTGCATACATCCTAAAGGAGGAGGAAGACCTCCTTATAACAAGAAGGGTGCATCTCCTAGGGAGGCGTGCCAGTTAGTGGCCCGCTGATAGGCCATGATTTGTGCCAATACAGCCCGTTACCATATACATTTCTAATTAGGCTTTTATTACAATCACTAATTGATACGAAAAGGAAACTAATCTTAATCAAGGAACAAAGCAAATCCTACCTAATTTATGTTATGCTTCGGAGTTGTGCTGACGTACAACTCCATGCATCATCTAACGGTTTACCCCTCCAAGCGACCAATACCTTGGTAACAATTCGCCCAGAATGACGCACCCGTCGCTTGTCAATAATAGATGCAAGAGTAGGCTCCTCAGATTCTACAGGCTCCATGAGTGGCGAAGGTGCACTGTCAGTAACCAGATTTGGGTCCCCCACAAAGTGACGTAGACGCAAGACATGGAACACAAGATGCACCAACGACCCTGGTGGCAAGGCTAGTCGATAAGCCACCAGGCCAACTCGCTCAGCAATAGCATAGGGACCATGATAGTGGGGCGTGAGTTTGTCCTGCTCTGTTAGAAATAAAGTGGTCTGACACTGAGAAATAACAGAAACGTATACCAAATCCCCTACCTGGAACTCTCGGTCGGTACACATCTTGTTATAAACCTACTTCATATGGTTCTGCGCAGAAGCCAGGTTGGCCTTAAGTTGTCAAAGAACCTCATTCCTAGTCTGAAGCATGTAGTCAACCTCAATAGAGGAACGATGAGACACATATGAAAGCACAGAAGGAGAAGGCTGTCCATATACGACCTCAAACGGAGTGAAGCCGACTCGTGTGTGATAGGTCGTGTTATATGACCACTCTGCCCACGATAGTAGATGGAGCCATCGGCGAGGCTGATCCCCAGCAAAACAATGTAAACACTATTCCAAAAACCTATTGACCACCTTTGTCTGACTGTCCGACTGGGGGTGATAAGCAGTACTCATGTGGAGCGTTGTACCTTGTAGGGCAAGGAACTCGCACCAAAAATGAGAGAGGAAAACCCCATCCCTGTCTGAAACAATGGTTCGTGGGATGCCATGAAGCTTGGTGACTTCTTTCACATAAATTTCAGTGACAGTTCGGGCATGAAGGGGTGGCTCAAGGCGCAGAAATGAGCATATTTGGACAAACGTTCCACCACCACTAAAATAACATATTTGCCCTGGACCACCGGCAATGCTTCCACGAAATCCATCGATACATCTTTCCAAATTTTGTCAAAAATGGGAAGAGACTGAAGTAGACCTGTTGGTGAAGTGGTCGCCGATTTGGCCCGCTGACAGTTGTCACACACCGCAACATAGTCTTGTACGGCTCTCCTGAGTCCCTGCCATAAGAAACTCTGACTCACCTACTTATATGTCTGAAACGAACCTTCGTGACCAGCAAATAGGGTATCATGGAAGTGATACAGGATACAGTGGCGCAAGTCGGAAGTATCGAGCACCCATAGTCGCCTTTTCCAGAATAAGAGATCGTCATGCCACACGAATGAGGGGTCAGACGTGGGTTCCCTCTGAAGGCGAGCGACCAATTCCATGGTAGAAGGGTCCTCCAAATACGCGTGTTTAAGATTCGGAAGAAATGGACAGCTGGGTCCCAACAGTGCCATACATACGCCCTTTGTGGGTCGGCGAGAAAGTGCATCCTCCTCGGTGTTCTCCGTGCCCTTCTTGTATACTACCTCATAGTGATAACCCAAGAGTTTGCCGACCCACCGCTGCTGAGATGGGGTAGACACACGCTACTCCAGGAAATACTTCAAAGGCTGATGATCGGTACGTATGAGAAAACGACGGCCTAGCAGATACGGCCGCCATTTAGTCACTGCGTGTACGATAGCAAGCATTTCCTTCTCATAAGCAGACAAGGCTAGTGAGCGCCCCGATAGTGACTTACTAAAAAATGCAATTGGCTGTTCTTTCTGTAGTATAATCGCCCCAAGAGCGGCATCAGAAGCGTCCATCTCAACAACAAATGGAAGGCCAAAATCAGGCAGAACCAGCATGGGTGCAGTGGCCATAGCTTGCTTCAACCGTTCAAAGGCTGTCTAAGCCTCACTTGTCCATGTGAAAGCCCCTTTTTTAAGCAAGGCCGTGAGCGGGCCAGCAATTAATCCATACTAGCTAATGAAATGGCGGTAATATCCCGTAAGACCCAAAAAACTGCACAGGGCCTTTATACACTTCGGGGTCGGCTAGGACAGCATGGCCGTAACTTCAGCCTGTTCCACATCCACCATAGCCCGTTGTTGAAGGAATAACCCTTGAGGTGCAAACCGGAAGAAGGAGCCAACCGCCTGTATGACCTGCAAGGATCCGGGCTACGACCATTGAATGCGCACATGCTGCCCCTGCACTTCGAAATCCATAATCAGTTCGCGGAAGTTCCATATCACATCGCCCAGCTCCTGAAGCCATTGGACACCCAGCACCACATCCGCCCCTTTTGTGGGCAACAGAAATAGATCAATTAACGGTTTGGCATCGGAAACGTAGCAACCCAACCACTGTGCCACCTTATCATTAATAAAGTTGTGGGTGGAGCCACTATCAATTAAGATGGCTACCTGTTGTCGTTTAAGGAGCCCTTGGACACTCATGGTCCACGGAGTGAATGCGCAGGAGAAGGCATGCACTAAAATTTCAGGCTGCACGTGGTCATATAGGGTCAGTGCCTCGTCTGCCTGGGGTATCTCCTCATTCTCGTCCTCCTCGACGAATAAACCACCCCGGACTGAACAACGATGTCATGGTGCAAACTTCTCGTTGCACTTGAAACATAGGTCTTTAGCACGTCGCTCGTCCATCTGAACCGGTGTCAGACGATGCACTTGCTAGCCAGCAGGGCTGGAGGGTGTGGCCCGACTGGGGTTGAGGCCTGGCGCTGGCATAGGAGCCAGCGCTGAGCTTATAGGAGGTCGCAGTACAGGGCCCATGCGGCCTCCCCGATGCTGACAGGCGAGTTTCTCTTCTTCAATTCGTGCATGACGCACCACATCCCACATTGAGTGACATGGAAAATAGCACATGTCATCGGAAATCGTGGGCTTAAGCCCTCGCTTGAAGGTACCCATCAAGGCCGCCATCGGCCACTCTGGCAGACAATTTGCAATTTTAATAAACTCTGAATAATATGCTCGAACGGTGGTGGTCTGTCATAGGTTGGAAAGCATTTCATTGAAGTCTTGGAACTCGTTGGGACCGAACTAGACACATAGCTCGTCGGCGAAAGAAGCCCAGGTTGGGTAGCAGACCTCTTTCTCGTAACTCTGGAACCACATATAGGCGTCACCATCCAAATGGAATGCCGCAATGCACAGCCGTTCTGCTTCCGAGTGCTTCCCTTGATAGGTGAAAAACTTCTCCGCATTATAGAGCCATTCCACCGGATCATTTTCGATGTTGTAACACGGAAACTGGAGACGAGCCAACCGAGGCTCAGCCCCACCCCAAGACCCCCCCCCCCCCCCCCCCCCCCCGATGTCCCAGGTATTCCTCCCATTCATCCTTGAGCTCCTGCGGTAAATTTCAGAAGGGCGTGGCCGTTGAGGCATTTGCTCAAACACTTGGCATGCCTAGTGTTTCATAGCCCAAACGGCCCCCTTCCGCAGCTTGATTGAAAGAACCGAAGCAAAGTCCGTAAGGGTGGGACTACGCCGCTGCTGCAAATGGTGCTTGGCTGCCATAAATGTAAGATCTCTCATCTTAAACCGGTTTATTTTAATATTTTTTATCCGTTATCGTGTGGTTTAAGCGTTTTCGGATTAAATTTAGTGATTTTAAAAAATAAATGGGTTTATAAAGGTTTTAATCAAAACCAACTTCAAAATCATGAGTTTTATGTGATTTTGGACCAAACCTGAATTTTTTGGGATTTTTTTATATTTTCACCAATTTTAGCTGAAAACCCTATTTCTACCCCACACTATATATAGGTTTACTTCAACTGTTTCTATAAAAAGAAAGTGTTGTGCCCTTTCCCAATTTGGGAATAGGCTTGGCTGGGAGATTAAGAGCCTCTTCCCCATTAGGCTTGAAGAGGAAAGGATTAAAGGTAATTAGATTAATCTCTCCTTACTTCTTTAGGGTTTTTCTTAAATATTTCTTAATCTTGATTTCTCCATTGTTTCAATCCATTTTGAAAGCATAAACACTATTATTTTATATCTCTTCTCCAAGCCTTAATCTTCAAAATCTTGTTTTTATGTTTCCAAAAGCTTTAAATTTAAGGTTTTCTTTTCATATTCAAGGCTAAATCGTGATTACTAGTGTATTAACATAAAATCGTATTTTTGGAAGGTGTTGGAGGTGATTAAAAGTTCATTCACATCAAGTCTAGGTAATGGGTTCTTCAATATCAGCCTTGTGTGGTAAAAATCTCGTTTTGAATGATTTTATTGAAAGGGGTTTTTGTATGCTTAGTCTCTAACGGTAAGTTTAATATGTGTTAATCTCATGCCTCTATTTCTTAGGGTTATATCTTAGAATGATCTAGATTAGTGTTCTGAAAGGTTTAATGGGTTTTTAATGATGTTTGATACCTTGGATGAATGCTTGAAAATGTATTAATGGAGTCTCGGTTTTTGAATATTTAAAAATTGAAGAGATGACCCGTGATCGATCGGCACTATTCACCGTTCGATCATTTTCTTGGTTTTGCTCTGCAGCCCAATTTTCCAATGGTCATAACTTTTTACTCCGAACTCCGAATTGTACATGGTTAGTGGCGTTGGAAAGCTGGCTTCTTGAAATTTAACAAGAAACTGAATAAATCTAATTATAGATCTGTGCACGAAGTTATGAATATTCAAACATTGGAGTCACTTTTCACCTCATTTCTACGTCTTACTCTTGTTTTCCTACAAAAATAAAAAACTACATCAAAGTACCACTAATTCTAATCAAACACCAACATAAACATAAGTTGAAGGGCTTATGAAATGTATAATTCATGTGTAGATCATATGGCTTATGAGAATTGAGGTGATCATATTATGGTTTATTGTATGGTAAAAGAGCATGCTTGTAGGAGTACGCCTTCAACTCTACATAGATGGATTTAAGCTTGATGATATAAATTATTTTGATTTCGGTTGGAATCGTTATTTTGTAAGGTATTTAAGCATGTAAATATTACTCAATGAGTTTATGACGAAGCATGAATCATGTGATTAGAATATGCATGAGTATACACACACATGGGAATCTAGTATGAGATTTTAGTTGATTATGCTTTGATTATGATGTATGAGGGAATAGATTGGGAGCACGTTCCACGTGTTGGAACCCACGTAGGTTTTGCTCACGGATGTATCATGATATCATGCATCATGTATCGGACTTCATGGATGAAGTTTTATCGTTGTTTAACCGGGATTAACTGATTGTATGCAATGTTTGAGATTGCGTGCCGGATTAATCGATCGGTGGATTAATCAAATCTTGGTTGGTCCGAAAGGACATGTTTTCAACCTATGTGGAATATGTATACTCCCCGGGTTGAGTAGAGCTACATTGAGATATATGGGGGGTGAGTTGTGTACGTGCCTTGCGGATGAGATTCTTGAGATTGTCATATGGACTTGAGCATCCAGAGTGGTACGCTTCGTGCACTAGCTACCACATGTTCTAGGGTTACCTGTGTGGGAATTCGGGCTCTCCCCCACCGCAGGAGATGTCCCAGGGTGAACACACCTGCTCTAGGTTATTTGTGTAAGAATCGGACATCCTTGGCCAAGATCGTCCAGGACGAGCAGACTTAGGGGCCGAAAACCCCGACCTTATGTTTCCTATGTGGAAACCGGACTATGATACGCCTTCATGGCCTTGACTGGATTCCGCCTGTGTGGCGATGCCGCCTTTGTGGCGATGATTGTGTTTACTCCTTGATGGAGGCATTCATTATATGTGATTGAGATATTGTTATGTAGGATTATGTGTTATGAATGCATGAGTGAAAAGTATGTGAATGAGATATTATTATGCAGGATTATGTGTTATGAATGCATGAGTGAAAAGTATGTGAATGAGACATTATTATGCAGGATTATGTGTTATGAATGCATGAGTGGAAAATATGTGAATGAGACATTATTATGCAGGAATATGTGTTAAGAATGCATGAGTGGAAAGTATGTGAATGAGACATTATTATGCAGGATTATGTGTTATGAATGCATGAGTGAAAAGTATGTGAATGAGACATTATTATGCAGGATTATGTGTTATGAATGCATGAGTAGAAAGTATGTGAATGAGATATTGTTATGCAAGAATATGTATTATGAATGCATGACTAGAAAATGGTATAATCATGTCGATTATGGATCTATATTGCTATGTTGTGATGCCGAATGACTTTTGATTATTATCGATCGTATAAAAACTATTACTGAGTTTATACTCACCCCTCTTTCCTTATTTTGTTTTGGGGCTGCGTGGTGTGACACCCAGATGGACAGGATCCTCTGTTTGAGGAGCGATCAGAGAGAGCTTTGGATTAGGCGTGGAGGCCTTTAGATGTGGTTATCATTTCTGTTGTATTTCATTTAGTATGGATCCCGATGTTGATAATACTGATATTAGACTTATGTGTAGACTTCTTCTAGACCCTCTTGTTTCGAGCCCGTGTGTTGGCTCAGGTCTTTACTTTGTGGGTTTTATGACTTGTCGATTTATTACGAGTTAAACTCTACCTTTGTTCCTCTTATTTACTCTTGCTCAAAGTAGTTGGCGTAACTCTGTTTGATGGACTACCTATATGTGGGGTATAAGTCTTCCGCTATATCTCTTTTAACGTCGCCCCCGTGCGTTGGTTCGGCTCTTGGACCGGGTTCGGTTCAGATCGGGCGGTGCCCAGGGCGTGACAATAAACATGTGAACCTTGAGATGGCTCACCCATCTCAGCTGAAATTGGTGGCCGTGTGGAGAGAAGGGCCGCTATATGTGAGATTGGATTCTTGGCCTGCGCAAGGGTGAGTTGTTGGACATGGTTCTACAACATAGCCAATACGGATCGTATCTCCCTAATACTCGTCTCGTCCGTGGTCTTTGGGTTGGCAGCTGCGATCGTGGTCTCTGGCTCAAGTTGTGCCTCGGCGGCCATGGCCGACTGCATACGAGGAGGCATGGCCAATCGTTACAGCTCTGAAACGAATGTTGTGCCCTGAAGGATCACAAGGTATCGGCTTGACGAAAGAGATGAAAGGAGAAAACGGGAGGAAGAATAATAACTTTCAATTTGCATAAGTCCTAAAGGAGGAGGAAGACCTCCTTATAACAAGAAGGGCATGTCTCCTAGGGAGGCGCACCAACTGGTGGCCCACCGATGGGCCACGATTTGTGCCATTACAGCCCGTTACAATATACGTTTCCAATCAGGCCTTTATTACAATCACTAATTGATATGAAAAAGGAAACTAATCCTAAATCGAGCTAATCCTACCTAATTTAGGTTATGCTTTGGAGTTGTGCTGACGTACACAATAGATCCACAATCTTAGAAGGGGTAGTCGCAAAAGGAGAGAGTAATAAGAACATCAAAATCATTAGCAACCAAAGTGTCAGTACCTGCATAACTAGTAGGAACATGAGGTGGAACAATATCTAAATTATCCTTAGAATTAGAGAAATGGTCAATGTGAATAACATCATACTGGGTTAGGTTATGAAAACTAGCAAGAATAGAAAAGAAGAGTATATGCTCAAGAAACACAACATGACGAGAGATATATAATTTTTGGGTGACTGGATCAAAACAATGATATTTTTTTTACCTTTACCATAACCTAGAAAAACACAAATAGAAGAACGGGAAGATAATTTGCTATGCTCTACATGAGGTCAAACACTCTTAACAAGGAATAATTAGGAGCATGCCCATACAACTGTTTCAAAAGGTGACAAACCTAAGGTGTGAAATGAAGGGATATTATTGATTGAGTGGACAACGATAAGAATTGCTTCTCCCCAAAATTCACGAGGAACATGGGAAGACAATAAAAAATAACGAGCAGTTTCAACAATATGTCTGTGTTTTCTCTCACCAACACCATTCTACTATGGAGTGTCAGTATATGAGGTTTGGCGAAGTGGTCCATCCGAAGCAAGCAAGTCATAAAATTTAGTAGAGGTATACTCACCAACCAAATCACATCTAAATCACTTAATAACAACAAAATGTTGATTTTTGATAAGGGCACGAAACATAGTTTAAATACTAAAGAAATCAAAACGATTTTTCGTAAGATAAATCCAAAAATACCGAGTGTAATCATAAAAAATGAAACATAATATCGAGACCCCCCCCCTTTTGTAGGAATAGGAGAAGGTCCTCACACATCAGAATGGACCAAGTCAAATGAGGCAAGAAAAGAAGAAATACTTCTATTAAAAAATAAGGCAAAAAATTTTGCAAGTTTAGAACCACTACAATCAAAAATATCAGGTGTTTTACAAATTTCCTAACGCTCCTATATATAGAAGCCAAGTATTTTAGACGAGATGATGACACAGAACCCAAACGAGAATGCCATAAATAAAAACTAGAAGGATTCAAATGAAAGGAAGACAAGTCAACATTAGAGGCTGCAACTGATGGTATCCTTAGCTCATCTAGAATATAAAGTCCCCCCTTCCTACAGCTTGTCCCAATTAGCTTCTGGGATTGTGGATCATGCACATGACAAGAAGTAGAAGAAAAAGAAACTGAATAACCAGAGTCACATAATTGACCAACAGAAATAAGATTTAATGTAAGATTGAGAATATGATAAACATTAGAAAGTGATACATTGAGGGTGACAACAAAACCAACATCTGCTAAGGGCATAGGAGTATCATCAGCAATCATGACAAATACAAACGATGTAGGACACAAAGAAGCAAAAGAAGATAAATTTGATAACATATGATGGGAAGTTTCAACGTCGAAGACCCACATAGAGGAAAATATACTTGAAGAATTAGGAGACAACAAACCTTTATGAGTAGAGACAGACATATCATGTGGCTATGTGGCAAGAAACTTTTGAAATTGCTCAGCAATGCAGGCCACTGTGGGATTAGAGGATGATGTGGCTCCAAATTCTAACGGGTATCATGGTGGTACAGCTACAGTCATATTAGGTTGTGGAGGCCTGTATGGTCGCTGTTGGAATTGGTTTTGATTCTTGAATTTCTGAGGAGTCTGCTAATGGCCTGTAAATTGTTGATGCTGCTGCATTCTATTCAATAGCTTAGGACATTGATTCTTCGAATATCCCTTCTGCTTACAGAAATGACATTCATCATTACCAGGCTTCAAAGGGGCTTGTTCTGATAGTTGGCAGGAAGTCTTGGAGGTACTGCTAAGACCGATAGATTAGGAGGTTGGATAACTCTTCTTTCTATATGGGACTTTAGACGAATTTCCTCAGCCAACAACTCTCTCACCACCGAGTCAATAGTGGGAAGTAGACTATGATGCAGAATTGTCCCATGAAATCCCTCAAAATTATCACGAAGAGCCATAAAAATTTGAACCAACCATTCTTCATCTCTACAAGTAATATATGGTGCAAACGCACATAGTTCTGTTAATTCAATTGAGCCAACTAACCCCAAATTTTGATCATGGCATAATAGAATTCTTAGATATTCATACTTTTTAGTTGAATTCCTTGAATGTCCATTTCCAATTGATATTATTCCGCAAAATTAGACTGTGTGAACAGTCTTGCCAAATTATCGCAAATCTCCTTAGCTGTTTCATATTTTGCCAACTGAGTACCTATCTACGACTCAACAGAATTGTTTATCCAAGTAATAATTTTTGAATTGTTGAATTCCCAAGTATCTAACTGTTCTTCGTATTTTGCGGAACTTTGATCTATAGGTTTACCCAAGGTCCAAATAACATAACCCCACATCTTTTTACCCTTTAAAAAATTCTTCATAACATAACTTCAATACGAGTAATTTTTCCAATTCAATCTTACACTAATAGATTGAAGTAAATCATCTCTTTCACTAGCCATTTTGATAACCAACAGAAACAATAAATAATCGCAAAGAAGAGATGAATTTCAAAAGATGAGAAAGAGAGGGCTTGAAATTACCGCTACTCCAAATATTGAGATTTCTTGATCTTTGACTCCAAATTACTACGAAGTCAAAATTTAATGGCAAAAAACATGGAAAAGATCAAACTTCCTTCTATAAGATCAAAGACCAAAACTTCCGTTGCTATGATACCATGTGAATTATGATCACTTGAATGTCAAGATACAACAAAGAGAGATATATAGTCTTACAAATAATAAATAAAAGATGAATTTACCTTTACATTGAATAATAACTCTAATAACTCACTCCCCTCCTTACCCTCCTTTTGCTCATTTCCCCCAAAAGTGAAAAAAAGAATGATGGTTTTTTCTATGCTCGCTTCCATTCCACCTTACTCAGATACCTCAATTGGAAAATATCTCATGTGCACCCCCACCTGGATTTTGGTGCATGTCTTCTCGGTTATTGTCCTGTGGCAATAGTATGTTTATTACATGGCAGTGGGAATGGACCGCCACAATCATCTATGTTACTTGATCTTGAGAAGTTATTAGCTGCGCGCCGCGCAGGGGAACAGTGTGCTCATCACCAATGGGTGATGGGCACGTCTCCGCTGCTTGTGGATCCCTTGTGGCAATCATGAAAAGTAGGAGTGATGTGCCCATCACCCACCGGTGATGAGCACACTATTCCCCCTGAGTGGCGCGTAGCCAATAATTTTCCCTTGATTTTTGTGTTTAGTGACCTGGGAGTGGTATGCCCCTGCCACTTAATTCATTATTGGGTGGAAAGTAAGCGTGGCTGTGTTGAACAATTGAATCGCCCAGTTTTTTATTTTGTATGTTAACAACCCATTTATTAAGTGAGCTGTGCAACCAAAATCGTGCAGCCCAGATTCAATCCGCACATGCGACCTTCGCTACACACACACTGTTGTATTGAATTTTTATTTTTGTTTTATATAAAGAATTTGATTTCAATGCAGTAAAACAAAAGCGCATCAAAGCAATCCCTTTTCATTTCTGTCTTTTTTACTATTGCACTATTTATCCTACTCGGTGGTTCAAAATGTACAAATTTGAAGGAATACTACTTTGTCTATGGTTAGTGAGATTGAGACTTGTGATTTTCTCATTGACGCAATGAAAACGACTTTTTCCCAATTAAAAAAGAATTGGGTCAATAGCTTCAAGGAGGATCTCATCTTGAGGAGATTTTTATGGGAAGAACAGAAAGGGGTATAAAAATAACTCTGCTTACCCCTCCCTCCCTTCTTACTGACTTACCTCATTAAGAACAAAGTAATCATCTTTGAGACTGTTGTTGGATAAAAAATATCCCAATCCATAAATGCTGTCGGAGTGGGCTTTTCATAAAACTGCTTTAGGGGTGGGAATACATATCAAGCTTTCTTTTCTGAAATAAAGCGATTTTGTGGGAAAGCCTCTTTTCAGCTACCATAAAGCTATTGCTAAGTCACCCTTGCTCTCTTGCACATTTCGGTAAGCCACTTTCCCTTCATCAAACAAAGCATTTTACGTTCCCAAACATGCTTAGAGAACAAAACGAGATGGGATTAGATACTTAGGTTTCTTTGGAAACCCCTTTACCTGCCAAAAGCAGAATTGCTTTAAGGTTTTCAGCAAATTCAAGCCAAAACAGCTCATCTCGTTTTGTTCTTGCTTTCCACAGGGGATATAGGAAAAACCGCTTGCTTCTCTCTCAAAGTGGTAGCCAAATGCCCCATTGATTCACACACAATGGGGCTTATTAAATGGATAGGGGAGACTATTACCTCTACAGATGGTCAAAAACAAAAATTAATAGGGTGCTCATGGGATGATCAAGTCACGCAACCTGAAGTGAATGTCCTAACTTCGAATCCCCCACTTGAGTGACCTTTTGGAAAATTATATCCCGATTGATTCACCTGGTGTGTATGATGGGTGGGCCTTGTATGTCACGCCCCGAAATCCCATACCTCGATCAGAGTGCGAAAGTCAACAATTGAGATACAATTCAAGGTAGAGATCCCGTGCACGCGACCGAACAGTCGATTTTCCAACCGATTACAATCATCTCAAAAGAATGTGTAACCGATTATACCCGCAATCAGTGTAACACAATAACAGACATCAATAAATAATATGAAATGAATTTACTTAATAAAAATCTATTTAAGAAAATTAAATAAAATAAGCCTATAAGTCTATGGCATACAATTGCCAATAATATCATAAGCATCAATAAAAGCAAAGTAAATAACTAGATAGTCTTTAAAACTCTTCACGTCTCCTGCAACCGCCTTTCCACTACTACATTTCCTGATCTCAATTTTCATTTCTGCCTGCATCAGAGGATGCATGAGTATTTCATAGAAACACTCAGTAGGACGTAAAAACCCACTGAATTAAAACAAGCAGTATGAAGAGAATAAGAATAACAAAGGATTGTGATAATTCCACAACATCTGGACTAAACCAAGGTTTATACACCTGAAAAATTAGTCAATAATAATCATCCCAACTCACAAGTATAGGAAAAACATCAATAAGACTCCGAACAAACATATGTGTAAGGAGAGAATAACAATCATATCAAAGGCTCTAGACATCTATAGTGAAAGGAGTTACAATTTCTGCTCGCTGAACTGGTTGCTCGCAAGTGACTAAAATAATATACCAGAACCACCCTAGGGGTCCTCTTTTGGAACCCTGCCATGCGTCTAGGATGCTGGCCCCACCAGTGCTTACGGACACGACGGGCAGAGACTGAAGACCTTCCGTAATGTCAACAGTCTAACGTACGTATAGTGCCTCCCTCCAGGCAGTATGAAATTGCAACTCCATAAATATAAGTGACCTCCAAGATCTAGCAATGGCTTTTAATTGAGCATACTATGAATCCACCATGGGGAGAGTCTCGCAAGATCTTCAGTGGAAGAAACAATCATGTAATCAATATGAGCAATATCTCAAAGGAATAGAGGTCGCAACACTCTAAGATCATAAGGTATCTCTTACCAGAATAGACTCTCTCACGGAGTATGGATAGAAGTGTCAAGGTCTTTGGCCACAGATAACTCACTCATTGGAGTAATATAGAATAACAAGTTTCTTAAAGGCATACAAACTACTCTTGGAATAATAAGACAACCCAAACACTTCGAATAATAACAACTCACCCAAGGAGTACCATACAATCAATATATACCTTTCATGCTTAGCCCTCCCTAGATAAGAATTCCTCATACGCATTGAAATTTTATAATACAAATATCAGAGATAAGAAAACCAAAGAATCTTAGATGATTTGAATTCCAAGTGGAATATCAAACCGACATCAACGCTTCAAAGTAGATAGTTATAAATTTCTTGATCAAAGGATTATCCCTCTTAATTGGATTACTTCTAACCCAATTCTTACTGTGATATACTATAATTATATAGTCCAATTACTGGTGTTTACACGTTAAACATTATCATATCATATTACATGTTGTTATTTGTATACTTAATATTTTCTCTAATATTTAGCTCACTGCCTCCTGCATAATAGTCCTTTTCTGATGGCTACTATGCTCTGTACAGTAATACTTAACCTCTGAAAGTTTTATTGATAATACCCTCATGTGTCTAGTTTCTAACCCCACTGATTTTATATTTTTCTGATTTTATTTGAATTAGTTATGAATTATTTACTACCGACTGTCAGCACAAAAATAGTTCTGGCCGAGATTAAGATTCTTAATTAAACTTAATGATCTCACTTAATAACACCTTATAGATGATAATATATAATTAACAGACCATATACTCCCCTCCTAGATTAATTACAGACCCTAGGATTATCTACAATTACCAAAGTACACCATTTTATTATGTCTTTTTATATATAACACAGTTTTAGTCATTTATACATCCCAAATAAGACAATTAATACAAGACAATTAATGCAAGACAATCATTAAGACATAAGACTCAACGTGGATCATGGTCAACAAAGTAATATCAGAACTTCTAGTCTCTATAAAATGAATAAAGCATCCGACTTTGGGTAAAAATTCTCATCTAGACACGTAGCATGAAAGCATATATGACTATGTTGTAATAAGCATAGAAAATAAGGACATAATTTTTTCATCCCACATGAATCAAAGCAATACTCTAAGGTATTGAATTAAAACACTTATAAATATCATAAGACAGAAGAGAAGAAAGGGAAAATACCATCCTACTCTTAATTTACCAAAGATTCCGCTTTTTTACGCGTTGTTTGTCTCCTCCGCTTCCTCCAAAGCTCCCGCTCCAAGCTCTTGCAAAGCTCCCACAAGAAGAAGCCTTATAGGAGGTGGGTAAACGTGGAAAGGAGAAGGAAAAGGTCTGTGGACGTTCTAGGGCTAGGTTTTCCAATAGCACAAGCTAACTCTCTAGGGTTTATATAGAGTTTGGGATGAATCCTTTTTTAAACTAATTTTCCATATCATGGACACTTCCCACCAATGAGAAGACCTCAAGATCCTTCTAGAGACGTGCAATTTAAGTCCAGTTGGGATTTGGTATCTTTCCCAAACAAATCCGCCCCAAAATTAAGCTAGAAATCATAAAACCGCAACCGGCGATCGATCGGCGATACGGCAATCGATCGTCGCATGCCTTTTTCTAAACTATAGTGTTACAGCTGATCGATTGCAATTATTGACGATCGATCATTTTCTCCGAAATAAAATAGTCAATAATCACAATAACTACGATCGATCGTTTTGAAAGGTGGTCGATCGGTTCAATTTGCCGATCGATCGTTTGTTATGGCGATCGATCGCAGCCACGCTCAAACAAAATTCAATTTCTCATATCTTTTCACTCCGAACTCCAAATCACGCATAGTTAGTGGCGTTGGAAAGCTCTTCTTACCAACTTTAATCCCATAGAGCAACACATAATCAAATCAAACATTAAGAGTGTCAAATTTAGGTTTTAATATACATACTAATTTTTCGGGTGTTACATTGTATGTATACAAAGGGACACTACAATAGACTTGTTGCCTGCCCCTCTAGGAAGCACGGATATGGCAAAATCATTGCCCTATCTGTATCGATATGTATTGGACACGGACACGGGAGCGACATGGCAGCAAGTGTGTCCTGTCGTATCCAATATAAAATATATATCTTTTCTCGCATTCATATCATCACTAAAGGCATTCGTAGCTTAATGGCAAAAGTCATGCCTTTTCAGGCAGTAGGAGTGGGTTCGATGCCACTACTATTATTTTTTTGTAGCATTCTTGCTGGCTAAAAATAATTTTAAGTTTGTAATTGTAATTTTTACAAGGTTTGAGATGAAAAAATATGGTAATAAAATACTAAAAATATATTTAAAATTTATATAAATAATTTTTATTAGCCGTGTTGTATCCTACTTTTTGAGAAAATAATTCATATGGGTGCTTCCTAGCTGCCCCTTCTAGTCAGATCATAATTCCTAAGTACTCTAATGCCGCCGTTACAAAAGAACTTAAAAAAAAGCTTGTAAAGAACTGTCAAAAGCTAACACTTTTAATATGCGGGACTTTGTGATCAGGAGGAGAAAATCAGTTGTATTGCAGCCATGGAAGGGAGAGAGTAGGGAGCGGGAATGAGTGGAGAGCCTTTTCCATGAAATGCCAAAAATGTCCCTAGTATAACTGTTTGCCGGCCGCCGTTCGTCCGGCCATGGCTGCAGTATAAACTAACTTATTGGGTCATACACAAGAATTTTCCTGCCTTTTTTTTTAATTCCTGCGGTTGACCTTTATAAATTTAAAAAACAGATAAAAACAACTTTAGTACTAAGCTTCCACCAACAATATTGCAACATCAAAAAATATTTAAAAAAATTGAACAATTTCCATCAAGTGTCCCACCTAATTCATTTTCTTTCTTTAAACCTCACCCAGTTTAGAATTGGCTAGCAAAGCCTCACCAAGAGTGGAATCAATTTCAATAGGAACTTAGGCAGAAGGGCTCTTTCATAACATATCTCTAGATGTTTGGTTAGCTTCTTCAGGTCCAGAAGACTCTTTCTCCCTCTCTCTCTCTACCATTTATCTCCTCAACCTTCATCGTCACCATGTCCAACGACACAACAGACCAAAGCGCCGCCGATGGCTTCAACAGAATGCCCATGACCGCTGCCGCAGTAGGCTTATTTCTCATCGTCGCTGTTGTCTCGCTCGCCCTACGTCTCTACGCCAGATGTACCTACAGGCGGCAAGCCAGCAACCGGGCCATGTCTCATCAGCTTGCCCAGCTGGCTTCAGCTGCAGCCCAAGTGCAACACCTCCACAATCGACCCAAGGCCGGACTTGATCCTACCGTCATTGCGGCGCTCCCCGCCTTCACCTACCGGTGCGGAAGTGGACTAGCGGTCGACTGTGCAGTCTGCCTGAGTGCTCTAGAGGAGGATGAAGTGGCCAGGGCTCTTCCCAAATGCATGCACATTTTTCATGCAGAGTGCATAGATATGTGGTTGTATTCCCACTCTACGTGCCCTATTTGCCGGGTGCAGGCCGTAGCTCATGCACAGATGGAGCAGCCTACGCTCATTAGTGCTAGTTGATCAGGCTTATTAGTAGAAATCAAGGACATGCAAGAGGCAAAACTCGGGAGGATTTAGAGAGGCATTGAGAGTGACTTGCTCTTCATATCGCAGAAGGCCATAAGTTAATAAGATGTGGATATGTATGTTCTCCCCTTGCTATGATTGACTTGTAATGCAACACTTATATTTTTTTTTTGCTACAGCCGCCCCATGGGCAGTGACCCACACACACCACGTATTCACTCCCTAAGTATCTGCCCCATATGAGCAAATAACTCTTTTCAAATATGCCCGGGTTGAAATTCGAACCCTGAGTGGAGCAGTTCTTTAGGTTCGAATTTCAACCCGGGCATATATGACAACCACTATGATACACAAAGTGTTCTTGTTTGAAGAAAAATGCAAATATGACAGCCTATATAGTATAAACGCTCCATCTATATAATGAAGAATTCTTTCCCTGATGCCAATGTACAAGAAATTTTGTATATGCAGCAAGTTTACCCTGCAATTGATGAAGTAATATTCTTCGCCCGGATACTGTTAAACCACTATCTTATACATCACATGAACAAGTCACATCAAAATTCAAATAGGTAACCATACTTTCCTAATTTAGGTCATTCACATAAAATAATAATTTTAAATTACATACCAATTTTCTAGGTGTTACAAAATTATAGATTGCCTGAGTTCTTTGTGGAAGCTACAGAATGGCAATCACTTGCCTCTGTCGCATAGGCCTGAGGGGTGGCATCAATTCAGCAAATCAGGCTTGTCGAGTGAGATTCAGCCATTAGTCGATGCACTCGGCATGGAATATGTGCATACAATTGGAAAAGCTATATCCGTCTCTTCCTCCTCTAACACGCTCAGACATACTGCACACCCATTGGTAGGCAAAGATCAGCAAGGCGGCAATGACGAAGGCGTCAACGCCGGCCTTGACTTCGACTTCCATGGCCACTTCTTGCTGGGCCATTTGCCACAAGACAAGGACTCTTGTTTGGCACCATATATAGGACACACTTGATATAAAGGGGGGAAAAGAAGACAAGGGCGACGATGAGGACGAAGCCTATGATGGCAACAGCCAGAGCTTTTTACATATGACCTGGCGCCAACTTTCAGTTTCTCATATCACCCGGAATCTTTTTCTTTCTTCCATATGACCCGGAAAGTACCCAAAATACCCTTAGGTTTAGGTATAAGCACCCACACTCTTCGTTTTTCCATATTACCAGGAATCTGAGGAGGTACCCAGAGAAACTCGTGTTCAATCGGAGAAAAGGTGTTCCGTCCGGCATCTCCGCCCATATCATCGCCGGCGCCGGCGCCGTCCAAATCGGAAAAGGTAATTTTCGCGCCAAAAATGGAGAAAAAATGAGCGAGTTATGAAATTTTGAAAATTTCAAAAAAATCACGTTGCATATGACACGACTCAGGCTCAAGTCGTGTTGTCGAATACACGACTTGAGCCTGAGTCGTGTCATATGCAACGCGATTTTTCTGAAATTTTCAAAATGTCATAACTCGCTCATTTTTTATCCGTTTTCGCCCATTTTTTTTGCGTTCTTCTTTATTTTTCTTCATCTTCCACATCATGAAGATATATTAGGCTGAGAAATAAAGAAAAAATTAGAAGAAATAAGAAAGTGGAAGCTCTTCGCCGCAAAGCTTCTACTTTTTTTTTTTTTTTTCTTTTTCTTCATTTCTTAGCTTAATATATCTATATGAGGTGGAAGAGGAGGAAAAATAAAGAAGAACAAAAAAAAATGGCCAAAAACGGATAAAAAATGAGCGAGTTATGACATTTTGAAAATTTCAAAAAAATCGCGTTGCATATGACACGACTCAGGCACACGACTTGAGCCTGAGTCGTGTCATATGCAACGCGATTTTTTTGAAATTTTCAAAATGTCATAACTCGCTCATTTTTTATCCGTTTTCGCCCATTTTTTTTGCGTTCTTCTTTATTTTTCATCCTCTTCCACATCATGAAGATATATTAGGCTGAGAAATAAAGAAAAAATTAGAAGAAATAAGAAAGTGGAAGCTCTTCGCCGCAAAGCTTCTACTTTCTTCTTTTTTTTTCTTTTTTCTTTATTTCTTAGCTTAATATATCTATATGAGGTGGAGGAGGAGGAAAAATAAAGAAGAACAAAAAAAAATGGCCAAAAACGGATAAAAAATGAGCGAGTTATGAAATTTTGAAAATTTTTAAAAAATCACGTTGCATATGACACGACTCAGGCTCAAGTCGTGTTGTCGAATACACGACTTGAGCCTGAGTCGTGTCATATGCAACGCGATTTTTCTGAAATTTTCAAAATGTCATAACTCGCTCATTTTTTATCCGTTTTCGTCCATTTTTTTTGCGTTCTTCTTTATTTTTCCTCCTCTTCCACATCATGAAGATATATTAAGCTGAGAAATAAAGAAAAAATTAGAAGAAATAAGAAAGTGGAAGCTCTTCGCCGCAAAGCTTCTACTTTCTTCTTTTTTCTTCTTTTTCTTCATTTCTTAGCTTAATATATCTATATGAGGTGGAAGAGGAGGAAAAATAAAGAAGAACAAAAAAAAAATGGGCAAAAACGGATAAAAAATGAGCGAATTATGACATTTTGAAAATTTCAAAAAAATCGCGTTGCATATGACACGACTCAGGCTCAAGTCGTGTTGTCGAATACTCGCTCATTTTTCTGAAATTTTCAAAATGTCATAACTCGCTCATTTTTTATCCGTTTTTGCCCATTTTTTTTGCGTTCTTCCTTATTTTTCTTCCTCTTCCACCTCATTAGGATCACAGAAAGATATATAAACTGAACTCGTCGCTCGCCGACGTGTATTTCACATTTTAGCCGATTTTTATTCTTTTATTTTGTGTCCATGAGCGGTTGAACACTAATGAGTGGCCTTTATATGTATTTTTTTACATGTAGATCTTAATTTTTGTTGTTGGGAGGGCTTCCCCGCTGATCTTACATCAAAATCCTTTCATCATATATTTTTTTCGTCTTTCCCGCTATTTTACAGTTTTTTGGCATGAAATTTTATTTTTTTTCTGAGTTAGACAGCGCCGGCGATGGTTTCAACCGCGATTATGGACAGACCTTTGCCGGAATATCTTCTTCCCCAACTTCATGCTCCCGTAAATCACTAATTTTGGGAAGAATGAAGCATTTGGGATACAAAAGGCTTAAAAACGTAAAAGAAGGGTATTTTCGGTACTCTAGGTGCCGATTCCGGGTCATATGAGAGAAAGAGGAAGATTCCGGGTGATATGGGAAAGTCAAAGTTGGCGCCAGGTCATATGTAAAAAGCTCCAACAGCCATGATCCCAAAATTAAGTCTAAAGTGTTCTCTCAGTTGTTCCTGTTGATCAGAGGACATGGTGGTGGAGGTTCCTTCTATGTCTGATTTCTGGATTAGCTTGTGCTTTTTTCCCTTCTTTATGTTTTTGGCAATATGATTGGCTTTGGATTTGTTGGTATCAAACATAAGTAGCCCTTGTCAGTTGTCATCACTCTAAACTACTTTGTCAAACCATACTAATCTAGAGGACATATTGGTTACTTTCAGATATGCAATTAGATGAGATAGAGTCTTGATTGATCAAGCAAAGATAAAAAAATAATTTATAGTCAGAATTCTTATTGGTAAAGAGTTGGCGTGAATTGGGTCAAAACTCACTCAAGAATGGTTATTGAGTGGAAATTTCGAAGTCAACACTTCTGCAAAAATTAAAGGATATAGAATGACTTAGAACTACACGCTATGTTTTTGTAAAGTCTTCCTCAAGTAGTTGCTTATCCTCCTGTGCATCTATCCAGTAGAGTTCTGATATCATTGGCCTAGTTTATTATACAATTATAGTGAATGCAATAGGTATAAAATGATCAAGCAATTTGTCAAGCTTTATAGTTTTAAAAACAGAGAGAGAATACATTCAACATGCGAAATTAGATTAAGAGGGGAAAAATGCATATTGATAATTGATCCTGTTCACGTGTCCAAAAAAAAAGATAATTGATTCTGCTTGATAACACTTGATCTAAACCGAAAAATTACTGACAAGGAAATAACAATTAGACTTTTGAGCCTACTAGAGGGCTGTTTGGTTTTCTTTATGCTTTAAAGAAAAGGGAGATTTTGTCATCAGCCAGAAAAGACCGTAAGCCTTAGCAATAAGGTAGAGGATACAATTAGCGTTTGGTAGTATAGCGTCAGATTCTATATTATCATACAATCGTCTCTACATTATTAATATAGAACACAAATTACCAAATAAAAGCAGCTAAGTGATCATTAAATATATGTCGCAAACCTACGTGATCCTGAATTCCCTCTAGTAAATGGCTTAAAGCTCTTTCCCGGTTAACTTTCCTGAGGAGGAGGATCGGCCCATAAAGTGAGTAAAAGCTTAATGGGACATATTGGACTGGACTAAAACCGTACCATTTCCATGAAAAGTATAGCGGTTTAAGAGCACGTCTAGCCTGCCCGACGGCCATGACTGAATTCTCATGACCAAATTCGTATGTACTACGTGGTCACAGAGGATCCAACCTAGTACATAGATATCTTCTCTCTCCCTCTATCTTCTATTACTTGTCTGAATTAGAACGTTTTGGCTTTCTAATGAAGACAACTAATATGGGACAAAGGGAATACATCCTACGGTGATGGGATTTGGTCACAGTGCGTGGTGTGGAAAACATTTTGTGCTTGAAGTGGGGCTAAACAACCCCTTGATGTCTATGATCCTCTTCCATTAGGCCGAAAATATATTTTGCTATAGTACCCTATTAGCTGCTTCAAAAATAAAAATTAAGTGCAATGAAGATGTTGTGAACTCAATGAGACCTGCTTATATATTCTGGATCCGGTTTCAGGGCTATCTCACATAACAAATTTTTGAACCACAAGAGCAGTCCGATTCACTATTTGCTTGTGTAGCAGTTCGATTGATGGCTTATTACCGGGAGTGATCCCCCATCTCATTTTAGTAATCTATCGGGGATCAGTCCCTCCTCGGTTTCTTAAAGGCTTATTATGGGGAGTGATCCCGGTTGCAATTCTATAATCTGTTGAGTATCCGTCTCCGAAAGCCTTTCCTCAGAAAGCCCCCATGTAACACCCCAATTTTCTTAAACAATTTTGTATGTAAAATGCATCATAATGCAGTGGAATTCCTTTCGATAAATATGAAAAAACATGCTTCCAAGGTGTCCAAAATTTTTTTAATCCTTTCAAAACATATCGGAATATATAATATATTATAAATTCGGCCAAACAAAATAACCAGTTCGGATCGGGTCCATGTGTATCGAATCCGATCCATGTATAGAAGCACACTGTCTCAACTAGAATGACAATAAATAAAGTTACAAAGGCTCTCACGAGCTTATATTAAATAATGAAAGCTAAATTATATTCTACCAATCTATCGAGCATTCTCGCTTCTCACAACTCCAATTCCCAAGTCACCTGCTAACTATTCATAATGGTTTGGTTGAGTATTTTCATACCCATCAGAATTGGTCAATAATAATGCAATAGTTTATTGCAGATGATATCATTATTAATATCAACACAATAATATTGAATACAATTGTTCAATTAGAACAACCCAGCGTCTTATACATGTTACTACTCCTAGATTCTTTCTAGGTATTCTCTAGTTATTGTAATACTTCCTGGGTTTACTAAGACTCTTGTTCTACATCTTTTGCTTGCATTCTTCACTCCTACTAGTGCTTGCTAGTGTGCTAGCCTAGGCCTTAATTCTCAGGTCATGAGTAATTCCTTTTAGGCCTCATCTCTTGTGGAGTCAATTTGTATTCTTCTTGTATTCTTTTCGATCTCTACCGGCCACACCTAGCAGATGATTTAGGGTCTCCACTGGTTTGAATTATGGGTATCATGAATTTTGCCATAACTCTACATGTAATTCGATCTTGATCTCTTGTGGATCTAAGCCCTCAAGACGGGCAACCTTAATACATGGTTTTGTGCCTTCCCTCTAGCACAGTTGATGTTGTGGCACATGGATTCTTCTTTTAATTCTATCATTTACGGTCTAAGTAAATACTAGTAGATGTCATACTTAGTTTTGGTCTTCAACCATGGGTGATCAACTCTTATTCCCACCCTAATATAAAGCTTCATGTTTATTACATTCTCTTGCAACCTCTTTTATCACTATATTATTTCTACTCAATGAGACATGACTTTCTACATGCTACGTCTAATGCTTGAACTCTTCTTAGTCCTATATTACATGTTTCTAATGCATTCAAGTCTCTAACCTCTATTGCAAATATATTAAGCAATAATTATTCAACTCATGGAAAAGATTACTTAAATGCATCATCTTGTATTTCAATTCATACATTCAATTTTAGCATTAATATGTGAAGAATACTTTACTAATCCATCATTCATTTCTAGTTATCATTACAACCTTACAAGGTACTCACCAATCTGAATTCCATCTTATTCTTTTGCAGTTGTACTCATCGACAAGTACTCTTATCGGTGGGTGGTAATCGGTGGATGAACTATGTCTTCAAGTTCCATAATTTATTCTTCCATTCACATTATTCAAATGCATATTTCCTTAAGGCATAACATGCGTCAACTTATTTCCATGCATGCTACTTCTTTCTGCTTACTGTCGGATTTCACCGACAAGTCATTCAATGACACTTGACTTGTCATTGTATATTTGTCGTTGAAATCTCATATTATGCTTTGGATTCAACTATGTATACCACTTTTACTACTTAAAAGCATAATTACTTCTTCATATTTAATTTGGTAAATTGCACTCTACAAGTCATTCAATGACACTTGACTTGTTGTTGGCACTTGTCATAGACATGACAGAAAATAGAACATGCTGAAACAAAATCCCACTTCTCCATTAGGCCATTCATTAATTCTACTTCTACCCCATAATTATCAGGAGTATAATAAGCAACCTAGTTATCAATCATACTTCATAAATCATAATTCTATAGATATACATGATCCAAATTCCATTCGTATGCATTCTATGACGCCATCCATCATTCAATTCAATACTTCATGCCATCGGAGACTTATCTTGCTCTTCCACGAACATAATACTTTCTGAACAGTTCAATATCATGACATAAATCTCATTAAATAAAAAATATAATCAACTACTTACTTCTAAACATATATTAATCATTCATAAATCCCTAATCACGCATAAACCTATCATACTTCATTCTTCCAGCAAGCTTTTATGCTAAAGTATATGATTTAAATTGAGGTTGAATAAATCCTACCTATATCAAAGCAAAATACTCCATCTTCTCCGGTAATCCTTCATCTTCTATCCGGCCTCCACGACTTCTTCTCCATTTAGGCTTTTTAGAGAGTCCAATTAACCCTCCACTAGATGGAAATAGGGTATTTATAATTTGGTTTTAAGATAAGCACAAGATTTCCTAGTTAAACTCGGAACTTTAGTTTCTCCATTTTCAACAACAAGTCTACGACATATACCTTGTTGCAGGGACTTAACCATAAAAATGACAATGACTTGTAAAATTCATAACTTTTGATCCCAAATTCAGAATTATGCCAACTTGATACCGTTAGATTTATCTTTTCGAACCCTTAAGATGATATATAATTTAATACATAAGTTAAAAGTTTTATGGGAGATATTTTAAAAATACTATTTTGGGTCATTTTGTGTACTATGACAGTTCTTGGTTCACTTGCGGCTTAACCAATACTTAAGTCATGTTGTCACCTCTTCTTCATGACTAATCACCCTTTGAATCATCACTTAATTGTCTATAAGATAGCTTCATGCTTAATAACCATCCCAATTGTTTAGTTCATAATTTGGAATGTTACCACCCTTTTTTATTTTTTCACTGGCATCTTACTAACGGGGGAGTGAACTTCGTTCTCCTTATGTAATTTGTTGAGGACAAGTCCCCGAAATTGTTAGACCGAGAGTGATAACGTCAAAATGCAAGAGAAGAAGGCTCACGCCATTAGCTTTGTAACACCTGGCCACAGGAATGGCCAGGTGTGAGACAATGTTCAGCAGCTGGCTCGGGGGGTTGATAAAGCCAACTGCTTATCTGGTGGGAGGCGGTTTGAGGCAGACAATTGGTCGAGCTATGGCGACCTCCAGCGACTACTATGGCGACGTTCGGTGACCACGACAACAACCTCCGACAACCACGATGGCAATTCCGGCGACTGGGTTAAGTGAAAAGTAGAGGGGGAGCCAGGGAGAGGAGACGAGCAGCCGGGGGAGGGTGTTCTCGAACGGCGACGGCCACGGCCACGGCAATTCTCCGGAAAGCTCGACGACCTCAACAATCTCCGGTGGACGGCGACTTGACAGCATGCAAGGTAGGATCCCATACCTCTCTTGTCAAGTTTTATTTTTTTGGGATCTTCATCTATGCAGGTGACGGGGAAGTAGAAGGAGGAGGTAAGGGCCGATGTCGGGTCAACGGGTGTCGAATCGACCTCCACCAGGCCACCGGCCACGGTGGAGGAAGTAAATGTAGCAGCTTTATGCTGCTGCCAGACCTTATTTTTTCCCCAAATCTGCCCGGACCACGGGCAGACGGTGAGGGGAGTAGAGGAGGAAGAGGGGAGGAAGGTGTCGATTGGCCAGTGGCAGCGCGACGTCAGCCGTCGTGGCGGCCACTGCACTAAGACGACCAACCAGTCATCTTCCTGATTAGACCAAACCCGGTCCAATAAATCATTTGGTTCAGGCAAATCGAACCTGGTTCAGTCCATATATAGACCGAACCCGGTTCATAATTAGACTAAACCCAGTTCTTTTCCAAACCGAACCCCGGTTCAACAATAAACCCGGTTCATAAGCCGGTTTAGACTTTGAACGAACGGTGGACCTCAACCGACAGTCAAAAATGTGTACAACTGACGGTCGAACTCGACTGTCTGTGTATTTCTGTGCAATGTGGTACATACAGAGCCAGTATGGTATATAGGCTCCTTGTAATTGTTTTGGGCTATATGATAAATAATTTCAAGCCCTAATTGGCGTATTAGTTTCATATATTTGATGTTATTGTATTAAGGGTAATTGTCCCTTATTTTATGCTGATTGAAAGCTGAGGACTTAAATGGTAAAGAAAAACCCGACTAATAAACCTAGATGGTTTAGAAACTTAATCATTTTATGAAAGATAATAAAATGATGACTTGAGGGTTGAGCTTGAAGGTTAGGAAGAACCTAATCAAAATAAAGACTAAAATACCCTTGGGATTGGGAGTCAGTGTATGAGTGTGAGTGACTTCTGATCAAGCGATCGAATGACTATTAAGTCAAAGGTCAGGCTATCTGTTGAGCTATTGAGCTAACAGTTGTGAATAGTATGTTATAACTCTAAGAAGGGTTCATACTAGTAATACTGTGATACCTGTTAAGAATCACAAGGTATAGATTGTGGTGGTGTTGCATCTTCCGACTGGTGAAAGCTCTGCCATCTGTATCTCTCTATGGATTTTAGAGAGCATTCACATATTCCGACTGGTGGAAGCTCTATGTCATAGTACCTAATAAGGACCAACTTCTATTGGTCAGGCTTAAGCTATCTTTCTATAGATTTTAGAGAGAGCATTTATATGTTATTTTGGCCTATGTTTGCATATTTCTATGGATTTTATAGAGAGCATTACATATTCTATTGGCCAGGCTTAAGCTGTTACCTCTTCTCTATGGATTTTAGAGAGAGCTTTTGCATCTTCCGACCGGTGGAAGCTCTGCACACATCCTAAGCCATGGTTGCCAGGTCGTTTACTGTGCAACATTGGAGACATTAGCATCCTAGAAGGCTGCGTTTTCCGACCCACATCGAGTCTAAGAGCTGATGTGGAGCCAGACCCTTCCGACGGTCATATCTACTAAGGTAAGGAATGGGCGAGACAGTCACCCTTGAGGGATTCAAGGCATGCCGTGATTACCGGTATTAACCGGAGTGATAGTCACGGTGTTTTCGTGCTGTCTGTCATGTAGGTATGACATTCAGTGAGTCTGTTTATATGAGACAAAGACTTAATTATGGAATTTAAACTTGGGAAGCGATAAAAGACTTGCTTGAAAGATTAATAAAAGATTCAAGTGGAATTCTGTAATATTTTGCATAATATGTTAATGCAAATCCTGGTTTATTGTAATATTGATGACTGTGTTATGGTATCCCACTGACTATTTTTATACTCAACATCCTTATGTGATGTAGGTGCTGCTGTGGAGGATTGACTTCACGTGCACTTGAGAGTTAAGTGGTGAGGATGTTCAGATTGCTGAGAATATCTCCTGCTTCAGGTTCGTTCTAGACTCTGTTGTTAGGCGTGAGCGCCAACTATTTCTAGTTTATTTTGAGATGGATGACAGACTTGCACTTAGAGGACTTGCGTTGGTTTAATTGACTTTGCATCTTATTATACTATATGTATATATGGTTTTGTATCTATATTTGTGAACCCCAGTTATCACGGCCTAGATGCTTAGTCGAAAATTTTGAACTAATGATTTATCGTATAGAGGAATAATTCTCTGATTTTTCACTACAACTCTGATTTAAAAATGGTTTTAAAAACCCGGGCCGTGACAAGCCCAGTATTGGCCTGCCTCCGCCTCCCCTTCATTGTTTTCCTTCTTACTTTTCTCTCCTTCCTCCTCACCTTCTCCATGTCCCTCTTCCATGGAGACCTATGATTGTGCTAGCCATGATCTCGCGCACTGTCGCCAGATAGCCAATGCGACAAAAAAGGTGGTTGTTTGACCCTACCGAGGAAATGGAGAATGGGAGGAGGAGAAGAACAGATGAGAAAAGAATGAGTAAGAAGGGGAGGAGGTGGAGGTCGGCCATCGGTGAGGCCACCTAAAGCCCTTTGTCATTGGTGGTCGCTGACTCAATTGAGAAGAAGAGGAAATAGGAGAGAGAAAGTACTTTGGGGTGTTGGGGGATGATGAGAAAATTAGTGGAGGTAGGGTGGGCAGTGGAGATCTTTCTATAAGCACACGGGGGATGGTGAGGTACTGGGTGACATAAGACTTTAATGGCATCCAAATAGCTCCATTCTTTTTTAATTACTTAAGAAAGTTCCAACTGTATAATGTTGTCCTAGCTTCCTTGGTTGGAAATCTTTCTATAAGCACTGCCAACAATTTCATGTTGCAAAAAAGGTTTCTTGTCATCACATAAACATTTTTATTCTTTAAAGTTCGTTTCGGCCCTACTGTGTCCAATCAAGTTAAATTTTGAATATATAAGGGCAATATTTAAGTGGTGCAATATAAGCTGGTAAGGATGAGTATCAAGGCAGCTGCTGAAGCGACCTGATCATAATAATTTTGTTAGTATTTTTTTTAAATGATGCTCCCTTTGTCATGGAATTATTTTTACCACAAGGTTTTCCAAAAAGAAATGTAGTGCATTGTAGCGCAACAACTATCAAATTAATAAGCCCCACGCGATCTGACGGCTGCTGCGTTGCAGCGTAGGCTAGCCCTACTCTTTCCAAATTGAACTAAAATTAGATCATTTGGAAAACCTTATGGTAATACTAATTCCGGACATAGGGAGTTGTAATAATGATAATCTGTAGTAGTTTTTAAATTTTTACCATAAATAATGCTTGATCATTATCCTTACACAAATAAAAACATAAATGTGTGCCAATATATATATAATACTATCTTATTGGGTATGATATTTACATAGTTTGTTAATCCGATTAATTCAGGTTGAGCATATTTTCTGTCAATGTCATTGGTGCCACTCAATCATCCTCTAATAAAGCTTACGGGCGTCCTTATTCAAGATTATCTTGACCAATTTTTTGGATAATTAAAAACTTTTATTAACACCGGTCAGAAAACGCAAACAAGATACAATGATGGCCCTTCCTAAACACCAGGCGAACAAAAGAAAAAGAAAATATGCTCCTCCTAAGAGGAGATCAATAATAAAATATCAGTAAAAAATATCTTTTCTTTCTTTTACCCCCCCTCCCTCCCTCCCTCTCTCTTATTCTTCTTCGTACATTTTAAGGTTGTTTATTTACTCTTGGAATGCATTGTAGAGCACATGGAGGAGCCATCACTGTTATTACTATTATCGCTGCTATACTCTTTCTTGTCTGATATATGAATTGGAAGGCCGGTCCATCCTTGAATTAGACGGACTAGATTGAATCTTTGGCCTGCTTAGGACCACAACTAAATTGATTACATCCGAGCAATGGAAACCCTTATTTGGTTTGGGATTCCATTTGTTCCAGCAATCTTTTTGAACGCCGAGGACCCGCTTGGTAGACAGTAGAACTTTTAATCATGGTTGTTGGATTGGCTTGATCATAAGGAATTAAGGATAATGCTTGACCTGACTTAGTGGCATAAACTACAGAGATTGGTTCTCAATATCCTAGTAGGGAGGGGGACTCTAGCATGAGAAGGTGCTGACTCGATCGGTGCCCTGATTTTATGAATATTCTAGTGATATTTGGTCCTGAAGTGATTCTGGAGAATATCCTAGCAGATGCGGCATTGGTTGCTGAGAATTGCAAAAAGCAAGCTGTCTAGGAGGAGAACATTCTGTACTGACCAAATGGGACTATGGGAGAGTGTATCCTCATTTGGCATTGGCAGAAAGATCTTATCATGATTTTCTGGATATGCTAGAACAACATTAGCAATTTGGGACACTAGAGAAATAATTTCATGATGTTGATATTGTGGATAATCTAGCTCAAACTGATTTTGGGGAATACCTTCCTGATTTGTGGAATCCACATGGAAGCCCATGGGCCCCACCCGGATGAGAGACGATGATTAGTTGGAGGAGTGATGACAATGGTCATCTCCCACCTCCCAACTGAAGCTTCATCCATAGCCGCCAAATCTCTTGCAACTTAGCGTGGGCACCATTCTCTTACATGCACTAGCCACTAGGTCGAAGGATGCACATTTGGTGCATGCAGGTGGCTTCCACTCGTATTCCACTTCCTGGAGGAACAAGAAGCCACATTCACATTCAACATTAATAGTACTCGGGTATTTGAAATCAGCTAAGATCTCCACGCTAACATGCGAATAAGCAAGATGAGATCTATTCTTCGTTTGGCAAATCACAATGCAAAGGGATCCGTAGGTTGCTATTAAACAAACCTAGAGACTTCTTAGAAAGATATTGAATTGGAAGATGAGGAAATCTTAACCAAATCAGGACTAACTTGATGATCTCTCGAATTGGACGGAAACTCGGATGATACTTACGCAGAATGAGAGGTTGATCATCAATAGGCTATATCGTAGAATTGAGAACCATGTCGACATCTGCCATGGAGGCAAACTTGAACAAAAAGAACCCTAAATCTATGGTGTGTATCTCAAAATAGACATTCCAAAGCTTCGTTAAAAGGTTCTTCAAGCTTATAAAATAAGGCATTTTTCCCATGATGTAGTCAACTAGCGAATGTCCCCAACGGCGTGCTTCTTTCTTCAAAAAGGAAGAATGAACCAAGACGAAGGGGTTCCTCCATGGGAAATGGGGTATCTAGGAAAACAATGTAGATGGGGAAGATGCAGAGAAAAGGTCCCTCCATGGGGTACCAGAGGAGGCAGCTGCCCTGCATGCGGAGCAACCTCTGGCAAGGAGGAGAAGCCCTTAGGCCTCAAGTTCTTCTTCTTTCTCTCTCTCTCACTATCATGGCCATTTTGCTGGTGCCCTTTGATTCCACCTCTAGTTAATCTTATTTTCCATCATAAAAAAAAACCTTATTTGCCCCAATTTTATGCTTAGAAACAGCTATTGCATTTTCCTTTTTTGGCAGTAAAACAGCTAGTGTTCCTGAAAAAGCTGGATGCTTTTATTTGCTTACTTATTTTTTGAAAGCCCATGAAGTGATCATTCATAAAAAAAAATGAATTGGTTGTACATGTAATTGTATATATGTTGGGTCTCTTATCATGATTTAAATGCAAATTTACAATTTGCAATGTAAAAACTAGAAAGAGTACTTTACATGAGACACAGCTCAAGTGGTCTCCATAAGTTGAGTCACCTCGAGCCGCCAGATTTCAATCGAATGGTGGGTGTCAAATCAAGGGGCAGGGGCTGTAATCACTATTGGCCGCTAGATCAATATCCGATGGCACGAGTTGATTCAGCTCACACAGATTTGCATGAGCCATGCCTCATGTAAGCCTTTTCAAATTAGACAGCTAAACACATCGCAGAATTAATAGAAAGAGTAATTAATTAGTGAAATTCTTGTGTTCATTGAAGCTAGACCTGGCGCTGAGGCTGGTCTGGCGCCAGGGTTTGAGAGCACCTGACGCCAGGGGGTGGGGCTAGGTGCCACGGTAGGTGTGCGACACATTGTGGGATGCGTGTGAGTGTGGTTAATTGGTTAGTTATGACTCCTAGTAACATGGTTTATTAGGGAGTAAATTCAATTTCACTTTTCACTGGACATCACATGCATCTGGGCACCGGGGCATGTGTGGGTAAGTTCAAATTGTGAACAGTTATTTTTAGTACGGTAAAGAGGAGGATTTAAATTATAGGCAGTAATTAGGAAAAGTAACCAGTAAATCAGGAAAGTGTAACTAAATTGGATACTGCTAATTATGAGAGCCAATCAGGAAATAGAAAAGAATATCCCGAAGATCTGTATCAGCCAATTAGAAAAGGGCGTCAAAAGGGAAGGGTCGTCCATGGAATTTGTAACATAATAGGTAGTTTCTAGATTTGGAGATAGGATTGATTTTGAAAGAAGATTTGATTTCAAAAAGAAATGGAATCCTAACTAACTTGGGGGCGTCAAATTGGAAAGGACATCAAGTCCAATGTGGAGTAATTTTTGGATGTATGGCTGAGATTAAAAAGAAGGTGATCAAGGGTGGAAAGGAGATCCTACGTGGAATAGGAAACCCTAAACTATATAAACACAAAATTGAGGTGGCCGGCCCACACAATTGGTCGACCAAACACCCTTGCGCTTTTGTTTTGAGTTTTCTTCTTCTCTTCCACTCAAACCAGCACCTTTCTCACCCTCTTCCCACTCTCATAATCCATTAAACAAAGTGTTAGAGATCGGCAAAGCATTGGGGATGTGATGCTCTTAGTGGTGAAGCAAAGAGACTACATCAATCGTACAAGGTAGGATGATTTTTTCCACTATTCCTTATGATTTCTTTCGACCATGCCAACGTCTTATGTTGTGAATTCTGATGTTAAATATAATGACTTTGTTATGGAATTGATGTGAATTTAATTCCTATTTTTGATCCATTTATTGTCATGCTCTTATATGTGAAGATTCATTGAATCAATTGATGTATGTGGTGATTATGCAATCGTTCAATCTAGATAAGAACTTGCTTGATTTGAAGCCTTTGTCGATGCAATCTTGACTGATGTCAGTGTTGTCCAGAATTAATGGTTCCAAATTTGGGAGTTCTAAGTTAGGATTAAGGATCTAATATCTTGATTCATGTTACCTATCATTCAAAATTAGGTCATATGGGATTGTTGTAGCTCTAAAGTTTGTAATTTGATCATGTGGGGTACTGACCAGTAAATAGGATAGTTGTCTCGACCTTAATTAAGTGTTGGTACGTTCTGGAGTTTTTGGGATTTACTGTCCAATTATACGATGGGTTAATCACAAGAGAAATAACCATGTTTTAAGGGTTGGGTTGTGAAAGACATCAAATTCAAACCGGGATTACTAAAAATTTGGATGAATAATGTGTTGTAATAATGGAATGACATTATAATGTTAAGTATATGAAATTACTAAGTGTTAGGAATTAAATAGATTAGATGATTAATTAGACTCACTAATAAAATTAGATTCCTGCGTTGATGACCTGCACTAAAATGGGTATAACTAATTATAGAATAATCCTAAAAATATAAATTTTATTGGGTTTAAAACTAGACACATAGGAATAATTACAATAAAAATTTCAAGGGTTGGTTCAAACTGTGCTGACCATGGAATTGTTTGAAATCAACTTATATGTAAAAAATAGTACATTGTAATTAGACTAAAGGTCACTAATACTTAACTAATACAAGTTATTATATCATAAGATAAACATACTATGAACCTAATGTATAGTACAAGACTTACAAGTAAAGATTCAAGTAGAATTGACTAAGTTATAAGGACTATAATCATGGGATGACCAAGGGTGTTTCAACTATTCGATAAGTCTTTTGTACCCTGTTGTGGTGTCTATTCGATTTGAGCTTCCAATTGGAATGCAAATTCTCAATTCTTATTATCCCCAAATTCTTATCATTGGAGTCTTGATAAAGTCTCTTGAACACGGTTTGGTCTCATGAGTTCTTATCTAGAGCTAATCATATGTAACACATCTGGTGTTGAATATCTCAGTTGATACTCCTTTTTTGAGTCAGTTATCAGAAAGAATGTGATCTTCATAAAGGATATATTGTTATATCTATGTCTTTGGGTAATTATTTGCTCAAGTAATTCTTTAAAGGACTTTGCGAGTTTTTGCCATTAAAGACAGTTAAATAAGTTTCCCGGTTTGAGAGACTTGTAGTCTCAAAAGTACATGAGTGGAGGCTTTCATAGTATACTCATAAAGCCATGATAGACTCTGACAGGTTGAGAGTTTCATAATACTCAAAAGCACTTGGAATGGGAGTAGACTTTGCCAAGGTGAGAGGTTATATGCTCAAAATCCCCTGTGTTAGAGATTATGTTTTGGATCCTTACTAGGTTCTCGCCCAAAGAGAGACATATACATACGTACTTAGGCTGTTGAGACATTACGGAAGGTCTAGCAGTCTTTGCCCATGGTGTCCGTAAGCATTGATGGGGCCAGTATCCTAGACCCATGGCCAGGTTCCTCAACAGAACCTCTAAGGTAATTTGGCAAGTAACCACTTGCAGGTGGTGATGACTGAGAACATAAATTATATTTCCATACATTTTGGTTGTTTTAGAGTTTTGATGAATGATAATATTCCCTTGGTAATGGAAATCTTGATGTTCAATTCAGACATTGTTAATTATTCATTCTCATCTTTTAAATCTTATTCCTTGTCATATGCTGTACCTTCTAATCTAGTTGTGGTTTTTACATCCTACTGGATATTTTTCTGGAATACTCCTGCATCATAGGTGTGGATAAGGACTAGACCTAGAAAGAGTGCAGGATAAAGGAAAGCTTGAAATACGACAAGTTGAAGAGCTGTAGATCTTGTCTTTTATTTTAATTGTCAATTGTATGTAGTATTATGTCCAAGGAATTCCGTATCGGATTTCGGTAAAATATCGGTCGGCCTAAGAGATAAAATTTCGGAGATATTTGTAAAAAAATATCGGTAGTTAAAAATTAATTTTTGTCATATATTTTCACAATTTAGCTTATAAAATGAGTTATATTAATTTAGATAAAGCATAGATTTCAAAATATGCATAAAAATGCATATTAGGATTGGAAACAAGGGAAAAGTTGTTATTTTTTCCCTTTTTTTAAAAAAAAATTTTTTTTTTCCAAATTTTTTTTTTTTAAAATGTTTTTTTTTGAAATAGCGAAATTTCGGCGAATATTATAAATTTTTTTAAAAACCGATATTTTGTCATTTCGATTTCTCGGGTGGGGCCCGAAATCGATATATCGGCGAAATTTCGCCGATATAGAATTCCTTGATTATGTCGTGTGTGCCAAAAACTTTTAATGACTTTTATTATTGGATGTTTTTAGAACTTATGGATTTTAATTTCATTAATATTGTTTATTCTCAAGACTAAATTGTGTCAATTATACGTCCTTTTTTGATGGTATAATTTAATGTAAGATTGAGTATTCAATCGCATACCAAAGTTTCTGACTTCAAATATATTCATAAAAGGGATGTCTTCTGCACTCTGATGAAGCCGGGAATTTCGAGGCGTGACAGATTTAGTTTTGGGTGGTGCATCAAATTATCCAGGACAGAGTCAAAGTAGTTTACATTTAGGTGGGGGATCATCCTCACGCTGAAGAAGATTTAGAAAGACAGTAAGACTGAGACATCTTTTTTTTTTCATTTTTCTTTTCGTCTTCTTTTTTGCTTTATACCTGCTTATAAACTTGCACAATTGTACATTGCGTGGTTACCAACTTGTTAATGAAATTTGTTCTGTATGTAAACAGTATTGGATTTGGATGTCTGATTCATCTTCTTTCTATAGAGTGTATAGAAAGATTTATGAGAAGTAATTGAGCAATTTATTCTGGCAAATCTAAGGTCATATCGATCATGAACTCTAATACATCAATTATGGACGCAAACAATCATGCAAAATGAAGCTAAGAGAGGAAACATTTGTACCATGGTTGCAATACAAACAAACAAATGCAGGAAAAAAGCATTTTTCTTTGACAAGTACATAATAATACAACAGAATTTTCTGAGTCTCTTGGAAAGACAAAGACCATATGCTAATCCCATCTGCATTATCTGTATCCATCGTTGAGGTCTGGTCCTGCCGGGCCTAAGGCCAGTTCTGCTGATGATGGTGCCGAACCAGTGAAACCTACAAATACAGGGAAAACTATTTTTCCTTGAGAAGTGCACAGTACTACAACAGACTTTGTCCTTTTCTTGGATTTACCAGAAGACCCAAATTGCTATAAGCACCAGATAGACAAAGACCATATGCTGATCCCATCTGCATGATCTGTAGCCATCACTGAGGTCTGGTCCTGCCGGGCCAAAGGCCGGTTCTGCCGATGATGGTGTCGAACCAGTGAAGCTTCCATTCTTGGCCACTATACTGCACCAGTTCAATCGAATTTGACAAGTCAGGGAAGTGATTTTATGCATATTCGTTTACGCATATTCATTTTTCAGCCCAGACAAAAGAAATGAACCTTCTTCTATAAGTATCATGTTCCTAGCATCAACTTTACTGATGGATGATTTTTTCAAAGTAAATAGCTTTTGAATCGAAATTACCAATTTTTGTTCTTCTTCATCGATCAATTATATCTTACCTATACTTTTTCATATCGCCTTACATGGAAACAGATTGTCAGTTGATTCAATTTTGAGTCTGTTCAGTTTCAATTCATTCATTTCTCATCGTGCTATAAATGATCTTTCAATAGCTTCCAACTTATTAAAATGCCCAAAATCAGGAAAAAAGGAACTAGGCTGAGCAGAGCAGAGCTTACCTTGAAGGGTAGACACAGCTCCCATGACCTGCAATTAGTACAAAACAAATTCAGACTCAGAAATTCGAAAAGCTCCAAAAGATAGTGAATATGAAGAAGCTCAATTACTGGGATTCACAGAGGTAAGGGCAGCGGTGTGGCTGAAATCGCAGCTCTCGGGGGTCATGCCATTCTTGAGGAAGTAGTCGTTGAAGGCGTAAGAGGCGTGAGACTGGATGTCATTCGGCTGGTAGCAGGAACCGCCCTGCTGGATGGGCTGGCAATTGGCCCCGCCCTGGCCGCAGGCCCAGTCCACGGCCACCTGCAGCGCGCCATCTTCCGCGTTGTTCTTGGCCACGCACCAGAGCGCCTGCCCGGTGCCTTTGCTCTGGGAAGCAAGAGGCATGGGAGCAGAGAGGAAGAGGGAAAGATAGAGCAGGGCGGCTGAGAAGGTCGCCATAGGGAAAGGAGGAAGCAGAGTTGAGGAAGAAGGGAAAGGAGATGGGGAAATGAAAGGAGTTTGGTGGGAAAAATAGCCGTTGGTTTTAAATTTTATGACAGGTTACCGTTGGCATTCTTCTATGGCGCTACTCACAATGTACTGCAGTGCGTGTAATCAGTAGTAAAAAAATTGGGATGAGTTCATATGGGACTGCATATTTGGAATGCTCCCTGCCGCGTCGGATGGAAATTTGAGGGCTCATTTCTTCTAGGCGGCGTGCAGGTTCCCACGCGATCAACACCGTCGTCAATATTTTTAACTGCAAGGTTTTTATTTACAAAGAAAAACTGAACATGTGCCCTGCCTCGCTCAGTATGGATATACTTGGATAAATTTATATAGTATTATGATAACACATGTCTGAAGAGATTGGTTTCATTAATCGATAGATTGGGAGAGAGATTAGAAATTATTGGGTGTCCTTGTCATGCTACTCCAGGGTGCCAGCATGGAATGTCGTATCGGATATCGGTAAAATATCGGTCGGCCAAAGAGACGAAATATCGGAGATATTGTATAAAAAAATATCGGTCGTTAAAAACTAGTTTTTATCATATATTTTCACAATCTAACTTCTAAAATGAGTTATACTAATTTAAACAAAGAATGCATTTGCATAAAAATGCATATTAGGATAGAAAACAAACATGAAAGTTTTTTTTTCAAAAAAAAAAAATTTTGAAATTTTTTTTTAAAAATATTTTTAATTCAAAAAATACCGATATATATATCGCCGATATTTAGAAAATTTTGAAAATCGAGATTATGTGGTATCGGTGTATCGGTTTGTGTCCGATACCGATATATCGCCGATATATCGGCGAGACGATTTTCCATGGGTGCCAGGGAGCCCGCATCTCTAGGACAGACGGTGCACACGCGTAGCGAGCTAAGCTGTTTGAGCGCATTCATATAGCATGTGCGCTCTCCCTATCATAAATATATGACGTGATCAGGCCGCTGTACCCAATAATTTCTGGAGAGAGATTGGTTCCAGGAACACAACTGGCTTAGGTGTCCACATATTAGTGTCAGAGTGCCAACCTCGCATATGCCAAAGCATGGAAAAATCCATGTCCCTGATGGTGCAGAACTCTCAGGCAGTAATCGGAGATATTTTGTGACAAAACTATAAGTAGAACACAGTGGCCCATAGTGAGAAAACTTGCTCAAATTTAGGCTTCATTCAATCTCCATGTCTTTGTCTTGCCCACTAATGGACATATTCTATCTGTACAACATCTTCTTCATTCAATCAAGTCTTAAACTGTAAAGAAAAGCCATAATGTCAACCACTTCGAAGTTGTTAAGGACAATAGTAGAGCAGGTTTAGGATTGGCGACTCTACTCTTCTTCTTTCTGTATAGATTTTTGTAAAATCTACCTGCTTGGAGTCTTTTCCATATTATCAGGCACCACTTTTCATTTTCCCATATTACCTATTTTTTCCCATAAAATCCCATATAGATTGGAATCGGCACCTAGAGTACCGGAAATGCACTTCTTTTTACGTTTTTTGTGCCCTTGGTATCCGAAAGGTCGTGTTGAAGACGATAGGATCACCTTAGCTCGGTTTTAGGAAGCAAAGGCGGTGATTTCGAGCGGTGCCCTGCGGCGGCCGCCCCATTAATGGCCTTCTTCCCAAAATGTTTCATTCTTCCCAAAATTAACGATTTACGGGAGCATTTAGTTAGAGAAGAAGACATTTCGGCGAAAGCCCGTCTATCATCGCAGGCACCGTCCAACCCAGAAAAAAAATTTCATGCCGAAAAATAGCAAAATCAGCGGGAAAGACGAGAAAAAATCTATGATAAAAAGATATTGGTGCAAGAGCAGTGGGGAAGCCCGCCCAACTATAAAAATTGAGATCTACATGTAAAGAAACACATATAAAGACCACCTATTGGTGCTCGACTGCTCGTGGACATAAAATAAGAGGATAAAACTAGGCAAAAGCGTGAAATACTCGCCGGTTAGCAACAAGTTCAATTTATATATCTTTATGTGATCCTAATGAAATGAAAGAGGAGGAAAAATAAGGAAGAACACAAAAATAGACAAAAATAGATAAAAAATTAGCGAGTTATGACATTTTGAAGATTGCCGTAAAATCGTGTCGTCGAGTATATGACTCAATTCAGGTTGTGTCTTCAAATACACGACCTAAGTGGAGTCGTGTATTCAAATACATGACTCTATTTGAGGTCGTGTATTTGAAGACACGATTTTATGGCAATCTTCAAAATGTCATAACTCGCTCATTTTTTCAGCGTTTTTGCCCTTTTTTTTTTGTTCTTCCTAATTTTTCCTCCTCTTCCACCTAATGAATATATATTATGATAAAAAAAAAGAAGAAGAAAGAAAAAGAAAGTAGAAGCTTTCCAGCGAAGCTTCGACGACCGCCGACGCCCAGAAAAAGATATGATCAAGAGATTTTGATGTAAGAGCAGTGGGAAAGTTCGCCCAACTATAAAAATTGAGATCTACATGTAAAGAAACACATATAAAGGCCACCCATTGGTGCTCGACCGTTCGTGGACATCAAATAAGAGGATAAAAATGGGCAAAAGCGTGAAATACTCGTCGGCGAGTGACAAGTTCAATTTATATATCTTTCTGTGATCCTAATAAAATAGAAGAGGAAGAAAAATAAGGAATAACGCAAAAAAATTGCCAAATAACGGATAAAAAATTAGCAAGTTATGACATTTTGAAGATTGTTGTAAAATCGTGTCGTCGAGTACACGACTCAGTTCAGGTCGGGTCATCAAATACACGACCTGAATGGAAATATACGACTCTAAAATATCATAACTCGCTCATTTTTCCTCATCTTCAATTTCATTAGGATCACAGAAATATATATAAATTAAACTTATCGCTTGTCGACGAGTATTTCCCATTTTTATCCTCTTATTTGAAGTCCACGAACGGTCGAGTACTAATGAGTGGCCTTTATATATTTTTTTACATGTAGATCTTAATTTTTGTATTTGGGTAGGCTTCCCCGCTGCTCCTACATCAAAATCTCTTGATCATAGCTTTTTTTGGGCATCGGCGGTCAATGGCTTTGGTCTGGATCGCCGCGACGTTTGAAGGTTCGCCGAAAAGCTTCCACTTTCTTCTTCTTTTTTCATCCTAATATATCTTCATAAGGTGGAAAAGGGGGAAAATTAGGAAGAACGCAAAAAAAATGGCAAAAACGGAGAAAAAATGAGCGAGTTATGACATTTTGAAGATTGTCGTAACATCCTGTCTTCAAATGCACGACCTCAAATAAAGTAGTGTATTTGAATATATGACTTCATTCAGGTCGTGTATTTGATGACATGACCTGAATTGAGTCATGTACTCGACGACACGATTTTACGGCAATCTTCAAAATGTCATAAATCGCTCATTTTTTATCCATTTTTGCCTCTCTCTTTTTGCGTTCTTTCTTATTTTTCCTCCTCTTCCATTTCATTAGGATCACAGAAAGATATATGAATTGAACTTGTTACTCACCGACGAGTATTTCGTGTTTTTGCCTATTTTTATCCTCTTATTTGATGTCCACGAGCGGTCGAGTACTAATAGGTGGCCTTTATATGTGTTTCTTTACATGTAGATCTCAACTTTTGTAATTAGGCGGGCTTCTCTGCTGCTCTTACATCAAAATCCCTTCATCATAGATTTTTTTTCTTGTCTTTCCCGCTGATTTTGTTATTTTTCGGCATGAAATTTTATTTTTTTCGGGTTTGACGGCGCTGACAGTGATTTGAACCACAATAATGGATGGACCTTCGTAGGAATATCTTCTTCCCCAACTTGATGCTCCCGTAAATCGCTAATTTTTTGAAGAAGGAAGACTTAGGTTTTATTTTGGGAAGAAGAGCATTTTGGGTAATTTTCAGGTAATTTGAAAAAAATAAAGATATTTTAAGTAATATGAGGAAACGAAAGGTGGCGCCAGGTAATATGGAAAAGCCCACCTGCTTGAAGGACATGAGCAAAACGTGTCATTTAGATCAAAATTTAGCAAGGAGTCTACCAAATTTTTGTATGGGTAAGACTCGTACACCCTTACATTGTATACCAATGGGATTCGTTCGGAAACCTCTCCCACCATTTGGAGAGATCCAAATAATCCGATGAAGGCATGGTTGGTACATTTCGCTAATTCCTTAATTACACTAGTAAGAAGCGAAGTTCCTACTCAATTAGAACTAACGAGTACCTCAATGAACTCTCCAATTGGCTGTCGCCCATTTTTGCTTAGAATCGTAATTGCATAAGACCCTTTGGGATCTGTTTCCAAAAATGAAAACAAGTCATGATTTTTCATACTCTAATAAGGCAAGAGGGGCATACATGGTAACACACAACTGATTGGTGTAGGCATTGGTTGCAAAGCAAAGGGGTTGCATGTGCATCCCCCTAGTGACTGTTGTTATTAGGTATCTCAACCATCTATGAGTCCCCGCCAAGGTATAGAAGGCACAGGCCCGATTGGATGGGAAGAAAGACCATTGGTTTAATATGTATCCAATGGCGCTTGCTAAAACAAGGGACGGACGGGTGATTCAAATGTGCCTCGCTATCATGATGTGGCACACACCTATGCGCGTGAGCCAGAGCGCAAATTAAAGAGATTCATGGCATATAGGGCTCATCAAATTTGAAGTCATGGGCACTCGGGCTTTCAAACCTCATTTCAATAGACCAGAATTCAAGCGGCATGGCAAGATGTAATCTCACATATTAACAAGGGTTCAAATTTTGTATTAGTATATTGTCCTCTTTCCATTCCTTATTGACCCCTATCGAATACTCCTTCCATCCAATATTACCCATCTACATTGGAGAACCAAATGAACTAAATCAGTTCATTTTGATTTTCTAACAGAGGCTGGACGGAGGGAGTATGCTCTTTTAGTGGTATCCTAGTGTCACTGTAGCACAAGAGACTTTTATTCTACTTATGGCACACGTCCTATTTGTTTTCATTTGATGATTGTAGTATGGGTTTGGGGATTCAAAAGGTAGACATAAATGATGAAAGGGTAATTATGGTCATTTATCACGAGATTCCCATTTAAAAACCAATTTGACAAGTGAATGTTCTCGTGAGGACATTCACCTCAAGAATGAAAATGACTATTATGATCATTCATTATGTAAAGGAAAATAAAAATGTAAATGTGCCTCCCAAACACTTTTTTAGTGAGAAATGGTGGGAAATGAAGTGGGAAATGGCCTCCCAAACAGCCCCTAAGTGTAAGATAATGTTCATGAGCCAGAGTGCATGTTAACTAACACAAAACATGGATTACCCTTAGTGTAGCCTATGCGGTAGGCCGCTGCCTCTTGGTGGTCTACTTACTTGAGGGCTTCTATATTCCTGTTGATTATGAACCAAGTACGTGTGGTTAATTCTCTTAAGCATTGTAGTTTGTATTTGTCAGGATAATAGGTTGTGTGTTTTGCTATGTTTTATTTTTTGCTTTGTTTTTGTACTTAGGTTAATTAGATTAATAAAATACATGTTTATGGATAGCATGGCTGCAAACCCTCACGAGACAACATTCGTCCCACTAGGGACACCTAGAAGTTTAACGGCTTGTTGCATACGCTCAATGCAATCGTGTTCCCTACGAAAGTGGTGTTTACTTTTATGCATTAGTTCCTTTAGTTGATTGTTTGATTTTGGTTTTCTTTGTTTTGCTAGGGACTAACAAAATGTAGGTTTGGGGGTGTGATCTATACATGAATTATGCATTTTATTATCTACAAAACTTATAATTATGCTAGTGTTTGATTAGAATAACTACTACTTTAATATAGTTTTTGGTTTTTGTAGGAAACAAGAGTAATACACAGAAATGAGGAGAAAAGTAACTTAAATGGTTAAATCATCATAACTTCGTGTACAAATGTCAGATTTGACTGATTCAAGCTTCATATTAAAGTTCAAGAAGTCAGCTTTCCAATGCCACCAACCACGCACAATTCGGAGTTCGGAGCAGAAAGTTATAGTCATTTGAATTTCATGAACAGTAACAACGATCGATCGGCTATGAATGCGATCGATCGCCAGAGCCGCAAAAGCAGTGTATTGAAGACAACGATCAATCGGAACCTAAAAATGATCGATTGTGTCTACTGAAATTTTTCAATCGCGCAAGACAGTAACTACGATCGATCAGTATCATACGGCGTCGATCGAAAAAGCGATCGATCGGAGGAATATAACGAAGGAATTACGATCGATCGGTAGACTAACGATCAGCAATACGGAGCGATCGATCGCCGCGTGCGGAAAACCGAAATAAGACCTATTTCGACTCGGATTTGGAAGGGGACTTCGTGGTTTCTCTTCACTCTTATAAATAGGCCTTATGGGAGAACGTTTTGGGCTATCTTGGAGAAACCCTTGGAGACTTTAGAGCTTTATTGGAGGCTAGAGCAAAGGATAGAAGAAAATGAAGAACATGAAAAACACGATGGTGATTTCTCTTCCGATGCGAGGCTAAACACTTTTCCATGGCGTAAATGAAGTCCAATAATCTGGTTGTGTATTTTTTTTCTCTCATCTTATGTTTTTACTCTAGTTGGTGTATGAATTTTATTGTGTAATCACCGTTGATTCAATAAAGGTTTATTCTTTGTACTCGAGAGAGACAAGAGTGAATTCTTGTGAGTTTCAATCCGAAGAATATTTGCGTATCCGAGAGGAACGTAAGTAGACTGAGGTGTTATATATCAATAAAATTTCATTGATTTATACTCGAGAGAGATAGATCATAATTCCATGTTTTAATTATTTTATGTGTTACATCCGAGAGGAGAGCACTATATTTTGAGTTGACAAGTGTATGTCCGAGAGGAATATGCTAGTCAATTGAAAATCTTTATTCAAAAGAGAGAGAAAAACAATACACTAGTTTATTGTGGTAGATTCGAAGCCTTGGTCTTCTCCACATTGATTAAATCTCACTTTGTTTAGTTAAAGTTCATTGCTTTCTTAGTCTAGAATCAACATTACTATTTTCTTTTGAATTTGGTAAAATATTAAAACGTCCCTGAGGTTCGACAACCCTTCTGAATACTCGCCGTAGTACAATTGCCTTGTGCACTTGCAAGGATTTTAATTTTAAACAATCAGTACCATAGCCCAGTAGGCATGCTGAATGTGTTTCATGTTAGCATTTCTTTTGCATGTTAGCATACCATAGCTGGATTTTAGTGGAGCAAGTGCCCTCAGAGTGTATAAAACCTAATGTTACATACTACACACGATACTACCAAATGTCGCAGCTAAGGTTCAGGCTTGCTCATGTTCTTCCTCTGGTTCTTACTGTGCCTGGCAATGAGAGGCTACTGATCACTGTCAAGTGACTCTGCTTTGCAGCTGGCTGTTATAACATGGGGTAAGAGTTGGGAAAATTTTCGGGGGCTGTCTTAGAGTTTGGTGTCTTCAAGAAGCTAATATTGGAGAAAATAGAAGAAAGATCACAGCTGAAGAAGAAGTTTTACGAATATTGGAAAATGTTAGCCTGATGATTATACAGGAGACTATAATCCAGGACAAACACCTAAGGTTTATTTTCTCGAAAGACATTTGTCTACACCAATTTCGCTGTGTCATTCTCTGTATTGTCTTTAGGATAGACCTAAATAATGGCAATCAAGAATTGGGCATTACATTTCTCTGTGTTGTTCCTAAGGTGATATTTATTTGTATGACACAAGGGGCTAAAGGGAAGAATAAAGGAGGGATGGCGAGGAGGGAGAATCCAGGAGGAAGAAGGAGTCGGGGATCCAGAACACGAGAGACTCAACTGCCCGCCCCGCTGGATATTGTCCACTAGAGTTTTAGCTTTTGAAGGCTTCTTGACGTGGAGACTACTGTTAAAAGAGGCTTTGCAGTTTGCACCCCATTTGAGCAGAGAAAGGATACAGACACGGACAGACAAATAGACAAACAAGGGGCTATAGGGAAGAATAAATGGGAAGACCAGGAAGTGTGGCGCCAGCGTCGACAATGAAGATATTTCCTGTAACATATTCAGATGAGTCGTGAATCAGATACCGGACAAGGGATGTCAATGCCGGGTCAGACGTGCCAAATGTTCTCAGAGGCACTGTTCTCTTGGCAAAATTGTTCAGCCATTCTTTCTGCATAAGATTTTCAGTTATCTCGGATCTAAACAGTCCTGGTGCTACTGAGTTCACACTAATCTTGTTTGCACCCAACTCCAATGCCATAACCTAGCAAAACAGACAGTTCCGTTGATAAATAAATGCAGTAAACTGAATCAAATCATATATGTATTGAAAGCAAAGAGTGAAGGAGCCCTTAACACCCAACAAGGAGTAGGGTTTTTTATATTATCAGAATTGGGGTTCATACTCAAGACCTCTGCTTCCTAAGGCGTGGTTCTAGCCATGCCACCAATACGCCATTGGCAAAAACTAAGTCCTGCTGCAGCCTTCTTATTGGATCGACACTGCGATTTGTACAAGTCAGTGTGCTAAACCCCCTGGCCGTCGGATTATCAAATGGCCGGGGGTTAAACTGCAGCTTAGGCTATTTGGCCTCGATTAGGTCCAACTCATGTATCATATTCGTTTTGAGCGTTAAAAATTCCTTCTAAGGAGAAACAGCTTGAGAAAGATAGTTAACCTTGGTCATTGCATTTAAGCCCGACTTAGAAGCGGTATAGCCAACACCTCCAGGTAACTGCCCACGATGAAGCCCGGCTATGGATGAAATGTTGATTACTGATCCTCTAATCTTTGCATCACGCATCCGGCTGCAGACAGACTTGGTTACCAACCAGGCTCCCGTTAGATTAGTCTTGAAAACATCATGCCATTCGGCTTCAGGTAGATCTAATGGAGAATGCACGTTTCCTGGTACACAACCATAGATTGCAATTAATTCCCCAATCTGGAGCCCAATCACAAGAAGTTGAGCACCAATAACAGCGAAGGACGACTCCCATGTGATTACTCAATCGCAAGGAAAATAAACATCACAAAATTTTCTAATTGGTAAGTAAAGTTTTACTTGATTTATAATTAACATATTCGAAAGGAGTCCTATCTATATGTGCCCTGGCTCACGTGCATCGAGGAATTGTGGGCCATCGGATTTTGACCGAATGGCACATGCTAACACAAGGAGAAGCGGGTTAGAATCACCCACCGGCCCCCTCTATCAATGCGCGGTATCAGATATCGATCTGATGGCTACGATGCCATGTAAATGCGGTCGCACATGGGCCTAGGGTGTACATTAACTTTTTTCTTGTGAACAATTGATATTCTGAACAAAAGGCATCCAACTAGTGACTAGTCAAGGTCTATCTAGCCTTCCTACTTGGGTGAAGGTAGCTAGTACTTCATTCACAAACCGTGTCCTAAGTAACACCATGGAATCTGCCATGTAAAAAGGCCAAGAAAAAGCACAATTACAAAGCAGGTGACAAAACAAGTCAGCAGAAACTTCTTTGATTTCACAAAAAAAAAAAAATCTTCTTTTGATGCAGTTCAAATGAGTACCACATGATGTTTTCAAAACGTCATTTTTGGGCACCAAAAGGCACTTTCATCAAGGATAGTTTTTAATTCCTTATCATCAAGGCGCTTTCATAACTTTTTAATTCATTATCATCAAGGATAATCTTTGGGTCCCCTTTCTTGAGAAATCCATCATTTCATCAAGTCGATGGAGCATTAATCGAGTATAGTAATATAAGAAGGGAAAAGTTTGAATGAGACTTGTCTCATGCATAAGTTCGAGGAATCTCGCACCATCGGATCTTGAGCTGACAACTATAACGGTAAGTGAGGATTGATACTTGTGCCACTGATTTGACAACTGCCGTCAGATCAAAATTCGACCGCTTGAGATAAATTAGCTCATGTAAGCTGCATTTGACAGTCTTATGTAAACTGGACTCTAATGGACTCATATTACTGAAATTTTAATATTCTTTTGAAAAATTATTTTCTTTAAAACGAGTGTGAGTAGGGTTGCACCAAAAACCTATACCCGACCCAACTCAGATGGACCCGACCCGACATTGACCTAGGTCGGGTCGGGTCGGATTTGACTTTAAAATGTCCAAGAGATACCCGAGATATACCATTTAAATCCCTTATTTTTTTAATATATATAAAATTATTATTATTATTATAACTAAATTATTTTATTAAATATTTTTATAATTATTTTATTAAAATCTCGGTTCCTATCTCTGGTATTGCGGGTTTTATCTCGGGTAGGGTCAGGTTTAGGATTCTTGGGTCCTATCTCGGGTAGGGTCGGATTTAGGGTTCTCGGGTCCTATCTCCAGTAGGGTCGGGTTTAGGGTTCTCGGGTCCTATCTCGGGTAGGGTCGAGTTTTGCTATACTCGACCCAAGATGCAACCCTAAGTGTGAGTCCTTAGCACTCAACTAGAAGGGGTAGAGTAACCGGCATCTTAGAGCACCATAAATGCCCTTGAGTGCTATCGTATGCCCAGAGTAAATCATAAAATAATTTCGGGTAGGTAGCCAATGGAGTGGTTAGAACCATGGAATGCCGGCTCGTCGATATATTGGTGATATATCGATATCGAGCCCCACCTGATACAAGTCAATCTCGTTTTTTTAAAAAAATTCAAATATCGGCGATATATCGCCATTTAAAAAAAAACGTTTTCAAAAAGAAAAATTGGAAAAAAAATTTGAAAAAAAAAACAAAAAAAAAACTTTCTTATTTGTTTCTCATCCTAATATGCATTTTATGCATATTTTGAAATCTATGCTTTGTCTAAATTAGTATAACTCATTTTAGAAGTTAGATTGTGAAAATATATGGTAAAAACTAGTTTTCGACCACCGATATTTTTTTACATAATATCTCCGATATTTCGTCTCTTTGGCCGACCGATATTTTATCGATATCCGATACGACATTTGTTGGTTAGAACATCACCAGGTTGGTTAGAATATTATTTATTTTTTCTTTTTTAGTGCTTAGACATAATTCGTATTAAAAAGACAAAGCCTTAATTTTACCCAAAAAAGGAAAAAAAAATTCCCTACTAAAAGAAGGGTCATAATAAGCGTAACCCTGTTTTTATATTATTTAATTAGTATCATGTAACCTAGTTACACTTCAATTATGAATATTTTATTTTAGTAGAAATTATAAATAAATTGATCAAGTGATAATGTAGATTTTTTTTATTATATCTATCAACCTCAAATTACATTCCACAGATGTCCCCATCTTATTGAAAAGAAATTTATCTATTACTTCATTGTCAAGTCAGAAATTAATTAAAAATCCACAAACAAGCAAAAATGGGATCAACACACCTCGAATTCCAGCATTGTTAACCAAGGCATCAATCCTTCCAAACGCAGTCCAAGCCTTGTGCACCGAAGCATCTATGGCGGCTCCGTCCGCCGTCACGTCAAGCACCACCGTAGCGCTCCTTACCCCGGACAATTTCAACGTCGACAACGTCGACGAAGAAGATGATGACAATAACGAATCATGCAAACGATCGATTTCCTCGCAAAGTGACTTGAGGCGGTCGGTCCTCCGAGCCGCGGCGACAATTCGGCAACCGGCCTTGGCGAGATCAAAGCAAAGGTCTCGCCCGATGCCGGAAGAAGCTCCGGTCACCATGACGACCTTGCCTTCTAGCCTCTTCCACGGTCGTTCCATGGGACTACCATCCGCCATGACTCTTCTTGTGTTTGGTTTGGAAATGGAGAATTGGCAAGAAGGGGCTCTGAGTTTGGATTTCCGAGGCACAAGAGGAGAAGAAAGCAGTTAGCAGCCATTAATAAGAGAAACGTGGCACCCGTGGCAGTGACAGTCAGCCTCGGCCCCAAGTGTGTTATTGACGTCAGCCTCGACGCGTTTATACCTTTCGACGGGTTGAGCCATCCTCCAGCCAAAGCTGGCTCGGCTTTCATCTAGGGGCTACGCCGTCGATCATAACGTTCCTCCTATGATTTTAAAAATCGGACCGGATCGGCCGGTCCGACCGGAGCCGGGGCGTTTTTCGATCAGGGTCGGTCAAGTAGGTTGATCCGGCCGGGTCAGTACAATCCGGTCGGTCAAACCAGTAACTCGACCAACCAATCCGGTCCGAGTTTTAACCCCCTCCCTTTCCCTTCTGGTGCCCCGCCGTCCAGCCAGAGGGGCGCGGGGCTCGACGAAAATAGGCCCCCCTCCGGCGATGGCAATGCGTCGAACCAGAGCCCCCTGAGGGCTCTACCTTGACGGGGCAGCGGCAAGAGGGAGACCCCCCACCCCTCCCCTTCCGGCGGCGGCAAGAGGGAGCCACCCCCCCTCCACCACTTTTTTTGTAATGACGTCATCACCTGGTCAACCCGGGTTGACCCTAGTTGGACCTACCCAGCAGGAATTCTAGGTCGGTCACTGGTCAGATTTTTAAAACATTGGTTGCTCCACGAGGGGCCAACAAGCATGCTCATAGAGAGCAAACGAGTGATTAAAATAAGGGGTGTTCATGTCCATCGGTGTCCGTTAGAAGCGTTATCCATATCCATCTAACGTCCATGGACACCTAATGGACAGCAAGTTCAAATTTTGAAATATCTACTTATTAATTCATATACTAAAAAAATAATTTTTTGTTCATAAAAATATCCATAGGTCATAAAATATATTCTTACATATTAATATTAAGTTCAACATATAACCGTTTGTCCCTGTCGGTGGCACATGACCCGTCTGTGTCCAATCCGTTGTCCGTACGGAATGTCTGTTAAATTACGGATTGAAGCGGACGTCCGAGAACACGCTTAATTAAAACCCGTCTACGGTCTGCCCATGTATTAACGTGCCGCCTGATCCAAATTGGATAGCCCGTGTGCACAACTACTTGCGTCACCTGCTCACCCCTTGTTTTTGCTAGGGGTGATCAAGTGTCGACAAGGACGTCGCCTGTTAGGCGGGGAAGGTATGGCATGGACATGTGCGGAAGCACCATGCCCGTAACATAGCGCACAACGACTGATGATGGCCTGGGGTGCCTGGATGCGTGTTGACACGCATGAGCCGGGACGTCCGGCGAACATTTTCAGTATACGTCACGGTGTGCATGTTAGCTAGCTTTTTCCATATCTAACACAGTTGGCTGGCTCAAAGCTAGAACTTATTTGAGCTTGAACGTGGATCACGTCCATAACCGAGCCGAGGCAAGGATAAATGTAATACATTTCCAATGAATTATGCCAGACGCATTTGAGTAGTTTATTTAGCTTTTGGCGAGTTAATTGATTCCACTTTGCTTTCCATTACAAGAAACTAAAAATCATTAAACGGCACGTTGTTTAATACTTTAAATGATGTGAAATTGACTTGAGCTTTCCCAATGTGAAATTGGAAAGAGCATTCCCAATTGACCTTCTCTTAAGTTCTGACAGTGTTTGAAGAGTGAGTCTTCTTTCCGTCATTGCTCACGTCCAAGGACTGACGTACAACACCTCAGGAAGGGGGGACATGAATCACATGATCCAAACAGCCATCTTTGTCTTTGCGTGTTTTCATTGTTCTTTGACAACTCCTCCTTCACGTCTGTACATGCATGTGAAACGCAAATCAAGGCCGAGGGACGTTTGTACCTAGCTAGTTTTGTTTTGTCAGGAGAGTCGGTATAATTTGGGATTGTTAATCTTTTGTTTTTGTTGGAAATGATTCTTAGGAACACGGATTTGTACATCAAGTATACACAGTTATTTCATGATTAAAAAAGAAAATGCAGAGTGATTTCATTAAAAAAAACTATGCAGAGTGAAGTTCTATGGAAAAGCATATATTATTGTTTAGATTTTTCATACTCTAATAGTAGTTACATATTAGCTTCCTTTTCTTGTAGCGAGTATTAAAAAAAAGGTCACCTAGTATGTTGAGCTATTCTATGGAATTAGTACCTTCTATCCTCGTTCTATATTGACTATCGAATTTGTTTGTCTAAATGGTGTAAAATAGCTCAATTTTGTTTTGATTCTTTTATGGCATATTACCTTTTTTATGATCTACAATACAGAATGATTTCATGAAGAAAGACTATGCAGAGTGAAGTTCAATGGAAAAGGCATAAATCATTTGCATAGACTTTTCCTACTCTATTAGTAGTTACCTATTAACTTCCTTTTCTTATAATGCTCGTCTTTAAATAAAAAGTCACCCAATAAGTTGAATTATTTTATGGCATTAGAACCTTCTATTCTTGTTCCATATTGACTATGGAATTTGTTTTTCCGAAACGGAGTAAACTACCTCAATACCTGAGCTATTTTATTTGATTCCTTTTTCATTTTATGGCATAGTACCTTTTTATGAACTATGGCATCGGGAGCTATATCATGAACTATTCGTTTATTTTATGACATAGGCCCTTTATTCTTCTAAGTTTGTATTTTTAATATTTCTTAACTGGAAATTATTTGCTGAGATAACTTACTCGATGTTTTTTCAATGAAATAAATCAGTCAATTAAATACTTACGTGTGTAATCTTCTGCAAGAAGATGTTTGTGACTATCATAGTTTGCCTTTTACTTACTCGAGAGAATCTGTGTAGCTTGGAAATGTCCTTACAAAAGTTCACGAATGGTGTAACAAAGAAAAGTTCATATTAAACTGTACTAAACAAAATATTGCATATTGAACCAACAGGGTGTTGGTGGGATGGCCAGGTATTCTTCCAAAAGCGGAGGTCATGAGTTTGAAACCCCTCTGTAGCTACCTACATAGGATTATATCCTAGTTATGGACGCGCCTTGTATGTGGCCTAAGAAGTTGTAGGCAAGATACGGAGCTCAGAGGAGGCTAGTTGCCCTGCCCATTCTAGTTCGGTTGTAAGGACTCAAACACCCATCGTTATAGAAAAAGAACGGCATATCGAAGGTCACCATAAAAATAAATAGTGCACATTGAAGCTCCACTTACAAATCGCAAATCCATGTAGAATCTGCTTCACTGAATTTTAAAAACATAAGTTTACTTAGAAAACATATAGAACATAAATATTGCCACCCCAGGAAAAGCTTGAAACCCCCAGTACTTGTGCACTCCGAATAAAACATATAAAATCTCTTGTGCGCACATAATCACTTGCCTAACACCCCTTATGCCCGTCGTTTTTCTATCCTCTGTTTGTCATGTCTCTCCAGAGTATTTATAGTTCCTAGGATAATCAAAATGCTTAATCTATAGAAAAAACTGTGTTCTCAATTTGCTCATTAAATCTAGAAAATTTCCGAAAAAAACGTTGCTCCACAAGTTACTATTCCTCTTGTGGATTTCTGTGTTGACTCTGGTGGAAATGAGATTGGCTTATCAATGTGGCACATAAAAATGGCCTAGTCTGGCTCTTAAATCAATTACCTAAAACAAGTAGGACAAAGGGTTACTATGAAACATTATACATATTACGGAAATAAGGAGAGAGAGAGAGAGAGCAATTATACGTGCAAAATTTTCTTTTCTGTTTTATAGGTCATTTAACAACCCTAAATAAACAAGATTTTGGATTAAATCACCAAGAGATGAAAATCTAAATTTGGGCAGAATTATAGTGACCAATAAAGGGTCACCGATAAACTGATATGTCTATGAAGAAGTGTCAGTTGTATTGCAGAATTTGAACTTTCGACAAAGCTTGATATGACATGAAATTGTGTCAATGGCCAAGGTGTCAATGGTAAGATCGAATTGTGCTAAGTCAAGAAATTTGTTGAATCCCGGTATGGGACACGAGCATGGCAAGAAAAAGGGAAGAAGACGAGAGAAAGAGGAAGAAGATAAACTTATTCTTATTGCATAAACCCTAAAACAAAGAGATGACCCCCTTATAAAGAGGGTGCGCTTCCCAAGATGGTGGGCCAGATCGTAGCCCGCTGATGGGCCACAATTTGTGCCATTACACTCTGTTACACAATTCGATTTCCAAACAGACCTTATTATAAATCATTGATTTATTCGAAAAAGAAAGCTAATCCTAGAATAGATAATGTCTAAATTAGATAATGCGCATTAGTTGTGCTGACATACACAACACTCCACCACGCTCCGCTTTTGCCTTGTCCTCAAGGCGACGTAGTAGTAAAATGCCCCATAAACGGCGCAAACACGACGCTGAGCAGAAAACGTTCTACGCTGGCGTGAAGCATGACCTTGATGTTGGCGAGCTACGTATAACCGAGGAGGTTGACGACAGAGTGCCTCCTCCCGGACTTGGTCATTGCTGGTGCCATCAAAAATACAGGAAGATAATAACTTGGCAATTCTGCACGAAACTGATCTCCAACTTGAGCATACATTTCCTTTATGCAAGAGATAGCGGCATCCATTTGTGACATTGTATAGTCCATGGCATCAACAAGAAAATCAGCGTCATCATGTAAAGTTTCTACTACTTCAGCTTCAATTGGTTCAGTAGTTGCAGGACTCACTGTTTGACCACCTGCTGGTACACCAGGATTTGCCCATCTTCCACCTAACGCCATGCCCATCATCTCATATATCTTTCCACCAAATTGGGAGGGATTATCAGAGGTAGAGCCACTCGAGATGAGAGCAGTGTCGTATAACAGATCAATTGCCCTTAATTTGGACCTCTGGATCATCTGAATAACTCCTACAAGCAAAGCAGCACTCAATTCTTTTATAATAGGATGTTCCGAATTTATCTCAAATACTCTCCTTGAGCGCATGAATTCCAAGCTGCTTGTGTCTCCAAGAGTTTGTGCCTTCATCAACCTCTCCCTATTGGCAGACCACCCAAACTTTCCAGAAACAAGAACACATGGGTGATGTGCTGAGCCGGTTTGAAATTTGGACACTTGCAACCTTGTCACCAAGTTGCTTCTTGATCCATTCACAAGTTTGTCCAAATTCTTGCTTAAGTTCCTTCTCCTTCTCCTTCTCCTTCTCTTCCTTCTTATCACTTAAGTCCAGGTCCTCCTTACTGATGTCCACAAAGTTCTTCTCCTTGTAGGACTTCAGGTTTTGAATAGCAACTTCATCTATTGTGTCAATCAAGAAAAATACCTCATAGTCTTTCTGTAGAAGTCTCTCTAAGAAGGGTGTGTTCTTTGCAATGGTCAAACTATCTGCTGCTATATAGTATATGTCTTTCTGCTCTGGCTTCACGTTCTCAACATAGTCATCTAGGCTTATCAGCTCTTCCTCACTCTGCGAAGAGAAAAATCGAAGCAATGGTGCAAGGCGCTTGTGGTTCATCTGATCGTACATTACCACTCCATCCGTCACAGTGCCATAACTCTCAAGGTACTGACAAAATCCTTCCTCTGAAAGAGTAGCAGGAAGGCCACTAACAAATACCTTCTTGGTCCTAATATTGCTAGCTCCAGAAAAATTTCTCCCAGCATTAGGATTATTACCAGATCTAGAAGATGAATGCTGTTCTTCTCTTGATGAAGCCCTCTTAGCCTCAACCATCCTCCCTTCAATGGAATGCTTGTCCTGAAGAACCGTATCAAGAACAGCCGGATCGGCGAAGACGACAAACCCGAACCCCCGTGGCCTTCCAGTGACCTTATCCCTCATGATGACGGTCTGTACGACGTCGCCGTACTGGCTGAAATACTCCTTGAGCTTGTCCTCCAACGTCTCCCAAGAGATCCCACCAATGAAGAGCTTTCCCTGATCAGAATCCATCGCCGGCAGCATCTCACCGTAGATGGAGGGAACCACTTGCGGGCAGCTGCCATTGTTAAGATGGCATTGGATAAGCGAATTATAAGGGAATGCACTTCGAAGAAGCATTTTTTCAAACACATGGAGGCCAGGAGAATGTTGAAAAGGCAGTCGTCGCCAGGACTCGCTGTGCCTCCATGTCCGATTGTGCCTGCATGCGCGGCGGCGCCAGCCAAAGAGGCCGTGGTGGCCGAGGTAGGTGACGCCGAGGCAGACGTAGCCCTTGGGCCAGGAGTGCTTGGGCCCGAAGATCTTGTTGGTGTCGGCGAGAGCAGTGGAGAAATAGTCGAGGGAGGAGATGGATGGCGCTGCGCTGCCTAGGCCAGGGACGAATCGGACGATGTCGAGGCTGATTGAGGGCTTCATACCGTCGGTGAGGGGGATAGTGTGGGCTTCGTCTGTGGCCATGTCGCCCTCGAGGGTGCTGGAGGAGGAGAAGGGCATTGCCTTGTAGGGAAAGGCGAACTTTTGAGGGACTAGAGAAAAATCGAGCTTTTACGGCATCATCTAGGAAAGAGTTGATGGCGGCGGCGGGGTAGCAGAGGCAGCTAGTGTAGGTGAGGGAGGAGGAAGCGGGGGAGCAGGAGCCGAGGATACAAAGGCCCCAGAGGAGGTAGCAGCCTCGGCTTTGGCCTCAGCGTTTTCCTCTGCAGTCTTGGCGAGGAGGCAGATGGGGGCACCAACAGGAGCAGTCTCTCCCTCCCCAACGATGACGGTAGTGAGGATGCCGTCATAGAAAGTCTCAACGTCCACGTCGGCCTTGTCGGACTCGATGACGACACGCTCTCGCCCTTGGAGAGGACGTCGTCGTCTGTGGGGCAGAGAGGGATATCGTCGGGGCGGTGTGGATGGATTGATTGCCCGATGGATGGAATGAGGAAAGAGATGGAGCCGCCATGGCCATATCCGCATAGAGCACTGGCGGCATGGCCTGCGCAGTGGCGACGGTGGCGGCTAGATTCGTGGCTTGCGCAATCGTGAGTTGCAACAACTGAGTTAACATAGATCAGATCTCCACCATATCTGTCCCGTCCATGGCCTTACGGCTGGTAGATCGGAACGGCTCTGATGCCAATGTTGTGTCCCGATATGGAACATGAACAGGGCCAGACATCATGCCAGAAAAAGGGAAGAAGACGAGAGAAAGAGGAAGAAGATAAATTGATTCTTATGGCATAAACCCGACAACAAAGAGACGACCCCCTTATAAGGAGGGCGCGCTTCCCAAGATGGTGGGCCAGATCGTGGCCCACTGATGGGCCATGATTTGTGCCATTACAACTCTTGACATAATTCGGTTTCCAAACAGGCCTTATTACAAATCATTGATTTATTTAAAAAAGGAAACTAATTCTAGAATAGATAATGCCTAAATTAGATAATGCACACACAACAAAATTTTCTTTCTAAATGCAAACCGTTAGGGTAAATACTCTTATTTGCACCGGGAATGACCTATTGGGCTGAAGAGAAGACCTAGGGTGTGGAGAAGCCGCCGAAGGCCAAAGGAGAGTATATTTTCACGACAAGAGAAGAATAAAGGACTCTCAGCCAAGGAGAAAGATGTAGGACTACTAATCTCAACATCTAAAAGTAGTTTTGATTTATGAAAATGTTGATTGCAATTGATCTGTAGTTATGAACGTGGATTTAGGTTTGAATAGGATGAATGATCTTCTATGTATGATTATGAGTAGCACTCTCATGTTTGAATAGTAAAGTTATGATTTTTATGCATGCTGTTTGCATGGCTTGATGTTTGCCTGTTAAATGATAAACATGTTCTGATTCAATGTATATTTGGATCACTAAGTCTTGATTCATATTTAATAAAGAATGAATGTAAGAAATTAGAACTGTTGTGTCATCGACAAAGTCCCACCGATTCCGTATTGTGTTAGTGATGGTTTGTCGATGGACCAACAGATAGAGATTTTGGTAGAGATTTTGGATCTCATGTAGATTAAAGAATTATAGTGCAATTGTTTGATGCATGTAAAGAATACAAATATAAGAGATATGCTATGAATGCTATCACAAGAAATATATTGATTGTGCATGAATGGACGTGCTTTAGGAAGGTGAATTTCCATGAGACATGACATAAGTGTTGTATGTCATGGTTGAATTAAGATATAATATAGCCTAGATTGCAACAGTGATGCGCTAGAATGCGCAGTAAGATTTTGGACTATGGTCCAAAGCAAGGATAGATAACCTTTAAGAGGTACAATCATCAAGCATAATATTTATTAACTAATATATTACTATAGACAAACAAAGTACTTACGATTCAAGACAAGAACTACGAAGTGAGAATGGAAAGAACATCATGAGCCACAAGAGCAAAGTAATCAGCCCAGACCATGATTGGCTATCTTGGGGGCCCAAAATCCACAAGAGATTTTATATACATAAATGAGTTATGACGAAGTTCATACTGCCTATGACTCAACCCGGAGGGATCCATGAAATCCTTTCGAGACTACCAGTTATCATGGTTAATCGTAGTCAAATGAAGTAGAGGAAGGGGCTGTTTGGGAGGCCATACGATGATCGTAGGAAAGGAAAAAAATTTAATTTTCATTTGATGATTAAAGTATGGATTTTGGGGATTCAAAAGGGATAAATGAATGATGGAAGGGTATGTATGGTCATTCGTCACAAGATTCCTATTTAAAAACCCATTTGACAAGTGAATGTCCTCATGAGAACATTCACATCAAGAATGAAAATGACCATTATGATCATTCACCTACTAAAAGTAAATGAAAATGAAATGTACCTCCCAAACGTTTTTTAATGGGAAATGAAGTGGGAAATGGCCTCCCAAACAGCCCCGAAATTAGAGGTATCTACTGAGAGTAAACCCCTAGTTGAAATGTAGTAATAGAAAGTAGAGATAAAGGACAAACCTCAAGAACCTCAATGTTATTTAGAGCAATAAAAAACCTTATAGCATATTCTAGGTATAATGGTGCACGTAGGACGCTTATGTCATACTAATAAATGCTTGTAATGAATATTAATCCTTGATTGTATATTATGTTATCACAAGAATAAACTATCTTATGATTGTTGCCATCCTACTGAATATTATAAATACTCATATACCATTTTTACAGTTTTGCATGTACCTGGGTGTACATGTGGAAACAACAACAAAAAATAGGTATTAGTTCTGTTTGCTTTCAGTAATTAATACTCCCTCCGTTCTAAAATACTATGTACATTTGAAAAAATTCATTGTTCCAAAATATTGTGTACATTTTACCAAATCACATGACTTCCTCTTTCCAAAATTGGACGAGACTCAGAAGAATTGATTTAAACTTGGTTCATGAACAAGCATTCGAGCTGGACGGGATATTAGGGAGAAGAAATCATGTGACTTCCTTGTGAGTTTTATGGTTTAATAAAAATAAGAATTTTCTTAAATATACATAATTTTGGAACGGAGGGAGTATAAATTTTGTGAGTGTGAGCATGTGCATGGGTGTTTATTATAATTTGGACATGGACAATACGGTTCCATACTTGGATGGGATCCTACGACTTTTAATTTAATATTCATCATTAATGTATTATTTAATAATCGAGGACTTAAAAAACATAAATTTCAAAAACCCATGGTAATATCCCGGATGCATTTTTACCCATGTGGTATTAAATAGATCCTTTGCATATATGATTTTTTTGCATAATAAAAAAAATTTGTATTTTAAAAATCCTAGGCATTACAGTCATCTAAATTGAGGGTATTATGTGAGTAATTCATTGGGGGGGCATTTGGGGAAATAGAAAAATGCAAGGAATTTCCTGTAAAACGTATGTTTCGAATTTTTCTAGGGTGCCAATATCCGCATACAAATATGCATTGGATATTGCACATTAGGCACTATATTAAAACAAGGGTAATAATATTGCTACTTCACTTTTCTACCCCGTTTTCCTACTCCTATGTGCTGGTAAAAATTGATTGGCAAGTCAACCCATGTCCACTCCTCAACACATAGGTTCACATTGTGATTTGGTGCCATATAAGTGGAGTAAAAAAATGGAGTAGAAAAGTGAAGTAGTAATATCATTGCCCACTTTCTTTAGGCTTTATTTTTTGGGATAGAAGCGTGAGACTTGGCACTCTGAAGAGTTTTTATCATTCTGAATTTGCTTATTTAAACCATTATGAATGTTTTTGCATTGAACCATTGTAGCCTCCCATGTCCTCGCCTCCGAGTGTGAGTTATACTTTATATGAAAAATATTATATACAACTCCCCTTTTTCCGCATCCGAAAAAAATAGGTGCATTTAAACTTATTTCTTAACAAAGAGTCATTTTCCCACTAGGGGGTTTAGTGTGGTTTGAAAAAATTCTACCTGTCTCTTGCCTCTGAAGAGGTAAGTGGAGGCTTGAAATATTGTGTGCCCTATAGGGGAGTAATCCTGCCAGGGTTTTTTGGATGGAGGGAGTAATAGATTTATTTGGCTAATTAGGAGTGTAAGTGGTGGACGGATGTAGCATTTCATGTCCAAAGTTCTTGATTTTGCACTTACAAAAAATGTACATTCTCTATGCCTGATATGTACTCTATATATTTTTGAAGTACCAACCATAATGACAAGTCCTCAATTCGGCTCCAGTTCGGCAAGGGTCAATTCGGTGGGAAATTCTGCGGCAATTCGGCAAAAAATTAATATTATATTCAATATTAAGACAGATTTGTTATCTCCAAGTTTTGATGTAAGAAGTGGGTATTTTGTATATATGAAAATTACACATTTATTTGCCGCAAAAAAAAAGATGTATTTCGTCAGTAGTAGGAAAAAGTGTAAAGAATTCATGTCTTTTATATATAAAATATTGCATTTACATTAAAAATAACGTGGGAATCAATGCTAAAAATACAAAAAAAGGAAAGCGCTACAATGGACAGCTGGGCATTTTGCAATGTGACGCGGTCAAACCAGCCCTTCAAAGTTGTGAAAAAATGAACTGCCTTGCATGACCGGGGAAGTACGCCGAAAATTCGTGAGTCTGCGAATTCTTCCGAACCCGACAAAAATCTGTCCAGAAGTTCGTTGATGGCCTAGTTCAGCGGAATTCATCGCCGATTTTTGTCACTATGGTACCAACTACCAAGAAGGTAAAACTCATAGTGGGCCGGAAGCCAAAGAGTGGCCAGTGGCCAGTGGGCCGACCACATTGCTAGACCAAAAAATTTTATAATATCGGACCTCCTCACTCCCCCGTGCTCCTCCTATGTAACAACCAGAAAATCGGTATGAACTTTAAAACTATTATTTTATGTGATTGACCTAAATTAAGAAAGTGTGGTTGCTTATTTGAATTTTGATTTGAATTGTTTTGTTGTGTTACATTAGACAGTGGTTTAACAGAAGACTAGGTTCAAATAGGTTACCCGGGCACGGAGGCTAGGCCTGGTGCTGAGGCTGGGCCCGACGCCAGGGTAGGAGTGCGACGTTTTGTGTGACATGTGTGAATGTAAGTAACTTGTTAGTTATGAGTCGTAGTAACTTGGGTAATTACGGAGTAAGTTCAAATTTCAACCTTTACCGGGCGCCAGACGTACCTGGGCGGTAGGGCAACTGGATGCCAGGTCTCTTTTTGGATAAGTTCAAATTATGGGATGGTTATTTCTAGCAGTTGGAGAGATTTATGGGAAGGTGAGTGTTTGAGTTACGAGCAGTAATTATGGAAAGTAACAAGTAAATCAGAATAGTATAACCGAATTAGATACTACCAATTATGGGCTCGAATTAGGAAATAGAAGATAATATTTCCATAATATGGAGCAGCCAATCAGGAGTGGGCGCCAAAAGGCGAAGAGATGCCAAAGAGGGTGTAACCAATTAGGTACTTACCAGGTTTGGAGATAGGGTAGATCTTGAAAGAAGATTTGATTTTAAAATTGATATGGAATCCTAACCGAACTAGGCACCAAATTGGAATGGACACCAGGCTTATTTTGAGGAGGTTTCTGATGAACGGTCATGATTAAAGGAGTGTTAATCTAGGGTAGAAAAGAGGGTCCTACTTGTACTAGGAAACCCTAGTGAATAAAAGCTACTCAAAAGGGCTGGCTCGCCAACACTTTTGGTCGACCAAGTCTCTTTTCCTTCTTTTGAGTTTTTCCTCTTCTCTCCCACTCAAACCTGCAACCTTCTCCCTTCTTTCCCACCTTGATAATCCATTAGATTAACCGTTAGAGTGCGTCAAAGTGTTGGGTGAACGGCGGTTTTGTTGGTGAAGCAAAAGACTATAACAAAACACTCAAGGTAGGATGATTTTTTCCCACAACTCCATTTTGTTTTCTTTTAACTATGTGAATGTCTAGAGATTAAATTATGATGGCAAATACATTGTCTATGTATGTACAGGAATTGTTGTGTGACCAATTCCTATTCATGATTTAATTGTTGTCATGATGTTATATATGATGATTCGTAGAATCTATGGATATATATTGTGTTTGTGCACTTGTTCGGTTTCATGGTTACATGTAGTAGACCTAGATAAGAACTTGTTCAATTTGGAATCCTTTGTTGATATGATCTTGACTTGTGACAGTTCTGTCCGGGATAAATTATCCCAATTTTGAAAGATCTAAGTTAGGGTTAAGGGCTTAATACCTTGATATATGTTATCTATCATCCAAAATCATGTTATATCGATTTATTATCATACCTAAAGCTTGCAATTTGATCACTTTGTTATATCAATTTGATCGTGTCGACCTTAGTTAAGTGGATGTATGTTCTGGAGTGTCCGTGATTGTAATACCCGAAAAATTAGTATGTTTACTAAAACTGCTATTTTAGGAAACTAATCTAAAATAGGAAAATTTTGCTGACTGGTTTGATTTTTGGTGATGTCTTATAATCTGGTATATTGAATTATTGCTTTGATGCTTATGAAAGTGTGGAATCGATGAATCAGATTAGGCAAGACAACAAGGCACGAGGACTAGCCCTGGCACTGGGACTCAACCTGGTGCTGAGGCTAGCCTGGCGCCAGGGGCTGAGTACACCTAACGCCAGGAGTGGGGTCCAGGTGCCAGGGTATGAGTACATAGTGTCTAAATATGTTTGAGTATCATAATTGGATCATTACAATGCAAGATGTTATATTTGGTAAGTTTTGCATGCGTGACAGAAGCTAAAAAAACATTGGACGTCAGATGCGCTGGGCACCAGAGAAGGGTTATGTCATGGGGGAGCATGTTTTGGCAATTGGAGAGGCCTTGTTTGTGGGACGGTTGAGATCTTGAGTGGGATTGTGATCAAGGGTCAAGATGGAGACTCATTAGATGAAACAACTACCTATTTAAACACTACAATTTTGTGGGCCGGTCACTCTTTTGCACGCCCTTCTAATTGTGAGTGTTTGAGTGAATTCCTTCTTCATCTTCTCCTCTCTATTCTCACAAACCACTCATATTCCTTGCTGTTCGTTGGATCGAGGAGGTGAAAGAGGCTTTGCGAGGAGGAGTCTTGGCGTGCGCAAGGAATCCATTGAATCATAGGCTAAAGAGGTAGGATGATATTTTTTCCTTACGTTCTCGTCTATTGAATCTAAAATAAGTATGTCCAGCGTATCAAATATTATGATGACTGATTTCATAGATTGGTGTTGCTATTTATATTGATATTGGTATCGTTTCATGTAAGAAACATTGTGGTATATGTTGCGTGCATGACCAATTGCATTTCTATGATTACTATACATTCAATCTTCGCGTGCTAGCGTTTAGAAGACATCCCCATCATGTTTAATCATTGAAAATATGTCGTTTCATGCTGTTGTATACCACGTTATGTTATGTCCAACGAAAGTTGGCATCTTTATTGGTCAATTACATCGAGTCTTATGATAAGTATGTTCTTCATGGGGTAATTAACCCTAATTGCGAGCCATATGCAAAATACTACTTCAAATCATGTGAGTTCTTATATCAATTCTTTCTGATGTTTCAAAATAGTCTCTTGAGGTTATGTCAATACGTTGCTGTTTGTATTAGTGTTTGTGAATACTTGTCTCCTTTGGTTAATATGGGTATTATATATGGAGATAACTTGTGTATAAACTAATCGGTTTGGAAGAGCACACCTTAAGATGAAGGAAACTATATAAATTCAGAACTAATTGGGTCCTGTAAAATGCTTAGGAAGTGAGTAGTTAATGTCAGTAAGGTTGTATTAATTGTAGTAAGTATTTATCATTAGTTAATTAAAATAGATTAAGTTAATTGCTTTCGGCTAGAACTATTTCAGCTCTGATGAGCGCTAATAAAAAATTCATAACTAATTGTAGAAATACCAGAAAAATATGTTGTTTATTGAGTTAAAAACTAGACACCCAGGGTACTTACTTTAAAATTTTTAGAACATGATTAGTACTGTACAGATTGTAGTGATCGTAGGAAGTGGACTATTGTGCATAGAACAGTACATAGTGTTTAGGGTTTAAAACACTAATACCTACTAAGATTGTAAAATATTGTCAATTATGGTATTATTAACCTTATAACATACTGTAAGACTGAGATGGTAATGATTACAGTATCAGTAATTCAAGAAAAAGGGTTGCTAGTGTCAAATTATCCTAAGTGGTGTTGTGTGCCACAAGTCTTGAGCTTTTGTAAATAGCTTCGAGTCTATGGAGTTTCCGGATAGGGTCGAATTCTTGAATCCTACCATCTTGTTGGCATTGTGACATGTGAATCATGGTGTCAGTTGATTCTAGGGCTACTCACGGTGAAGGTATTCAGTGTGTCGATTGTCCGTTGACCCTATGTTGTGAGTCATTTGGTGATTGAAATAGTGAAATTCCATGATTACTCCTATGTGAGTCAGATACTGATTGAGATATTGAAATCTCGTTGGTACTCCTCTGCGAGTCAGATATTAAAAGATGAT